>CM055957.1:15379837-15899211 GCA_029490685.1 Schizonepeta tenuifolia
AGCTCAGTCCCAAGCGTAGCAAAAATCGGCATGACGCGCGCTTCAGGGAACATCCCGATCAGCTTCTGAAAGCAGTACGCCACCTTGCCTTCATGCTCCATCGCGACAGCCTGACGATCAGCTTCGTCATCAATTGGGGAGGGAGATAGATTCTCGTATGGTAACGGTTCAAGAGTTTCATCAACGTTGGCCAAAGAGGTGGTCTCAACGTTGGCATCGAGCTGGGAGCTCGGAATTTCGGATTCTGTGGGGAGGGGGGTATCAACAGGTTCATCAACATTGGCCGAAGAAATGGTCTTAATGTTGGCATCGAGCAATGAGCTCAGAATTTCTGGTTGTGTGTCGGTTGTGAGAGCGAGAGGCTCTTTGGGCGGTACGGCATTAGCTCCTGCCGTGGGGAAGGTTGGAATGTCTTCAGTTTCCTCAGAGGAGGAAGAAGTATCCGAGGTCAGATCCGTTTCCATCCCATCAGCCTCATCAGTTCCAGCAGCGCGAGGAACGATCACGAATGCAGCTGCCTCAGCTGAGTGGCTCGACTCGGATGGCTCCTCAGCTGGTGCCGTCTCAGCTGGTGCCTCCACAGCTGGTACCTCCTCCTCAGCTGGTGCATCCACAGCTGGTACATCCTCAGCTGGCTCGTCAGCTGGCACATCCTCAGCTGGCGGCGTCCTCAGCTGGAACCTCATCAGCTGGTACTGCAACAGCCTTCTTGATCCTCACCCTCAGCTTCTTCTTGGCTGGTTCTTCAGCTTTCTCCTTCTCCGACTCAGCTCGTTGTCTGCGAGCAGCTTTCGATTTTGAGGGGCGGCTGGCAGCTGGTACCTCCTCAGCTGTATCCTTCTCTTCAGCTGTCTTCCCAGCTTCCTTCTTCTCCTTAGGAGTATAGACACTCCTAATCACATCCTGAGCCTTCTTTGTTGTTGGGAACAACATTAGCTTCTTCACCGGGGTTTCTTCACAGTCATTCCAGACCATGTTCTGATCCTTGGTTGCGAGCAGGATCAGAGCTGAGATTTTGCAACCGAAGTTGAGAGTCCCCTTGACACTCAACAATCTCTCTCCTGATTCGGTTGTGGTCTCGGAGATCTTCTGCTTCTCCAAGGTCAGCTGGTTTAGAAAATATTGAAACCAGTTGATCTCATGTTTGTGTTCCAAGGCCAGCAACTGCTTGAGCTTCGGTCGGCTGATGTCTCCGAAAGCTCCGCTGTAACCTAACACGACCTTGGATACAACATCGAATAGGAGTCGACGTTCTAGCTTTAACTTGGTCCTCTGCATATTGCTCTTCAATTTTTCCGGAGTGATCAGAGCATTTTCCAGAAATGAATCGGCTTCCGCATCGGTTATATTTTCAACTGTGTCCATGGCGGTCTGGTTCGGCGGAATGACTTGGCGAAGAAAGTCGAAAACTGCAGTGAGGATGGAGACCCGGCGAATCGTTCTGGCCGGAACGTCGCGTTGTCGACAGGATACTTCTGTGAAGAGGCCGTCTCGGCTGTCGATGGGTAGTCGCAGATTTACGAAGAACTCTCCTACTCCACGCCTGAGAAGGTGGGACGGGAAGAGCGTCGCCCAGTCCAGTAGGCCGTTCTCCCTGAGAGTATTGGCAAGGGGAGACAACACCGGCGACTCCAGGTCTTCGTCAGATAGAATTTGCTCGAAGTGTATTTTGGAGACCAGCAAGTCGAACGATTCTTCATAAGAGGTGGAGACTAGAGAAGGTCCGGAAGAAGCCATTTTCCTTCCTTGAGAAGCTTTAGGTGCCATTTAATGAGTCTGAGAAGATATATATAAGAAGGAAAGAAAAACTTGCAGTAAATGGTTAGACAGAATCTGAGAAGATGATGAACAGTTACTGCAGATAATCACAAATGTAGAAGGTAAGAAATCACTTCCTGATTTTCCACCTTTTATAGGTTTTTGGCTCGGTTGAAATCGACGACTAGGGTTGAATGGCGCGAATCCATCAACGGCTGAGATCACGCGACTGTTGACTAGCTTTTACTTGACGTCACGAACCGAGTTCCAACCAGCGCGTGAGAAGGTGAACTGTTTTTCATGTCAGCCCAGTCGCACTATAAAGTAGGCTATTGATGTTCAGCCGTACTTTACATTAAATGCGACATGATGGCTATTTTAATGTAACTGACATGCTCAGGAATGTTTGAATTTATTTCAAACATTCTCATTTAAGATCATAACACCTTCAGCCATAAATGATACCTGCTAGCTGATGTAGGAATCAGCTGTGTTCAGCTGTCAGCTGATGTTGGAATCAGCTCTGTTCCAATGTTGCGGCATACCATCAGCTGACTCGAGTTCGTTTGTTCAGCTGACGTCTGATGTCGTCGGTTGGCGATCCGCATCCGATGTCTTCGGTTGGCGATCAGCATCTGAGATTCCCCCTTCATTTGAGCTTCCCCCTCAGATGGATATCTATCTCTTCACCTCAGCTGGTTTCTCATCTGATGGATCCAACAATCCAAGTAAATCACATAACATCTTGAACCGCGCTTCGGCTAGAGGTTTGGTGAAGATATCAACTCTCTGAATTTCAGTTGGAATTTTCTCCATGGATACATCCTTCTTCTCAATATAACCTCGGATAAAATAATGTCGGATGTCGATGTGCTTCGTCCGAGAGTGGTGAACAGGATTCAAAGATATAGCAATGGCACTTGAGCTATCACAATGAACGGGAACCTGTCCAGTTGCGACTTCATAATCTCTCAGCTGTTGCTTGAGCCACAACACTTGCATGCAACAACTTCCGGCAGCCATGTACTCTGACTCGGTTGTAGAAGTGGCAACACATGCTTGTTTCTTGGAGAACCACGAAACTAGCTTGCTTTCCATGAACTGACAGTGTCCCGATGTGGACATCCTATCCAACCGATCTCCGGCTAGATCTGCATCTGAGTATCCGGTCAGTTAGATATTGTCGTCGGTTGGATACCACAACCCAACATTAACTGTACCCTTCAGATACTTGATAATGTTCTTTGCTGCCAACATGTGAGCTTCCCTCGGTTGAACTTCGAACCGAGCACACACTCCAACCGCGTAAGATATGTCTAGCCGACTGGCGGTTAGATATAGCAAAGAACCGATAATCCCTCTATACTTACTGGCATCCACGAGCTTTCCCTCAGTTCCAGGTTCAATCTTCCAGTTAGTATTCATCGGGATCTTTGTGGTTTTATTTGTCTGCAATCCAAACTTGGTGATGAGCTCTTTTGTATACTTGGACTGATTGATGAAAATCCCTTCTGGCAACTGCTTCACTTGTAATCCAAGAAAATAATTCATCTCGCCCATCATCGACATCTCGAACTTCTCCTTCATGAGGTTTGAGTATTTTTCACACAGCTCCTTCGACTTGGAACCGAATATCATGTCGTCAACATAGATTTGCACAACAAGTATATCTTTTCCAAATTTGATGGTGAACAGTATTTTGTCAACTGACCCTCGTTTGAACCCCGAGTTCAGCAGAAAACCATAAAGAGTGTCATACCAAGCCATGGGTGCTTGCTTCAATCCATAGATTGTTTTCTTCAACTTGTACACTCTTCCATCTCCAGTCTCAAAACCTGGAGGCTGTTCAACATATACATCTTCCTTAATATCTCCATTGAGGAAGGCACACTTCACATCCATCTGATAGACCTTGAACTTGTGAAATGCGGCATAGGCTAGAAAGATTCGGATGGCTTCCAGCCTTGCAACTGGCGCGAAGGAGTCCTCGAAATCGATTCCTTCTTGTTGGCAATATCCCTGAGCTACCAATCTTGCCTTATTTCTCACGATGAATCCAATGGCGTCTCTCTTGTTCTTGAAAATCCATTTTAATCCAATGACTTTGACACCATTTGGTCTTTCTACCAACTCTCATACACAGTTGCGTAGAAATTCGTTCAGTTCTTCTTGCATGGCTGTTGTCCAATGAACACAGTTGAGAGCTTCCACAACATTCTTCGGTTCTGGCACATCAGCTACAAAACAAGAAATCATGGCAACATCTCCTGTTTGTTCGAACTCTTCCAGAACTGCCAACTCCTCAGCATATTGAGCGTAAGTGTTGGAATCTTCCTCGGTTGAATCTGGATTTGCTACTCTGCTCCTTGTACGCACACCTTCGGTTGGATCTCCGATGATGTTGTCAGAGGAATGATCTTCATACCATCTTCTGTTGCGTCTTCCTTCTTCTTCCAACATTGGCTGTTCCGAGATTTCCACTGATGGTGAATCCTGAGCTGTGGAAGATGCTGGAATCTTCAGAACTGGAGATTGATCAGCTGTTGAGTCTGAATCCTCAACATTGACAATATTTTGAATCGGGCTCGGTTGGGCTTCGGATGCTGATGCAGTTGGAGTGGCATCAGCTGAAGTTCCCCCTTGAGATGAGCTGGGGTCTTCGCATTCATCTTCAGAGGAGTAAGGATCATCATCCTCGATTGCTCATACCAATGGTTCAGCTAGATTCTTTTCCCTTAGAATCTGTGATTTGGTGAGAACAGGTGGAACTTGTGGATCAGCTTGTTATCCTTTAGCCTGTTCCCTGCACTCAAAACTAGATTCATCAAAACTAACATGAGGTGTTATCTCCACAACACGAGAGCTATTGTTGAAAACTCTATAAGCCTTGATCCGAGCGGCATATCCGAGAAATATGCCCTTCGAAGCCTTGGCATCAAAAGTTTTCAACTGAATCTTCCCATTGTTGTGAATATAACACTTAGAACCAAAAACGCGAAAATATGAAATATCAGGCTTCCTGCGTCTCCATAGCTCGTATGGTGTCTTTCCCAACCGCTTGGTCAGAAGTGACTGGTTCTGGGTGTAACAGGCTGTGTTGATTGCCTCAGCCTAAAATCTCTTTGGCAAAGCTGAGCTTGTCAACATGGATGTAGCTGCATCTTTCAGCGTTCGGTTCCTTCGCTCGGCTACTCCATTCTGTTGCGGAGTACGCGCAGCTGATGTTTGATGAGTAATTCCATGCTTCTCGCAGTACTCGATGATGGTTTCATTTAGAAACTCGGTTCCACGATCTGATCGGATGGAAATAATTTTCATCTCTTGTTGGTTCGATATCCGATCCATCAGCTTGGGTAGCCCATCTCGGGTTTCACTCTTGTGACGCATGAAAATGGTCCACGTGTACCTAGAAAAATCATCAATAACAACAAGGGTATACTCGTTACCATTCATGCTTTTTGGTGTAACTGGCCCGAAGAGATCGATCCATGTGGATCAGCTGCAATACTCGGTCGGTTGATGGAGTTGTTTTCAATCGGAAGGAGGATCTAGCGAGCTTTCCCAACTGACATGCACTGCAGATATGTGTTGTTGAAAACACTCGGTTTGGAATGCCCTTTGCATGTTCTTGTCTGGAAAGTCGGTTCATTGTCTTGAAATTCAAATGGTTGAGCCTTTTGTGCCACAGCCAGCTCATATCTGAACTGCTCTTGGATAACAGGCAGGTGTCAGGAGGACTACTATTCCAGTCAGCATAGTAGACATTCCCGGTTGGGGATCGATTTCCCAACAATATGACCTGCTTTGATCCGATATTTTTAACCCTGCAACCCTGTGCATCAAACTTGACAGAGAAACCATTATCACAGAATTGGCTGATGGAGAGCAAGTTATGCTTCAATCCATCAACATATGAAACATTAGAAATCGACACGTGATTGGTTTCAAGGGTACCGTAGCCTCTGGTGTGACCTTTTGAGTTGTCGCCAAAGGTAACTGATGGTCCTTCTTTTTCCACGAAACTCCCAAGCAAATCCTTCAGATTTGTCATGTGTTTCGAACATCCACTATCCATCACCCATATGGTTCGTGAAGCTTTATTCTTCCTCAGCTGTTTCTCTTGTTCCTGCACAGAGAAACTCACTTAGGTCCCCAATTTTAGTTGGGTCCTGGAGGGTTAGAACCAGTTCCCCCTTGAACTGTGGGTCGTTTTTCCCTGTATACTCGGATAGATTTATCATTTCAAATCACTTTTCCTTCATCATCAACTATAACAACACATTGGTTATCCTTAGGCTTGTTGTTAGTAGTGACGTTCTGTTTCTTGGGAGGAGATGGATTTCTCCCATTGTGAGCTTTCGGAGGAGAGATTTTCCCCCTGTTTTGATGGCGATTCTTATCCTGTTGGATTTGTCGTTGAGGTCGGACGCCACGTTGGAAATTCTGTGACTAAGTCTGATTCCATCTTCCTGACTGTCGATGATAGCTGTTCATGCCCTGTTGTTTGTTCATGTTGTAGCATGAATATCTCTAGCTGTTCGAACTGTTCCTCATCGGTTGACTTGGTTGGAACCTCTGGTTGAACTGATGATGGGACCGCTGTTGATTCAGATGGTTGGATCCTTGTCGGTTCTGCGGTCGGTTCCATTCTTTCTGAGGTTGGCTCTGAGGTTAATTTAGAGGTCGGTTCTGAGTTCGGTTTCGATTGTATCTCCGACGCCTCTGGTTCCTCTTCTGATTCTTGGAACATTCCCCCTCGGTTGTTGTCCCAACCGATGGAATGTTCTGTTCTCCATCCACTGCTCCTTTTCCTTTCTCAGATGTGGTTCCCTTGATTGGTTGAGCTTACTGAGAGGTGGAGGTTGGATTAATTTGGGGAGATTCAGACTCAACTGTGTTAGGTTTGACAACATTGACCTCCACAGCTTTGATGAAGGTTGCTGGAGGAATTCCAGTATCCTTGATCACATCATAACCGAGTCCTGACACGCCATCCATCTGTTGGCTGTAACTGATGAGATTCTTGATGATCTTGGATGACTGATATAGCTTTATCAAGTTGTCCTTCTCAGTTTGCAACTCTTTGAGGAGAACAGCTATATGCTCGGTTTGTCCGTCTGACTTCTTTATCAGCTAGTCGATCTGAGCCTCTTGCTTTTTCAACTGATCATGCTGCTCCTGGATTTGCTTCTTCAACTCCTCATCGGTTGGAGCATTAGTTCGGTTGGCCGCATTCAGTTGATTTTTGAGATCAACAATCTCTTCAGTTTGACTCTTAATCTGATCGTCCTTTTCAGTTAAGGATTCTTCAAGTTTGGTGAATTGTTCTTGAAGACTCTTAAACTCAACCGATTGCTGATGTAGTTCCTCACTGAGTTCTTGAAAGTCACCCCAGGAGGGTTCCAACTCTTCATCCAGTATTTCCTGCATGTTAGAAATATTGGAAGAATTTAAATTAGCAGGACTAGAGTGTACCTCAGTATCATCTTGGTCGGTTCCAAATGCCATGAGGCATTGATCCTGACCGATAGCGTTGTTGGTGGAAGTCAGCTCATCCTCATCTTCAGTGTCGGTGAAGATGTACATGTCGTCAGCTGCTTCTTCTGCAACCATGGCCTTGTTCTTTCCAGTTTGTTTGGCCCTCAACGCTTCTCTTTCTTTCTTAGAAAGGTCTGGACAATCAACTTTGAAATGTCCCTCCTTGCCGCATTCAAAGCAACCGTTGTTCACAGGCTTTGAGTTATCTCGAGTTCGGTTAGATTTGTAGAACCTCTTGTATTTTCCGACCGAGTATCCATGTCAGCTAGCTTCTTTGACAAGGCGGCTATATTCTGTTGCAGCTCTTCTCTGCTTGACTCCTTCGTAGCTGTGTCCGCAGATCTTGTTGGCCTTGAAGTTCGCGGCTTTGAATAGTCAGCTCGGAGTGCTACTGACTTTGTGGCTGAACCAACATCCTCATGTCGACTCGTTTGAACCGAGGACTGAGTTGACCTTCGTCGGTTCACCTTATACTCATTTCCCTTCAGAATTGAGAACAATCTTTCAGTTCCCATCTCACCAAGGTCAGCTTGGCTCTCATGGATATTGGTGAAAGTATCCCACTCAACTGGTAGAGCTTGTAATACTTTGAGGTTGATTTCTCTCAAAGTATATTTTCCTCTTCGGATGGACTGGATCCTTCTGATGATGTCCATGAACCGGAGCTCTAACTGATCAATGGTTTCATCTGTTCTCAGATAGAAGTTGTCAAAGTCTTGACAGGCATGTGAGAACTTGTTCTCCTTTGTTTCGTCGCTTCCTTCACTCAGAGATGCCAAGATATCCCGCATCTCTTTAGCGGTGTCGCACTCTTCTATCCAAGAAAGATAGTCTTATCCAACTGTGGACATAATCGTGCTCTGAGCCCAGATATCCAACTGGCTCACTTTGGCTTCCTCTGGAGTGAAGTCTTCTGGCTTCTTCTCCACTAACTCCTCAGTTGCATCCCCATCATTGGGATTTGTAGGAGTGCGAGTGACTCTCTCTCTGATGATGATCGGTCCGGATGTGAGTACTTGTTGCATTCGATGATGCTTTGACAGTAGGATCTTCTTCATTCGAGTTCTCCAGGATGTATAATTCACAACCGAGAACATAACCACGATCTTGTTTTTAACATCCATCTGCACACAACAACAGAAGAAAAATGCAAGTAGATATGCACTAGCGTGATAAAGAGATCTGTTCAGTTGACCACTGAAGAAAATACCTCGAATTCACACCTCGTGAAAAAGAGTCAGCAGTCTTTTGAACCACTGCTCTGATACCACTTGATGGTCCCGATACGAGTTCTGGTGTATGGGGGGGGGGGAATACACCAGATAAAACTTTTTAAAACAACTCTTGAAAAATCAACAACCGAGTAATAAGACTCAGCTGGATTCACAACCGAGTAAGCAAGCTCAGTTGGAAGAGTGGTGTTGTGCGGAATGTGGTGGAAAATAATAACTCGTATAAATATAACTCACGCTATTATGCAAGGTTGGTCAATAACCAAGTCAGTTGATATGGAAAGATGCAGTTTGTATGCTGGTTAGTTAGTCAGTTAAAAGAGCAATAAATAACTGAATAATAAACACAAACACACAAGGATTTTTACGTGGTTCGGAGATAACTCCTATGTCCACAGGGAGTTGTGAGTCCACACAACTCAGTCCAAGTTCTTCTGGACAAAAACCACAAAGCTTACGCGGGCTTTACAACCGTTGAGATAAGTTTACGGGTACTTATCAACCTTACAGATAAGTTTACAGGTACTTATCAACCTATCTACTCAATTCCGGGAAGAGTAGGGTCCTAACAATCCTTTTGAGAGGATGTGTGAAAAGGTGGGTTTCCAACTAATAGCTCGAACAAGAAGTGAGCTAGGATCTAATACTCTACGAACTCTCAACTAGTGATGTTCTCAAGGTTGGATCGAAAAATACAGAGACAGAATCTAACACTCTAGAATTCTCAACTAGTGATGTTCTTAGAGGATAACTATAGTTTTGCTTGAGTGCAGAATAAAGTTGTTCTTTCGCTAGTATATCTCTTCTCGCACTTGTCTATCTCGTTCTCGTTCTCATTCACTTGATGAATGAAAGAAGGCCTCTATTTATAGGTGGAGAGAATCAACTAGCCGTTGGATGAGCCGTTGATCTCTGTTCTTTGAAAGCGATGACTTGTCTCTCATCTCTGCAGACTTTCCGGATTTGGCAACTGAGTGCTTCTGCTTTCCATTTGAGACAGTCTTGTGTTGGGCCAAATGAGGTAATGACAGAGAGTCAAACTTTCACGTGACTTCCTTATTTAAAATTCAAATCTTAACCTTTGAGCTCCAACATTTGATAGTCGGTTAAGTCGTTTGATCTTCATCTGATTGGTTTTCAGCTGATGTTCTATCTGAATGCTTCTGTCTGAGTAGGAACAGTTGAACTCTCAGCTGACTTTGAACTTCAAGTTGTCGATCTTCTCAGTTCGAGTCCTTCAACTGATGTTCTGAATCTTGAACGCTCAGTTGGCTCGAACGCTCAGATGACTTTCTTCCATCTGATGTTCTATCTCTTGAACGCCCAGTTGTCTTTCTTACAACTGATGTTCTCTTGCATCTTCTCTCTTTGAATGCTCAACCGTCGTTCTGAAACTTGAACGCTGAGGTGTTTTTCTTACACCTGATGTTCTATCCGAGTGAAGCCTTGTTGTCTTCTTCAACTGGAGTCCTGTAAAGATAAAATCTTAACATTGCTCAAACAGCGAGCCAAAATGCTAACAATAGGATCTGGCAATATCTACTCGGTTGGGGTCAGTTGGTTTTGGAATCAATCAAAACTTACTTAAACTTCCCAACATGTATATATCTATTTACTATATTTATATCTATTTTCACACTTCTTTAAGACTTTGTATATTAATAATTCCTAATATTAATATTAATATTATATATCTCAATTGCTAAGTTTATTTAATACAGATTTTGTTTGAGTAGTATTACAGACACAAATGATTCGAACTCTGATGTATAAGGTTGACAGTATGTTAAATACTACTCGAGCATGGTGAATGGTTCTTTTATTTTTCTAATGGTTCTCGTGGGTGTAGAGTTAAGAAAACTAGAAATCTTCCCATTAAAATCGTACTTTTCGGGATGTGGAGTTGCTGGCAAATGAGATGAACCGATATAGGTTTAGGTTTTACTTTTATGTAATTTAGTGTTGAGGGTTAGGGGAACGATCTTTGGGTTGTTGAATGATTTGTGAAAATTTGATGTGGGTTTTTCTTCTCATGATTAATTTGGATTATGGAAGATTCCATTTTCGAATTAAACAACTTCAATTTGTTGTTTTGTTATATGTTTCTCTCTAGTGTATTAAATTATTAGCTGACTAGAAATCTATCATTTTTAATTTGAAGAATGCCGCACTTTGTTCTTTGAGAATCGGGAAAAAAATACAATCCATTCTTAATTTGGGATTTGTTTCAAATTTTAGCACAAATATTTGTTGCATTTGATCCATGCCCGAAATGATAATTTTTGAAATTTTCGGTATATGGTGAAATGTATTAAGTTCTCATAGTTTGAAATAATCTTTGATTGGTATCCAAGTCCAAAGTTAAATAGTTTGAACACGTAAACAGTTCACATCCCTTCCACCCCAACCCAAAAATGAAGAAAGTGGGTGATTTTCCTTTTTCTGGGCAATGAACAGTGTCGAAACTGGGTTGATTAATTGATTTAGCGAATCCCTACTTATTTAAGAAACAAAAAGAAAAGTATCAAGTTAAACATTTACTTCGTAAAGTCTAAGATCTTTAACTATATCTAGATAATAAAAAAATAAAAAATAAAAACTAAGATATTCGAGTAAAAACTTACAGAAAGGTATGACGATTAATATTAAGAAAATTAAGATATTTTTATACAAACTTACATGAATATATTATCATTGGAATAGATGCGTGGCAAAGATCTTAAGCCTCATTTTGCATACATCTAGTAATTCAACACCACTTTCTTTTCCCTTTGGCTTTTTTGACATGAAATAATCACAGTGTCGTACCAACTCATCCGCATCAAGAGTGATGTGCATGTGGAGACGGTTGAACTCAAATTAATCTCGACAGTCTCAAGTTGCAGCTAATGCAAATGGTTAATCAAATATGATCCATAATATCCTTGTGCTCGTGTAAGTATCATGCATCAACCACTATTGAATAACTTATGGACTTGCACACTATCAACACGTATAGAGAATACAAGATGGAATTACAAGATTCACATGGTAAATGTTGTAATCATTTCCTAAAATTTACTGTAAACAGAGTCGCGGAGGTGCTACTCACCACTTTTAACTTAAGAAGACGTGTTGGCATACGCTCGATCACACACCTCGTCCATCACAGCTTCCACAATGTATGCGAGATGAGGTGGCCGGTCATGACATGCCTTTTGGAAATGCAAGGAATATCATAATTTTGAAAGTTGTCTCCACGGACAACCACCCTCAAAAGCATGTTCCAACACATCCTCCATCCGCTTTGCAAATAATATCTGTTCAGAAAACGTTTAGAAAAGAAACAAATCAAACATCCATGTATTAGTGTATAAATAGTTATAAGCTTATCATCACATCGAAATTCAGTGTCTTTGGCCGGTCAACTAATAACTTTGATCTTGTGATGCTGATAAATATACAAGATGATGACTTTCTAATCAGTGAAGTCTGCTGCAAACGAATATGAAACAAACAAACATGATGATGGTTAAATTTACCTCCATACTCGATAGCACAGCTGATGGCACCTCTACTAAATCTTTTAAGTTCCTCTCTGGAAGAATGACTCTCTTAATTCCGTACCGATGGGCTGCTAAAACCTGCATGATAGCATTTTTCGAATAAAAAAGTGAAACAAATATTGTGTAAAGCAGATAATTTGAAAGGAAAATAAGAAGTAAATTTGTTTATTGACATTGTTTATACCCCTTTTGTGTTAGGCATATAAGATAGGGAGCCCCAACTTAACCGAAAATTATGGTCAAAGGTAATAGGGTTGACTCCGACTTATATACCGTTCCACACTTTCATGTGGAATCAATGTGGGACATCGAAACAATCCATCCCCATTTCAAACTGGACGTTCATGGATGGCACACTCCTGGGTGGGAACCCCCTCGGGCCCACATCCGGGGTGGCAACGCCCAGGCCCACCATGAGGTAGCCCTTTCAGTAGACCGTCCAGATCCGGCATGTCGGACCAAATTGTTAGGCATATAAGATAGGGAGCCCTAACTTAAGCCAGAACTATGGCCACAACGTAAGGGGTTGACTCCCACTTATATATATACCCTCCCAATATATATTCATAATTATAGCATAACAATCACAAATAAAATGAACCAAAGCATCAGTTAATTGCTAAATATTTCTTTTTGACGATAAATTTGTATATACCAACAATACTAGAAGATCTGTTTGGATGGGCATGTCTGTATGCCTGTATGTCTTTATGCCAATCCAAGTTTAGAGTTAAGAGGATTTTATTCTTTCAAGATGTCAAATATTCTGTTCTTGCAGGATTCAGGTATATACAGCTCAAAACCTTAAAACTTTCTTCAAATTCTCAAAATCATAGTACTCTCTACAGGCTCTTCCTCCATATTGGTGCAGAACTTAAGAATCAAGATTCTTAATGAGGTTCATAATGTACCCAGCTGGCCAGCTCAAGGTTGAACTTAAGATAGAGCTGCTTATATCCTGATGTGTAATGCAATCTGACTAACCTACATTTGACCCTGCTCAAATGGATACACATCTATGATCAAGATCTCAAATATACCCCAACCAATGTAAAAATGGTTTTTATAGCTGCTTATATTTAGGCCTGATGTGTATTGTATATTTCACTGACCCATATATTACCCAGCAGAAATGGCTATAGGTACCCTGTTGCACCAAGTTATTCAGATTATGAAAAATTAAGTACTCATATATTGCCATTGTGACTATAATTGAGTCTGCGAATTGCTTCAGTTAAAAACATTATTACGCAAAACATTTTCACAAACAGAACAAGGAAATAACCTTGCCAGAAAAGTAGCAAATATACCTTATCCTTGATGCCACCAACAGGTAAGACTACACCTCTCAAAGTCATCTCCCCAGTCATTGCTGTATCAGCCCTAACTCTTCTCTGACTAAAGAGTGAAACCAGTGATGTAACTAGAGTTACACCAGCTGACGGACCATCCTTTGGTACAGCCCCTGCTGGAAAGTGTATATGAATATCTCTGCCTTCAAGGAGATTGCTTTCTTTAACGGAAGCCAAATTAAGCTCCGTAGCTCTTGCTCTAACCTTTATATGAAGAGAGAAGCACAATATTGCCAAATAAGACTCCACATGAAAGAATGCAACTTTATTTCAACAGAAAATGAAATGCACAATGCAGCTACACATTGTCATTTAGTTCAATAGTACTTTCCATTTTCCATTTAAAAATCTCAGGAACTATAATTAGTTAATAGGCATGTAGTTATTCATTGTACCATCTCTAGCTTCAAGAGGCACCATACTTTTAGGTTACTGGGAAGAGTGTTGATTATAGTATATAAAAGTTATATTGAAAGTGAACTCCAAGAACTCTGTACTTGGTTCTGTAGATTGAGATCATAGTTTTTTGGTTGAAAGCTATAAGAAAAATGCAGATACCACAAAGTAGTTCCTGATTATAAGGAACATATTCTCAAGGCAGATAAGATACTTCCTCAGGTACATGATATTGCATGTAAAGTTGAAGAAAGTGGAGATTATTACCCATGTCATTGCAATTTGAGCTGATTCCTTAATAACATCCCCAAGTTGGCCTGTGAGATGCAACTCTCCTTTTCCAACCATAGCAGATGCCTCAACAAACTGAACTTCCCCTCCAAAGGCTGTCCATACTAATCCTACAGATACCCCGGCAGTTGCAACTCGATCAGCTGTTTCTCTATCATCATATCTTGGAGGCTTCATCAAATATAGAATCACATCACTTCTTTAGTTATAGTAAATTAGAAAGAGAAGACATGAACAAGAATAATGGGAATGAGATCAAGCTGAACATAAAACAGTTTACTTAGTAAGTTTCCAACTTAACAAGTCATACTGATGATTTTGAGAAGATATTACTACTTACTCCAAGAACTTTCTCCAACATAGCTTCATCCACAATGAAGGGTGAGGTCACCCTGAATGTATTTGATATTTCATGTTTGTTTACACCCATTGGTATCACTTCCATTTCCACTTCAGCCTCACCAGCAAGTCTACCATCTAGCGACGGTGAAGCTATCTGTTGGACATCTTTGCTAAGTGGTACGGCTTGATCTTGTTCAGCAACTTTAACAGCTGCAGCACGAGCTAAAGCAGCCAAGCTTCTCTCTAGATTACGCACACCAGCTTCTCTTGTATACCTCTGAATGACAAGTTTTACCATAGCCTGGAATAAAATTAAGAAGACAGCATGACTTAGAATCCATGCGTTTCTGGGTGATACCAGTGCTTATATCTAGTTGCATTAATTATACTTCATGAAAAGGAATTGCATAACATTTCCATACCTCAGAGACTTGAAGGAAATCTAAACTCAACCCGTGCTGATCAAGTACACGTGGAATTAAGTGCTGCATTGCAATTCTAAGTTTCTCTTCAGCTGTATATCCTGGCAGCTCAATGACTTCCATCCTGTCTAGAAGTGCCGGAGGGATAGGCTGCATTCTATTTGCAGTAGCCACAAAAACTACCTTCGACAGGTCAAATGGTACATTCAAATAGCTAAAAACTTCGATCAAGGATCACTGTGGTAATGCATTAAATTCACATAAATAAGCATAATTTCTTCTAACCATGTATCCATGCATGATCAAGAGCCAACTTTAGATGGCATCTCCTAACTCTCTAAGATAAACAAATGACTATATGCAAAGATTCTGCCCAATATCTTTTTTACTTCACTTTCTTAACACAAACCTTTCTGAATAGTTAACAATTTTGAATCCTAACTAACACAAAAAAGGTAACAAAATAATAAATATAAATAAAATCTTGAGAAACCTATGCTTCGTAAACAATGTGTTCTGCCATGCAATTATAAGAGCATATATCTCCACATATCGTATTTATGCGAAAATAAATGTGCAAATTTTGACAAAATTGACACTGGGAGGATACTGATCATTAAAAGTTTTGTTCTGTTCAGGATCAAGCACCTCAAGCAGCGCTGAAGCTGGATCACCCCGTACATCGGAACCTGTTTTATCAATCTCATCCAGCAACATAACTGGATTGCACACACCTACCCTCTAGTAAATTCAAAAGAAGTTTTCAATACACCTCCGGGGACAAACATAACAATAAATAATATCCAAATTTAATTCATGAAGGTCCAAAAGCAGAAGATTGAATACAAAACTTTTAAGTTTGAAGCAAGCATTGGAAATCCAATCATATGCATAACATGTTAAGAAGAAGCATATTAATCATATATCCAAAACATCCTAGTAACTAAACCAAGAATTCATCCCAAACCACAAACTGTAGATTCATTTTACAGGGAATGATGTGGAACCAAGCAAGGAGGCAACTGAAACTCTAGTTTTCTACAGTAGAGAAGGACACAGAATAGTGTAATGGTGCACACACACAATAATGGAGGCATGTCAGTGTCAACAGAAAACTTAACTTTAAATCAGTACCAAAGCAATGTGCCTGAATATATTCAGGGTAGTAGCAGAAGCAAGAAATTAGAGGCCAAGAAATGAAATGCTGGTTTGATCTTCTTCAAGTTTTATAGGCAAATATTTAAGTTTCATTGACAGTGGATTCACCTCTCTTTAAGGAGTTAATGTATTTCCCTATAATAAGGATTTAACTTGTTTCACTTACAACTGGATAGTAGGGAAAAGAGAGAGGGGAAGAGCACTAAGACATAGTCAATTCCTAATTAATGATGGCGACCTTTTACTTATATTGCCCACTTATTCATGTTTATATCTTTTAATCACTAGTCTGTTGTGGGAGCCAAAGAGCATTGTAGACAAAAAAAATTGTTCATAAATTTGCGGTCATAAAGCTGAAGTCAAAGCCGAAAAGTCATAGACATTTAAGCCTCAATCCAGAAATAACATTTTTTCAACAAACATGCAAATTAATCTATCACCAAGATAAGATTCTGAGAGGTAACCACACACCTTTAGTCCATCAATAAGACGCCCAGGCATGCTCCCTATATATGTACGTCTATGCCCTCTAATGTCAGCCTCATCTTTAACACCACCTAGAGATATGCGGATAAATTTTCTGCCCAAAGCAGCAGCAATCGATGAAGCTAAAGATGTCTTGCCAACACCTGGTGGACCAACAAAACACAATATCGGACCTCTTGCATCTGGTTTTAACTGCATGACATATTAGCAACATGATCATTTTGATCAAAAAATTCCAATGAAATATCAAAATAAGGTAATAGGGATCAACCTTGCGAACTGCTAAATATTCAATTATCCGCTGCTTCACCTTCTCTAGACCATAGTGTTCAATGTCAAGGCACTCCTTTGCAGCCTTTAAGTCCAATTCCTGCTCTTCACTGGCTTTCTGCCAAGGTAGGTCAGCAAGAAGTTCCAGGTATACGCGGGAGCTATTATACCCAGGCTGCTGAGGCTGCATTTTTTTCAGTCTCCTGTTATAAGAATACAATTTAAAAATCAAATGGAATTTTTTCATACTCAAAACAATGTAATCATGAGAAAACTCTAAAACCCTGTCTATTTTTGTGATGACTTTCATGATGCACAGATACACTACACAATAATATATGTGAGCAAAGCATATCATAGGCTGAGAAATATGCCGGGTATGTTAACAGAAAAAGTAATTTATGAACAAACATAAATCTAGAACCACTAGCTAAACCCCAATACAGGGCAATGCTTTCACAAAATGATATCCTCTCAGACCGTGGGGTGAGAAAGATTGGGACTCAACAATTGTGTTGCTACGCCTCAGTATTTATCCAAATGGACAAGTCATGCAACAAGACGCAGTCTTATAAGCATATAAATGATAAAAATTCTCAATTAAGAATTTGTCCTAATTTTATACCTTAATTCTCTCTGAGCATGTTTCCAAATATTTGCAGGCATTGCAGCATCTTGCATTTTCCTCTCAAGAGCAGCCACATCATCCTCCTCATCATCATTATCACCAAGTTCTTCCTTGATAGCTCTCATCTGGTACATGTCCCAAAAAGCATTAAGAAATATACACACCATCAGAATCTACGTGGCATATGAGCAAGGAAAATTATAAAAAACTTCCTCTGCCCTCTGTGTTCCATGAATCAAATAATCGGGCCATTTTCCCATACAAATTATTGATCTCAACTTCGATTTCCATAACAACTCGAGTAGCATCAAATGTGAATCCATTTAAGTTGGAGGTAGCAAAAGATATTCCAAAGAAGTAATACTTTTTTACTGGTCAACAGACCTATTATACTACTCATAATCTTCATAAAGTTTACCTAGATCCAAACGGAAGTTACAGTATATGTATAGCCAGCTGATATCAGTCCAATAACTTTTAACACTCATCTTTAAAAGAAAAAAACAAAAAGGAAAAAAAAAAAGCCATCTTGAATATATGTGAAGAATTTTAAAATATTATGAAATATATATATTATTTTAAAAGACAAGATTAAGAATAAACTAAAATGCATATAAATATGGCAAAGAAAACACAACAGTACATATAACAGCATTATTCTTTTTATAATGTAGAAGAATTTTTAGAAAGACTCGGAGAGATGTTAATTGTGCCTATTTTTCCTTAAAGCTCATCAAAACAAATTGGTAATGGCCATATTCCAGACTTCAATTTTTTCAGTTTTGATGTGAAGGGAAACAGCTCTAAGCACATAAAGAAAATGTGGACGGGTCATAAAAAGAATTACCACAACTGTTGGATACTTGTATGCCAAGCAGAATATACAATGACAAATAATCAAGGTTGTGTACTCAAAATGCACAGGGATCCAAATTTTATTACATTTATTGGTCCAATGCACAGCATTGCACGTACGCCTGCGCAGTTGATGTTAAGCAAAATCTCAACATGCAACTCCTACAGCTAAAGGTGCATCTCATTCGGCTACATAATAATAATAATAATAATAATAATAATAATAATAATAATAATAATAATAATAATAATAATAATAATAATAATAATAATCACATCTACCAGCAGATGAGCTTAATGGAGAATCATTTTCACAAAGATCACTGAAATCATCTCGAATATCACACATATATTGAATGGAAAACCTGCTGACGGAGGAGAAATTCTTTTTGTGACTTTGATAATTGTCCCTCAACCTTCTGCGTAATCTTCTCTGCTACGCGAATCGACTGCATATCACAAGCAAAAAATTTTAAAAAGAATGCCTCCATATTTGCAGGCTCTTCAAATTTATAAACCTTATTGGCTGAATCAGGATACCTGCAAATGCCTATCAACCAATTCTGTTGCTTTAGAAAGCCTCACTTTCACATCAACAGAATCCAGCATGGCTAGCTGTTCTTCAAAGCTAATTTCAAAACTTGCAACAAATATATCAGCCAATTTGTGCACAGGAACTGTCTCAAGTAGAACTTTAGTCCTCCCTCCAGTTTTTTGTTTCTACATATAAAAATAAATTAAATTAGACCTCTGGTACAGTGATACTTCATTGCAACTGGGGAGTCATTAAAATGTACGTCTAGTTTCACATAGCTTTCGTGACATCCTTGCAGTCAAATAACCAAACTGTAGAATTATTTTAAACACAAAATAGTACCTGCTCAAGCACAGAGATCAGCTCCATAGCTGTGGCCTTGAATTGTCTCGACAATGCTGTGAAATCTGGATCTTGTTCCACTTGGTCCATCTCTAGCAATTATGATAAGGAGATTTTGAATCAGCATCTTTATAAAGCGAGATCTATATTGGTGGTGTCTACTTTTTCACCTAGATGACACCAATAGAAATTTAAGTTGGCGTTTCCAGGATGACATTTGTAGTATATGAGAAAATGGCTTTTTATGCAAGATGAAATATCACACTTAATCTTTTGAATAGGCTGTTACAGCCTCTCTATTGAAACGTCATATTACTGGGTTGATGTATTCACCACTTATCATTTAGACATTTTTTCTAATCCACTATATATAAATCCTCATTTATTTTTTAGGAACCCCTGTGCAACTGATCCAGTGATGTCATTCTTAGAGATTTCTTTCAGAGACTAGAAAACTGGTCAAACTAAAAGATAGGTTGAGAGTCTCAACAAGAATATCAGGGGATCCAACAGGGTGCACCTAAAATATACAAGTTTGTGGTGCCAAGGAGTTATAATCTTATTACTTTGGAGGCTCAAAAACTTTTGTGAATGAAAGAACACAAGACCTTTCATTTGTGGAAACAGTAATCTCAGACACATAAAAAATCAGCTAAAGGTGATTCCTATTTCATACAGCCTTGCTTCTTCTAGTTCCATTTCAAGGGGAAACTGCCGATTTCATGCTTTTCATGCAAAGTTACACAAAAGTCAGGAGACCACAGATTCTGCTACGTGGTTTAAGGTTAGCTTTAGCTTGAGGATTACACCCTCCTTAGTGCAGGCCACGCTCACCACACCCTCACCATTTATATAGTTAAAAACAGAACTTAATGTTAGTGATTATTTCTACCTTTCAGTTATGCTTACCGAGTTTAGTCATGTCTAGAGAAGTGATCCTGGCAGTGTAATATGTTCCTCTTGTGCTGAGGTCCTGAACACTGAATCTGCACAGCCCCTCGAGAACAACAATGTAGGTGACCCTTCCACTTGGTTTCTCTACTCCTCTTGACAGATGCAAAGCTCGAGCAGCAACTCCCCTGGATATCAAAAGAGGAATACCGCTGACCAACAAGATTTAGCAATTTCAAAATGCGGCATTCTTCAGCTTCAGCAATACCAGTATACCTGTTATGCCAGTGGATAACTTCTTGTTGGTTCTTAGCTCCGTGCTTGTGGGATTCAGATATTTCGTCTTGGGATTTCGTAGTTCCTAATGCTGAAAACATAGTTCGACAAAAACTCATATCATACCATTAAATTCATTATACTGCTTGAAACTGCTACCAAGGATTACTTCTAATCACATAATTTATCACGTTTCAAGTGTCGCATCAAAATATTATTGGAAATCAACTTGATCACAGAAGAGAATTTATCCGTAAGATTAGGTATAAGAATCACAATCTCTATCAAACAGAAATGCGGTAGACTTCTCACAGACATAATCTCAGTGAACAAAAACCAGGCGCAAGCACAACTAAGCGAGCTTTTCAGGTTCAGAAAGCACGTTACTCACCTGGAGACGGCGGGGAGCCAGCCGATGCAGCCTCGGCTGCAGCATCACGAACCGGCAGGATTCCGATCAGTCCTTTCTCCTCCCTCTGCCACAATTCTTGTTCCACCAACTTGACACTAGCACCACAACCATACACAAAAACGTAAATATTTCATCCAAATTCTGGAAACAACATAAACAGCTCATAAACAATAAAGTGAACATAAAAATTGGAACTACCTGCTGGATGAAGTGCATCGAATTCGAATAATCGCGCCAGGCAGCAGCACTTTATTCCGGAACGGAAGTATCGCGAGCCGACCGGGCAGCTCCACCGATTCCGCCATATCAAAACAATCAACCTTAATTATATATTTCTATTTTTCTATGAACAATGAATCAGAAAAAAACAGCAGGAACAATATGAATTTGTCTGTCAAGTGTGCGTGTAGTGGTGTTGTGTGTGATTCGAGGACAGAAATTAGAGGCCTGGGAGAAGGAGAATTGGAAAAGTTTTGAGGTGAAAAAGGTAGAAAACGAAAACAAAAAATCTCACAAGCAAGATAAAGAAGAGAAATTTGATGAAGGTGTGGAATTTGTGAGGTTAGGCAATAATGATCATAGAAATAGACCCAAACTACAAGCCACAACACAGACAATGAATATATATATATTAGATAGGCGATATAGTACTTTATGTGTGTATGTGTTTCCTCTCTCTACACTTTCTCTCTCTCGTCGTGAACAATGTTTTAATTTTAGGGTGAATTAAGTTCTAAGAGCATTCCACGGCTGTTGAGTTAAACCCCCAGTTGTGTAAGACCTCAGATCTATAATTATAACTATAATTCTTTTTTTATTTTTAATTACAAAAAGTAAAAATAAAATAAAATTTAAATCGAATAATGGTGTGAAGTCACGTGACTGAAAAAGAGAGAGAGTGAGGTCGAGAACGGTGTTGATAAATTAACATCACTCTTGACCCTGTATGATCGACATTGGTGTCGATAAAAGCCACTATGGCTTAGACCCCGCGGAATTGAAGGATGGTGAGGTCGATGGGGGGTCGACAAGTGTCGATACGGTGATCGATCCCAGTAGTGGGTGCTCTAATCTTTCTTCTCCTGCCTATACTACTGCTTATCAAATCTAGCTTCCAAAAGTTGTTAAATGCACCTTCCAAGTCTAATCTCTTTTAGAAGGTTAAAAAAAATTCAAACTTTCATTTAGAAAAAAAAAATACTACTACATTTATATTCAAACTTCAATTTGTCAATTATAAGCTGCCAATATGTGCTTTATGCTAAGATTTCATTGAATATACTTTCTTTGAATGATGGTTTTTCATAGAGTCAATAATTGAATAATATTTTTTTAATTCGATACTATTAAGAGAATGAGGTAAACTGTTGTGTTTATTGATCAAAAAGTGAAACTTTTGAAATATGCATTTCTTTATATTATATTTGGTACTTTTGATACTTGTAAGTTTTAAGTGAGAGATGGAGTCAAAGTAGTTGCCAAATTATCTCGTTTAATTCTTCATACTAATGTTTTTTATATTTCACTGTATATATATATTTTTATCATCTTGTCTTTCTTCTTTCAATAAATTTGACACGTTTAAATCACTAGTCTAAACTACAAGAGGGACGAGTATATACTTGATGTCGCTAACACGATGTAGTAGTATTATCTTAAAGATCTCACATGATTGGTAACACATTTTTGTGTGGTATAGATATTACCATGTGTACAAAGAAAACTACGTACTACCACTACAATTTAAAAGGAAATGAGAAAATAACGCAAAGAGGATAACAGCGACACTTTATACTCCCACTGATCACGGTATAATTATCACTCTTGTTATTTACATCCGTCTACGATATTGTTACCACTTCTATTTATAGTAATAATACATGATACCTTATATTTAATATTCTCACTATTTTTCTCACATTTATAGTGAAATTTTTACTCCATTCACAATAATACTCATTACAATTCACTACTACTTACCAATTTTTTAAAATTCTTATCGTCCATAATGTAATAATCATATTGTGGACGGAGAGAGCAGCAAAGTAATTTTTTTGGGTGAATATTTTATGATTAGTTGAGCGGACCAAATACTATATGCATGTGGGATGTGGCTGCCGAGACAAAGTGAAATTCTAGACCTTTTAAGGAAATTAATTAAATATAAAAACCGTCCATACTTATGAGTTATGAGTATTGACCAAATTGGTTATCATTATAGATAAAGAAAAAGGGTTGGAAAGTTGGTTTATTCAATATTTCTAGAGATTAGGTGTGAAAATTTTGTTGTGTTCTTCAGCTGCATGTTTCTACTAATTTCCTTGCTAGCATGATTTCAATTTTTAGCATTAGGGTACAAGAGGAAAATGTAATCGATTCTTGGAAAGAATCTAATTTTTTTTTAAATATAAATGCTAGAGTGATACATAAATTTATATGATTTTATGTAAATTAATCTTTCCGTGAGAATGCATTAATTTTTTTTTTTGTATATATAGTCAGTCATAGTCATTTCTTTGATATATACAGTAGTACTTTTACTTACGAAGTGCAAGAATGCCAATGTTTTTGTTTTTTTTATATATATGTTACTAACTATTTGAAAGTACTTTCAAAATTCAATTTAATAAATATTATTATTATTTCATCAAATTAATGCATGGTAGGAAGAAAATCGTCTGCATTATTTTTTGTTACACCGTTGTGCAATTAAAACAGTCTACTCTTTGCTTCTTCTTCGATAGATCTTCTATATGCACTTCAGTTTGCAATGGGCAAAAATCAAAAGTTCTTTCTTTTTTTTCTTTTTTGGAGGAAGGCATAAAAATCAAAGTTGGAAACGTTTAGTAATGAAAAGTCAATATCCACATGTTAAAAAAACGTATAAATTTTGCGTAAGCCAAGATGACTTCATAAGATACGTAATCGTGGTGCGTCGGTCCTATCAGTATCAGTCATTTCTAATTATTAGAACTTTTTTAGAAGTCCTTTATAATTATAAATTTTTTAAACGACCATTTATAATATAATTAATATATCATTCCTTAATCATGTTGCTTAGGTCTTATTATATAATATTTACCCTTTTGGTGTGGATGGTTCGAGCCCACAACGAACAAATGTGAAAAGGGCGTTGAAAATGTCATGAAGTGCAGACTTTGAACATCATCGGTGGAAGCCGTTTACCTCGTCGTAAGTTCGTGTGAAACCTACCCGTTGAAGGTGGCCTCGACACCGATTCTTCGACGCTCAAGTTAGCTAGAGCGATTTATTCAATTAATCTTATTGGAATATGTAAGGAGTTGAATGACGATAGATTTCAACAATTTAGTGAATATGCAAATGATCCTTTCGACGTTAGGCGATCTGCATCGCATCCCTCCAAGGGGTCTAGAAGATGAGCTCGAGACGACGCGGCATCGAGGCGGTGTTGTTGCAAGCCACGGCGGCTCAAGACCGGCTCGAACGCACAAGACCGGCTCGAGCACAGCGCGTGGCTTGCACGTGCAAGAAATTCGAATTAAAAAAAAAAATTGACCGTTTTCGTCCTCAACGGCTATTGCCGATTTTCTTTTAATTTTTTTTTTCCTCCACTATAAATACAACCTCTCATCCCTCATTCATCCCACAACAAGAATACAACCTCTTTCTCTCTCAAATTCAACTCTCAAAAAATGTCTTCGTCGAGTTTTTCATCTTCGTCGTTCGAATATGTCGAGGGCGGCACCGACGACGAGGTACAAGAGATGATGACAGATGTGGATCGACACATCCGTGCACACTTAGCGGCGCAGAAAAAGAAGAGGGCGCGGGGGTTCGTCGACCGCGACCGTGAAGCGGCGTGTGCGCTCCTACACGCCGACTACTTCGCCGACAACCCCACCTACGGCGAGCACTTTTTCCGACGTCGTTTCCGGATGCATAAGCATTTGTTCTTGCGCATCTGCAAGACGTTGGAGGACAACGTCCGCTACTTCACGCATCGACAAGATGCACTTGGGCGATGGGGGCTGACGTCGGTGCAAAAATACACGATGGCGGTGCGACAACTGGCCACCGGTGGTGCTGCGGACTCCTTCAACGATTACCTGAAGATAGGCGATAGCACGGGCCGGCTTTACTTCAAAAAATTTTGCCGAGCAATGATCGACCTCTTCGGCAAACAATACCTGAGGAAGCCAAACGCTGCCGACACCGCACGCGGCACGTCTGCTCCGAATGCACGAGGCGCGGCATGGGTTTTCGGGGATGCTTGGAAGCCTGGATTGCATGCACTGAGCTTGGAGGAACTGCCCAAAAGGGTGGGCGGGTGTCTACACGCGCGGCGATCAAGGTGTGCCTACCTTAATCTTGGAAGCGGTGGCGTCGTAGGATTTGTGGATCTGGCATGCCTTTTTTGGGTGTGCCGGCTCCAACAACGTTCTCAATCAGTCGCCCTTATTCGCCGATGTGCTTGAGGATAGAGCTCCACCGTGCACCTTCACCGTCAACGGCAACCGATACGACAAGGGGTACCACTTGACCGACGGGATCTACCCTGCTTAGCCAACACTGATCAAATGCCGAAGGTTGAAACTGACCCAAAGACGGCGAGGTTTAAGAAGATGCAGGAATCGGCCACAAAGGATATAGAGCGGGCCTTTGGAGTGCTCCAAGCCCGATGGGAATAATCCGGGCTCCGGGTCGGTGCTGGTACACGAGGCATCTCCGAGACATCATGTTCGCGTGCATTATTTTACACAATATGATCATCGAAGACGAGCAGGAGAATGTGGAGAATTGGAGAGACGGCTCTTATTTTCCGTCCACTAGCGGAATATCCCATCGGCCCACTCCGATCACCTTTAAGACCTATCTCGTTCGGGAATCCGACTTGAGAGATCAACGAAAGCACGTTCGGCTTACCAATGATCTCACCGAGCACCTTTGGCGCAAATTTGGACCTCTACCGGAATAGTCCAATTTTTAATTAATATAGTAGTTTTTTTTTTTATTTCAATTAATGTAATTTTTTTATTT
The DNA here is from genome assembly GCA_029490685.1 of Schizonepeta tenuifolia. Classification (NCBI taxonomy): domain Eukaryota; kingdom Viridiplantae; phylum Streptophyta; class Magnoliopsida; order Lamiales; family Lamiaceae; genus Schizonepeta; species Schizonepeta tenuifolia. The sequence goes on from CM055957.1 coordinate 15,405,586, forward strand.
GAATTAATGTAATTTTTTTTATTTGAATTAATGAAATTTTTTTATGTTATTTTAATTAATGGAATTTTATGAATTAATTTAATGAAAATTGAGAATTATTTAATATGGTGTTGGAGACCCCTTGGAGACCGTTTGGATATAGGAATAGGGGTCTCTAAGGAGTCTCTAGTACTGGAGATACCTTTGGAGACTACTAGTGGTCTCTAAGGAATGCAGATAGCCTTAGAATCTTGATCAACACCTAATCTTATTTCTGAAATTGAGCATTATGGTACCATTTTATCCGCACCCTTCAAATGAAATGATTAATAATACTTGTACTCGGGAAGTTCAATTTAAGGAGAAACAATCTTATGTAAATTTTTTTTTTCTTATGTAAAATTGTTATCTCCCATGTTCTTAAGGGTAGTTTTTAATGATTTAATTTGTTGTTTAGTATTCAAATGTCAACTAAAAACATACTATAATTGATCTCTATTTAAAATGAAACAAGATTTTTAAAAAAAATTATAAAATTATAAACATATTGAGAGGAGATTAGTGATTTTAAATAGTAAACAACACAATTTTTTATGACGATTCTTTAACATTAAAGTGTCACTCGCGCTAGGTTTGTTGAATAAAATTACTATATATGTATATTATTAAGTATAAAACGAATATATATTATCCCCAGAAGAAAGTACGAGTATGTTACTTAGAACTCTTCTCTCTCCTCTTCTTTTAAATGCAGTGTTACACAAATTATCGCAAAAAAATTTATCCTAGAAGATGATGCATGAGAAAATATGAATTTCTGCCTTTCTGGTACTGCAACTTGCCCACAAACATGCACATGCATAAAACTGAGTCTATGTATTTATTTAATTATTATGCGAAAATATTATATGGAACCCTCGTGTTGCGTGGGAAACACTTTGAAATTATTATTTTTGTACAAAACTGTAGTCGTTTATGATATAAACAGTATATCAAGTTATTTTTTATATAGATACGTATTTAACTATTTTTCAATAATGTTATATTATTAATTTTTATACAAGTTTCATCTTTTTAAAATATTGTCAAAATGTTCGAATTTTGGTATTGGAAAATTCACATGATACACCGGATCTAGTGTGAAAATACAGTTTAAAAAATCCGACCGTTATATAATTTTACCGTGGTGATAGGTACGTATACATCAGATCTGGCATGTCAATATAGTTTAAAAAACCTGATCGTTGTATAATTTTATCCTTAGATGGCCTGCCTCAAGCCAAAGGTTTCGTGATCAAATTCCACTAATGTCTTCATAAATCGACTTTGTCACTCACGTGGACTATGATAGTATTTATTTATTTATTTAATTTATTTTGGCAAACTATGATATCTTTCGTTCATATTTAAATGAATATTTGTATGTGTGAGGGAGATCGGTGTAACTTGCAAGTAGATAGAGAAGTGGATAATGTATAAACATGAAAGGCCCACAAAGGAAGGTCTGAAATCTTGATGCACATGAAAAATTGAAAACTGCTGGCAACCACCGTAACTAAACTCATCCCATTCGAACGGATACGCTTCAACTTTGACTCCTACACTCTACTTATCCATTTATACATGCATATCATTTTATCACCTCTCATTTTTCTATCATTTCTCTTAAAAAAAGGAATTAAAAGGTGGATATAACAACAAATTAAGTCCTGTATCTAAGAAAAATCTCATTTTGTATAAAGAAGTGATATCATCAAAATATAAGAAGTTTTTGAAAATTGACGTCATTTCTATTGGTTAAATTAATATTTGATCAAATCAAATTAAATTAGTTAGAATTTAGAAAGATTACTGTATAATTAAAGAAATTGATTTGAGTTTGGATGTAAAAGATACCCAATTTTTGTTGAGAATAGAATAATAACAGTAGCATCACTGAATATCAAAAGATAATTATCGTATAAAGGTGTGTTCTTTTCATTTAAAAAAAAACCCTTTAATTATTGAGGCTCTCCTTATATGTTGGCGATCCAACGGCTCACAATGCATCTTTCTTTTCTCTATGTTCTCTCAATGTTTGTCCTACAAGTATAAAAATACTTCTTCCGTACCCCTCATATTGGTCATGTTATAGTGTTTAGACGGACACATAAATTAAGAATATTAGGTAAATAGGAAAAATAAAAAATGAGTATGAATTTAATTACATTTGAAGAGTTTTGAAGCGTTAATAGTTTTGAAGTGTAAGGGCGGGCAGGAGGATTTCTCTATTCACTAGAGCTATAGCTTAAGACACCAGCGCCATAGCGTTATATAAGATTGCGGTGGTGGGTGCGACGTCGTTGGACGTAACTTCATCGCGTGTCGGGTCTTCCATATCTAGTCGGGTTGGTTGGAAGAGTAGGGTTTAAGGAATGTGACAATGATTGTTTATGATTAGCTTCAACTTCCCGAACTGGCTTAGCATCACTACAACGTCGTTAGAGTGAATATTTTTCGGTTGGGAAGAAAAAGGATAATTTCAGACATAGTTCTCAAATCTCTCTCCATACTTCCCTATTTATAATTAATAATAATAATAATAATAATAATAATAATAATAATAAATGTATAATTATAGTTGTAGCCTCCAACTTAAATATATATATGTATATTAAGGATTTTGTTCATATAAAAAATAGTACTAAACTAATCCCTTATGTAAAAATTACAAACTAATCTCAAACATTGATCATAGTCAACGGTTGTTAATAATCAAAGTATGAAAGTAATATATAAAACTTGATTTTTTATAATTTTCATACAAAAAGCATGAAACAAGAAAAACACTATTAAACATTATTGTATATATTTAAAAAATAAGATTTGTAATTTATACATGATGACTGATTTTTATAATAACTCATATCCTTCGTAAGATTCTAATAAAATAAGGGTAATAAATAAATACTGCGACCATAACCCTTAGGATGATGCAACATAATAAAAGTCAGTTTACATCATAGGAATGAACCCTTAACGAACCAGGATCATCTTCAATTAGGTATAGTTATAGTTATATTAGGCGACTAGTGCATATCACAACAAACATAAAATTTGAAAAATAAAACTTAAAACTATACTATTAATTCGTTTATTAGTAATATACTTTTGATCTTACAATCGCGACAACCTAAATCAAGATCATCAACATTAATCAAACTAAATTATTGCCACTCTTAGCACAAGCAATGCTATCATATAGCATAATCTTGTCAGCATCACATTTGTAGTGGAATCCCAAATCCTCCAGCTTTCTTGATCACCATTTAGTTTCTCTCTCTGCATCTTCAATCAATCTAAAAATAAAAAGATATATAGTCAAAAAATTATTAAAAAAAAAATCCAAACAAATTCAGAACCACCGTCTTTGATTTTATGCAGTTGTCAGCTATCATCTTCGCCCTTGCCGCCGCCACCTCACTAGTATTTTTTTTCTGATTACATGAACAAAAATTCAAGAATCATATAAATGTTATGACCGGGTACTCGTTCGTATAGATTACAAAGGAAAATCGAACAATAAGAAACTGAACTAAAGATAACGAAATCAGAATAACAAACACACGGTCAAATGTGCAATGTGTGTGCGTCCTCATATGATTTTACTATATTCTGTTTTTCAGCTACAATTATCCAGTAAGTACATTCTTCCTTTTTAGCTACTACTATTACTCCACTGATTTTCACTATATTTATGTTTTTCAGCTACAATACCTCTCTCTCGCCACCCTGGTCACCTTTCTATTTGTGCAGGAATTTATTTCGCTTATTTGTGGAAGGCAAATACTTGTGTGCAACAAGTCTCACGATGTGAGACCAGGTCGACCCGGTCCGGGTTCGGATCGGACCCGGGTTGACTCGGTCAAACTGTTGATTTTTTTTCAATTTTTTTAATTTCCAAATTTCTTTTTTCCCTTTTTTTTGTTTGCGCATGAGAGGCTGGCGCGTGCAGAGCATGTGCCACGCGTGGTCTGACAAAGTGAGACGCGTCGCACGAGAGACTGACTCTTTGTGGAATTAGGCTTGCTGCGGCTGCTGCCTTTGATGTTGCAAACATTCTCATGTAACGATTTCTCCTTCTTTCGCGACAATTTTTTTGTTGGTGAATTGGTGTCTTTGGAAAATAAAATAATTGTTGAGTACAGCCCTTCCTCTATCGGTGGTATATTTAAAGAAACATTTAAGGTTTATCTTAATTTATCTTATTTTTTTTATGGTTTGTTATATCTTTTTACAATAAATTGAATGGGGTTCACATGAATGTTAACAACCTCAATCTTATCTTATGTGCTAGATTACCAAGGAGACCCATGAATGAAACAGTCACTAATAGTGATTTGATTTGTTGATCTAATTTACTAATTATGTGAATGATGTTTATATCAGTTTATTATGGATTTGTAACAGGCACTCACTACATCCTTTAATGTTGTTAATTCAGGGAAACAAAATATTGGCCCCAACTCCCAAGTTAGTACCCAATAACCCTTTATTTAATTTAAGGATAACTATTCGATCGAGATGTCTAGTTTTTAGCATAGTTAAAAGATTTCAGAAGGCTTTGCTTTATTTCCCCCAGTTTAATTATATCAGGAAAAACTAGCTAAGGACAAAGGTTAACTTTGACGACTCCATCAACAATTAATGTGGAATAGCAGTAGTAGACACACTGACATACAACGACGTAATTATGCTTTAGTAGTAAGTAACACTTTAATCTAAATCTCCAACACGAGAAAGTTATTGGGGATCATATATGTAGATCGAACAAAGGAACATATATGTTGCAATTAAATTTCATTTGTTAAAAGGTTAAATTTCATTTGACAATGGCTAGTCTAGTACACCGCTCTGCATGATAAGAATCAAAAAACCATCACATTAGATGCACCCACACAATACATTAAGGCCATGTCTTGTAGTCCACATTAACCACTATTAAATTATTTTTCTTATTTAATCTTGTGTTTGGTAGACTAGAAAATTAACACCCCAAGTCCGATATAAACAATGAGCCCGATGGAAATAACCCACAAATCCAAGAAACATAATATAACCTCACCCCCCCCCCCCCCAATTATTATTTTTGTCTTCAACAGTAACACACACTATTGTCACTTTATCAACTATACCCTCACCATCGTCTTCTTCTGCATCGCCACCAACCAATCCTCCAACTACTGCAACACCTTCATCTTCTTCCTAGCCACGCCGCTGGATTTTCTCGATCTCGCCGCAGTCGGCGATCTCTTCTCCCTCAGCCGCCGGAATTTCTCGATCTCACTGCCGTCGACGATCTCTACTCCTTTAGACGTTGGATTTTCTCGATCTCACCGCCGTCGAAGATCTCTACTCCTTCAGCCGCCGGATTTTCTCGATCTCATCGTTGTGGGCGATCTCTTCTCCCTCAACTGATGGATTTATGTCTGGTTTGACTCTCAGATTGATGTCTCTTCTAAATTTTGATTACCAACACCCCATCCCCTGAGTTTTTATGGTTTTAATCTTGAATTGGAGGAATTGTTGAATTTGGTTTATGTGGGTTCTGCCCAGGAACTGTTAATTTTAATGGATTTGGTCTTCTGATTGTAGTTTTATGTGGTTTTCAATCTTAATCGGCTTGTTTTCTTTAAAGGTGGGATCTTTTCATTCTTTTGAGATTTGTTGTAAGAGTTATAGTACTGTGTGATTGATGATGGTTAATGGTTTTGGAAGCTTGAATCACTTTGGAATTTTTTTTATTGTTTTTGGTCTTCAAATTTCTTGATTAAGGGGTTTGGCCGAGTTGATTTTTGTTAAATTCATAGGAATTTTATGCTAGAAAAAATAAAAAATAGGATTTCAATGGTGATTCATGTTGATTTCACTTAGATTGGTTAGATTTTACTTCTCTATTTTTTCTGATTTCAGAAACTTTTGTGCCAAGAATTTTGCTAGCATTCTGTAAGGTCAAAATTGAAAAATTGTAAGTTAATAGATCCTACCAAACGCTCGGCATTGATAAATCGCAGTTTTTTCTAGGCTACAAAACAGAACTCCTACACTGAGTTTGCCCGACCTCTCCACATTATTAATCCAGCATTTATTATTCTTAGCTAATCCAGTGTGGGCTACCAAACACACCTTAAGCAACTAGTTAGTTAGTCTTAGTCTGCCTTTTCTTTCCCCCCTTCTATTTTCCTTTAGTTTTATACATTAGCATTACTGTGATTTATTCCATCCGTCCACGAAAAAGACGCATATTTCAAAATGACACGAGGTTTAATAAAATTGGTAGAGTGTGTTGTGAGTGAAAAAAGGGCTCTACATATTATATAGTTTTAAATTTGGTTGTGGAATAAAGATCCCACTTGAATTGAGTGGATGATTAAATTAAAGTAAATTAGTTGAGTGAATAATTAAATTAATATAAATTGGTTGAGTGAAGGATTAAATTAAAGTAAATTGGTTGATTGGAGTATTAAATTAATATAAATTGATTAAGTAGAAGATTGAATTAAAGTAGATTGTGTGGGTCATATTTTAAAAAATGGAACATGTATCTTTTCGGTGAAAAGATGAAAATGAAAAAATAGATATTTTTTTCGTGGGTGGAGGGAATAGATCATTGCTTGTTATCTAGACTAGAAGATATGTGCAAATAGATATTTATATAAATGATGCCCATATTTTGTCTTTGATCTTCATCAGATGCCAAAGGTTAAAAAATGTCAATTATTAAAAAAAAAAAGATTGAATTCAGTTTTGTGCGTAAAATTAATTTGTCTAATTTTTTTTGAAATAGAACATGCGGTACTTGACATAAAGTACCCCACTTAACGTAATGAGGAAGGTTTCAAATCTAAATTGAATCAATATCATTATATTATTATATTATTAAAAGGAAAATGATTCTTATTACATGGCACCTTTTATATTTTTCTATTCATATTTATTTAAATTTTTAAATTTTTAAATTTTTAAATGTAAAATAATAGATTTTAATTATCTATACTAAAATCTTGTATCCCACATCGGTTTTTCAATGAAACTTTACCTATTAAAAAGCCTATAAATACCTAGAATCAATGTGTATTTTTTCATCTTTTGCTCCACCAGTTTTATTTGGCCAATTTATTTATTAATCGGCCGAATAAATAACTATATTTTATAGTTTAATTTAATTTAATTTGGTCAATTTATTAATTGGCCGAATAGATAATTATTTTTTGTAGGAGTTTTATTTGACAAATTTATTTATTAATTGGCCGAATAAATAACTACTATATTTTTGTAGTTTAATTTAATTTAATTTGGTCAATTTATTAATTGGTCGAATAGATAATTATTTTTATTAGGGAACCAATTTATTATTTGATGGTCCCGGTACGAGTTCTGGTGTATGGGGGGGGGGGGGAATACACCGGATAAGACTTTTAAAAACAACTCTAGAAAAACAATCACAACCGAGTAAACAGAGACTCAGCAGCTGGACTCACAACTGAGTAAACGTACTCAGTTGGAAGAGTGGTGCTGTGCGGAATGTGGTGGAAATTAACTCGTATAAAATCAACTCACGCTTTTATGCAAGGTTGGTCAATAACTAAAACAGTTGATATGAAAAAATGCGGTTTGTATGCAGGTTAGTAAGACAGTTGAATATGCAATAAGATAACTGAAAAATAAACACAACACACAAAGAATTTACGTGGTTCGGAGAGAACTCCTACGTCCACGGGGAGTTGTGAGTCCACACAACTCAGTCCAAGTTCTTCTGGACAAACCACAAAGCTTACGCGGGCTTTGCAACCGTTGAGATAAGTTTACGGGTACTTATCAACCTTACAGATTAGTTTACGGGTACTAATCAACCTATCTACTCAGTTACGGGAAGAGTAGGGTCCTAAAAACCTTTTCCGGTGTAAGAAAGGGTGGGGTTCCAACTAATAGCTCGAACAAGAAGTGAGCTATGATCTAACACTCTACGAACTCTCAACTAGTGATGTTCTCAAGGTTGGATCAAAAGACACTAAGACAGAATCTATTACTCTAGAACTCTCAACTAATGATGTTCTAAGAGATTGAATGCAGCTTAACTCGTGTGAAGAATTTGGTTCTTTCTTTCGCTCTTTGATCTCTTCTTGCTCTTGTCTGTCTTGTGTTTCCCGTAGTCTTGGTGAATGAATGAAGGCCTCTATATATAGGCGGAGAGAATCAACTAGCCGTTGGAAGAGTTGTTGATCTCTGTTCTTTGAAAGCGATGACTTGTCTCTCATCTCTGCAGACTTTCCGGATTTGGCAACTGCATGCTTCTGCTTTCCATCTGAGACAGCCTTGTGTTGGGCCAAATGAGATAATGACAGAGAGTCAAACCTTCACGTGACTTCCTTGTTTGAAATTCAAATCTTAACCTTTGACCTCCAACATTTGATAGTCAGTTGAGTCGTTTGATCTTCATCTGATTGGTCTTCAGCTGATGTTCTATTTGAATGCTTTTGTCTGAGTAGGAGCATTTGAACTCTCAGCTGACTTTGAACTTCAAGCTGTTGATCTAACTGATTGAGTCTACAACTGATGTTCCATCTTGAACGCTCAGTTGTCCTTCTTGCATCTGACTCTGATCAGTTGGCTTAGAACGCTCAGTTGTCTTTCTTACAACTGATGTTCTTTTGTATCTTCTCCCTTTGAACTTAGCTGATGTTCTGAAACTTGAACGCTCAGTTGTCTTTCATTTTGTATCTTTAAATCGCTCAACCGATGTTCTATCTTGTGAACGTAACTTCCCCTTTTTAAACACTCAGTTGTCTTTAATTATATCTGATGTTCTCTCCGAGTGATGCCTTGTTGCCGTCTTCAGCTGGAGACCTGTAAAGATAAAATCTCAACATTGCTCAAACAACGAGCCTAACTACTAACATTAGGATCTGGCAACATCTACTCGGTTGGGGTCAATTGGTTTTGGAATCAATCAAAACTTTAATAAATTTCCCAACAGTTGACAGAATGAATGGTTTCAAAATAGTTTGGATAATTTATTGGTTGACCGAATTAAATTTGGAAATAGTCTAATATTTTTTTATTTAATTTGATAAAAAATAAGTAATTTCTATTTTGTCAATTAATTAGGTAGACGGGCCAATTTCCAACTGACGGGTACCTCAACTCGGGATCCCACGTGACACATTTTCATTCTTTATTCTTACTAATTTTAAAATTTTCATTTTATTCATTTTTTTCATGTATTTTCTAAAATCTAAAATCGTCATAAATTGTGCATTTATAAATCAAAATCGTGGTCAACGAGTCAATTCTGACCCGGAACCGTGCGGTAGACGAGCCAATTCCCAACCGATACTCGAGAATTTTTTCATTTTATGCTTTTTCCCATGTATTTTCTAAAATCTATAATCGTCATCCATGAAATAATTTTTATGTTATTTGTAGTTGCATTTCCAACTTTGTATAATTTATAATTTTTAATTAACGAATATTATATACGATTAAGGACGATAACAAATAGTACAATTATTATTTTTATTAAATTTTTGGATCTATGTAAATTCTAAATAAATTTTATAAATTACGCACTTATAAATTAGAGTCATGGTCAACGGGCCAGTTCCGACGCAGAACTGTGGTGGTAGACTAATATACGGATTTAAAAAAAAAAGAACACAAATGACTAATTTTTTAATCGGATTTTAAACAAGTACGAGTATATAAATTCCGACCAATAATCGTGCGCGTAGATGGACCAATTCAGTACTTGCGGGACAACTCTTTTTTTTTAATATATTATATAATTTTGAACTCATAACATTAAAAATATTTATGGTCAAATTTTATCTTGGATCATTGATTAAATAATTTTATGAATCACAATCATTCCACATAAAATTTTGTAAAAAGGAAAAACTACCAAATACATAGTGAAATAATTCTTTAAGTTATATTCTCAGTTAAAAAAGTTATTCTCGAAGGTAGTAAAAAAGAAAACGAAGGGAGAAATTGTTGGGAAATTTATTAGTAAGAGTTTTGATGAATTCCAAAACCGACTGACCCCAACCGAGTACATGTTTCCAGAACCTAATGTTAGAATTTAGGCTCGCTGTTTGAGCAAAGTTAAGATTTTATCTGTACAGGTCTCCAGCTGAAGATGACAACAAGGCATTATTCAGACAGAACATCAGTTATGATGAAAGACAACTGAGAGTTCATTTGTTCAGATGGAATGAGGGGGAAGTCTTCAGAACATCAGTTGTAAAGGCCAACTGAGGATTCGTCAAATGAGAAACAATAGAGAGGAAGGGAACATCAGATGAAAAGGAAGTCATCTGAAGTTTCCAACTCAACTGACTAAATACAAGGAAGACAACTGAGGGTTCAGTTTCAGAACCTCAGTTGTAGAACTCAAACAAGAAGATCAACATCATGAAGTTCAAAGTCAGCTGAGAGTTCAACGGTTCAGTCAGAACATCAGCTGAAGACCACTCAGATAAAGATCAAGATTTTCAACCAACTAATCAAGGTTGACTGTCAGAAAGGTTTAAGATTTGAATTTCAAAAGGAAGTCACATGAGGGTTTGACCGTTTAGTCATTACCCCATCAGGCCCAATACAAGGCTGTCTCAGAAGGAAAGCAGAAGAGCACAGATGCCATATCGGGAAAGTCTGCAGAGATGAGAGACAAGCCATCGCTTTCAACGATAAGAGATCAACAGCTTCACCAACGGCTAGTTGATTCTCTCCGCCTATAAATAGAGGCATTCTCTCATTCGAGAGACATATGAGACAAGAGATAGAGAAGTGCAATCACAAGAAAATCAAGCGCAAGAAAAATCTGCAAAAATCATATTCTAAGAGCATCAGCAGCTGAGAGTTCAAAAGTGATAGAACATTAGTAGCTGAGGGTTCATAGAGTTATAATCTGTCTTAGATCTTAGTCTGAGTGTTTATTCGTTCAAGCCATAGATCCAACTCTCACTCGTGATCGAGCTGTAGTTGGAAAATTCACCCACATACACACCTTAAAAAGTGTCTGTTAGGATCATACTCTTCCTGTAATTGAGTAGCTAGGTCGTCAAGTACCCGCAAACTTGACATAGGTTGTTAAGTACCCGCAAACTTAACTGTAAAGGTTGATAAGTACCCGTAAACTTATTGCAACGGTTGCACAGCCCGGGTAAGCTGTGTGGAACTGTCCAGAAGAACTTGGACTGAGGTGTGAGGATTCACATCTCCCCGTGGACGTAGGAGGGTTATCTCCGAACCACGTTAAATCCCGTGTGTCTGTGTTTTTATTCAGTTGATTATTGCATTCTTATCTGATCAAACTAACCAGCATACAAACTGCATTTTTGCATATTCAACTGTTTTGGTTTTTGACCAACCCTGCACTAAAAAGCGTGAGTTGGTTTAACGAGTTTTAATTTCCACCACATTCCGCACAGCCTCACTCTTCCAGCTGAGGTTGCTTACTCAGCTGTGAGATTCCAACTGAGTTCGTTTTACTCGGTTGAAGTAATTTTTAAGGGTTAAGTTTTAAAATCCTAACTGGTGTATTCCCCCCCCCCCCCATACACCAGTAACTCGTTTCGGGACCATCAATCATTTAATTTTTAATGAATATATTTGGAAGATGATTATTTATATAATACTACTATTTATAATTAAATTTTTATTTATTAAATATTGTGTGAATATTTTTGGAATATAGTTATGTATATAATTAAATATTAATTTCAGGTAAAAAGAAAACAAATGTCATCATTAATTTTTTGTGAATATATTTGGAAGATGATTATATATATAATTTAAAATCAGTATTGTAGTCAATAGACCGGTTTCAGGTCGGAACCTTCGGGGTAGACGGGATGATTGTGAAGCGGTGGTTTAACTTTTTTTTTTCTTAATCTTGTGTTGAATTCATAATGTGAGGTATTTAGGGTCACTTTTATCTTATAGACAATCTTAACATCTATAGTATTATTCGTTATCAATATATCTCTTCTCTCTCTCACTACCCGCTCCTTCCCTTGCCTCTTTTTCTTCATAAAAAAACTAAAAAATTCAGCTTAAGAGTCGCTTTCCTTTGAGAGAGAAATATATTTTTGCCCACATCGGTTTTGTAGAAGAACAAAGCTTTAACAATTATCGAAAGTAATGAGAATATATTAGTTATAATTTTTAACAAACATAACTATATGGGTTTGAGACGTAAACATGTGGTAAAATTACTTTTTAATTGAATTTGAAATGTGTTCAAGGGATATAAATTCTAAGCGAATTTAGTAGATTGCATAATCGAATTATTTAACGTTAAAATAATTAACAAATAATATTTTTTTTAATCTATCACATATTAGTACTATTTAATAATTTTATTAATCTTTATAACTTTCCGTCGATTTTCGACGGATTATACGCTAGTTACTACATAATCGCGTTGACAATTATAAATTACTTGTAGTCACTAGTTTCAATAACTTAATCTAAGAAATTCCACATGATTTTATGACTAACAATGCAACTATCAAGTACAAAAAAGAGTAATATATATATCGGTTCGCTCCCTTAATCATCATGGACACCGTTAACATGCCCACAGATGATGTGGCAATGCCATGTAAGCTAGGGAGTCAACTACTTAAATAACTCTAATTTGACCTATTAAATAAAATAATTTATGATTTAAGGAAATCATATCTTCTAATTAATTATAAATCAAATAATTTATACATCTTTATATTTAATTTGTGAAACCAATATAATTCAGTCGATAAAACTCCTCTGCGCCACACCAACATTCTTGATCCCTGCCCCATCTCTCTTCATTCAAAACCCAGTCATTTTATATTTATACAAGTTAATAATAGAAAAAAAGAACTAGTAATTCTAGCTAATATTTATAAGAGTTAACAAAAAATAATTCTTCAAAAAATAAATGGCTACAATTCAATTCAATTTGAATCTCTATGGATGATGATTACAAAAACAATACAGAAAGTCATTGAAATATCAAAAACCAGAAAGAAGGCCTTCAAGACTACCACTTTACAAAGGGATATACTTCTAAACATTATCCCTCATGATCAAAAACCATATATAAAGAAAAAGATAAAAGGGAAGAGGTGGTGTGGCAGAGACAATTAATTATAAAGGTTGTATAAATTACTTGATTTATAATTTATTAGAAGATATGATTTCCTTAAATCATGAATTATTTAATTTAATTGGTGAAATTAGAGTTATTTAAGTATTTGACTCCCTAGCGTACATGACATTGCCGCATCATTCCATGGGCAGGTTAATGGAGCTCAAAGTAGATAGGGAGCGGAACCCTACAGTATATATAAACTTAAAAACAATATAAGATCAGTGAGTATTAATATGTCAAAATCAAAATTAGTATGTTTCATTTTAAAAATTAGGGCAAATTTCGGGTGGAAAATATAATTAACCCAATCTAAATTGTATCATAAAATGGTCCCAAATCCATATAAGGCGCAAAGCCCGAATAACAACGGGAAGCTTGCACGAAAATTATACAGAGAGAGAGAGAGAGTAACAAATCCATAACTATACCGTCTATTATTATTGGTTTAATTTCAAAAGCTATTTTAGTAGGAATTTCGAATTCGGGAAGAAATATAATCCCCGCCCGATTTCATGGCGGCCTCATCCCCAGCGAAGAGCAGCGGCGGCGCTACCGACGTCGCCGCCTCCGCGCCCCCATCCTCCAAGAGTCTCCGCGGCCTTAACAAGCCCAAGTGCATCAAGTGCGGCAACGTGGCGCGCTCTAGGTAAATTCCTTGTCGTTTCTGTTCATCGACATCTTCTTTCAGTCAATGTAGGGTTTCTGCGTTATTTGTGAGTTCGATTTCCAGATTCTAGTTCGTAATGCTTCCTCGTGTTGTACCCCGCGCTCCTAGAAGTTGTACTTTGTTGTGTTTCTGTGGTGGTTGGTGCACGAACCGCTTCTGCTTTGCCGTCTGCCTGATTCAATAACCCCAGTTTATGTTAATATTGCGTGCTATTTTTAAATGTGAATAGTTCCTGAAAGCATGGCCCGCGATCCGCAGATTAAAGAGCACAAGTGAATAATAATCAAGGAGGGAATTTCAGTGGATTATGTAGGCTGCAAGAAATTATTTGTTGAACAGAAAATTTATCTACTTGTGACTCATAAATTGTCATTCAATTTTGGATTGTAAGTAGAAGAATATCTGTTTTAAGTAGCAAAATCCATACACTACCAACTCTTGCCATGGCCTTCTTTGTTGGTTACAACCTTATCCCATCCTATATCGCATATGTTAAGAGGTTTGGACTTTTATTGGGAAAAAAATACCCATGTCCTGTAGCTTGTTCAGAAGTTACAATATTTCCACCATACCATAGTCTCGTCATGCCTAGTCTGATAGTATGCTGGCCTGTAATTGCTTAGTTCCTTGTTATGGAAGGATTTAGATTTAAATTTCTGACTCGTAAATCATCCCTAGTTTCTGATATATTTTATTTCTTGCCGTAAGCCCCAGTGGTTTTTAACCCATTTTCCAATCGTAAGGCTATGTCCAAAATACGCACCTTGCTGGAGGCCTGAGGCATGCCTAGTGGTCCACCATTTGAATGGCACCTACCTTTGGCCCCTTAAGTGTAAGATGCTGCGCTTGGTGTGCCTTGCCTGGGAAGATTCTTTAACTGATATGGATCCTATTGATTTTAAAACCCTAAAGAAACTTGGATTTATCTTACTTGGGTGTAAATTTGTTTACTTGCTACAAATGTAATTCTGCAGAGTAAACTTCAGATGTTCATGGAACAATAATACTCATCTTATAACCTGCCACTTGTTGACTAGCATTAGATGATGCAAGAAATAATTCCTTGAATATGCAATTTATAGAAAATCTCGTTGAATGATGGAGAAGCTGAGGTTTTTTTGCTCCCTGCTAGGCACAATGTCCTATATTTGGCCAACTAATATACTATATCTGATAGCAGATACAACTTCCTGGTTATATCTGTAGTATGTGTCAAATAACCATTGTGTAAAAGGAAGGTAAACCATTCCACTTTACTGGAACACAAGTGATACAGATTTATGACCAGTAGAAAGTACACTACATGAGTATAGCTGTCGTAGTGAGTGCCCCCAAACCTAGCTTAATAGCTCCCTGTTGCTTTATTTTCATTTGTCCTTACATCTGGTGTTCTATTGCTGTGTAAGCTGTAATCATGCAGATATCACGTTTTTTTTTTTGTTCAAATAAGGGGATTCTTATAGTGACGTAAAATAAAAACATTCCAAGATTATCTGAGATGACATGTAACCTTTCCATCTCAGAATTTAGTTTACCATCTGAGGTAAATTTCTTCCTGTGAAACAATGATTGGGTAGGCCTGGTTTTGATGCTGTTTGCATGAAAAAAAAGAGCATTTTGAATTCTTGACAGTTGTTTAGTGATGTTGCATACAAAATTTTCATTTCATCTCTTAACTGATTCTATCTGATGCTTGGCAAATAAGAAGTCTGCACTTGATACTTTGTTAATTTTAATCTATTCTTGATTTTAACTTTGCAGGTGTCCCTACCAGTCATGCAAGAACTGCTGTGCAAAAGCACAAAATCCTTGTCATATACATGGTATGGTAATCCACTCTCTTTGTTATTATCCCTTGATAAGGATTCGTTTTTGCGAGTCTATGACAACATTAAGAACTGTCAAATGTCATATAACAAATTTCATGATTCTTCCTGCACTAATTATATTATTTCTTAAGATTTATCCTAACATTTAGGCACTAGAATTTAAAGGTTGTGGTGTTTCCTGAAGTCTAAATAGGGCATTCCATTGCTCTGTACTGTGTTGTTGGCTGAACTGTCAACTGTTCCTCATACCAATATAAGTAATTTTAACTGGTGAAAAAATTCCTTCACAGTTGTTTACATGAGTAGAAATGGTATATACATACAATTAGTCTCAATGCAGCAACATAAACAACATAAAGGAAGAAATAGATGCAATAGGTAATGGCAAATTGATGAAGAGATTCTACTAAATTGATCTAGGATTTTAATTTAGTGGCTTTTATTCAGTATGAATATGCTTCCCTCTCATGCAGAGAAGATGATGTGCAATTTGGTGGCTAAACTTAATGGAGGTGGAGAGATAGTTTTATTGGTAAATCTAATATCTAATTGCCTCCCTCAAGGAAGCCTGTTTTAGGGCAACCATTTTTAGCGAGCCCCTTAGCCCCTTACATTTCCGAAAAAGTACAGAGTGCCTAACCCAGGTCAACAATGAAGTCCATTAGGAGCTGAATTTGGAGATGGAGATCTCTTAGGTTTTTCTCATTCTGGCCTGAGACTTAGTAGAATAAACATTATTTATTTTCTGCCAATAATTACGAGCTCGACTGCACCTACAAGTGATTGAATATTTGAATTATATTTGTGTCTGCAGTTTTGAAAGGCAATTCATCCTTTCCAGAAAAACCACCCTCTACCAGCTCGCCTCTTTTTGATCAGCAATCTTCTGAAGTATCTCATTCAGGGTAAGTTGCAATGTCAGTTGCCACATAATTCTGGTACAAGATTTGCTTGTATGTGTTTTAGTTTTCATGTCATTCAAACTTCATTTCCGGTTGTTATGTTTGTGGTTGATATGCATGGAGTGGGCAGAAGATTAGAATCTGTTTCCTCCGATGCTGCATTGTTATCGGATCTGTATTGTAGATAATATTTTTTACTAAATATAACAGCTGCTTAATATCAAGCAGAATGGTATCACCTTCATAAGAATGGATTAAAATATGTCATTGTTCTTTTCTTTTAGTTTGTTGGATAATTTATCATGCATCTTCCACTTTTTACTGCATACATATTTTAGTTGCTGGGATTCTGATGATCATTGGAGTCAGTTTGTTGGTTGGACAAATTGATTTAGTATTTGAGCCTTTGTTGAGTGTCCTTCAAGTATTAATTTCATTGTCAAGTGTTACATGTACTGATATCAATCACTTTCAGGAATATTCACAGGCTTCGCCAACTCTCTAACAACTTTGCACAGTTCAGTAACTTGCAGACACCATTTCGGTCGAGGAAGCCATTGACCAAAAAGGTGAGAATTTATTGATTAGACTACCTTTTCTATTAACCTGTTTCATGGCTTAAAATGCATGCTTATTATGTACGCTGTCAGGATGCACAAGTTATCAACGAGTGGAGGTTCTTGAAGTTGAAAGAATTTAGAGATGGGAATGTTCAAGCAGAAAGTGAAGCTTTTGACCGGTACATGCAAAATGTTGGTTTACTAGAAGAGGTTTTTGGGGTCAATTCAGAGTTCGATGACCAGATTCAAGATGAGCAGTCTTCTAGAGAGAAGTCGAGTTCTGATGGTGATAACACTAAAGGGATGGTTCGTGACTTGAAGTTGAAGGTCAGATCAAATCCAGCAACAACAGAGAACTTCAGAAAAAGGATCCAATACATTGTAGATCAGGGATTGAAGAAACTAGGGAAGGTTGAATTGATCGATGGTACTGACGACGTCAGTGATATAGAAGAACTGGGGAGAAGGACGAAAAAGATCAAGCCTCTGCAGAGTGAGAAAGCAATAGCCTTAAGCGACCTTAATGATAAATTAAATAAAGCACGAAATGAGGATGAGATGAATGCATGTTGGGAGATGGCTTCTAAGATCTTCGAATGGAATGAGAAAAAAGGCGAAGCGGAAGGTGGCGAGTCTCCTAGCTGGAAATATGATGATTCGTCCTCTACAAAACGAGAATCCCATTTTTTCCCACCAAAGTGGGTGAATTCAGTCACTGTTGATCAAGAAGCTCTTTGCCGAATCGATGCACAATTTTCCTCGCTTGAGGAGATAGAAGGTTTGTAGGTTGAGGTTGCTTCATTTCATGCAGATTGTATCATTGTACTCAGCTGATTAGGGAGTTCATTTCAGAAAATGTACGGCAATGAATTAGAGTGGATAAGTGCATTGATTCTTCATAATCGAAAGTTAGAATTAATTTTTTAATTACTGAAAATTAGTAAATACGTTTGAACTTCACCAAGCTTTGTCAAAATCCTAAAGCTCAGTGGAGTTGGCAAAAATGACTCGGGTCTTGTTTTGGGCCAGGTTGGGTTATGAATATTTAGGTCCAATGAAATTTTGGGCTGAGCTAACCTGAATGGTGCATTTAGCCTAGGTAGTTCAAAGGTAAGCCTCAAATGAGCCATTATTTATTATTTATTTAAGTAGAGAGAAACCTCTCTGGAAAATTCTACTACTAATTTCTAAGATATTTGTAGCTTTAAATGATGATGAAGCTAGCAATATGATGATTCGCTGGAAACTTGAATTTATTTATTTGATGACTTCGAGCAAATTGCATTCAAACGAAAACGATTCCAACTGCTGTATATTTTTACACATCATCTTACATAAAATACACTTTTTTACATATAGAATGGACACACGTTTTTTTGAAGCTGGATTATAACATAATACACACTAAAATGCAAATGAACAAGAACGGCAGTCATTGACATGTTACTAAATTCGGCCGGAAAAATTGGGCGTGCATTTAACAATTACAAATATTCCTACCAAAAATTGGAAGTGTTACAGTTACTGAACAAGATCGCATTTTTATTAACTACCAAAATGCATGGAGTCTAGAGAGAGAGAGCAATTGCATATGTGCATCCACAATTAAAATCCACAAACATATTTATTGACAAATAGAGATTACTGTGGTAGTAGCTCACAAAGTCGAAAATAAAACTTCATAATGATTAGAACAAGCTGAAAATGATTACATCAAGAGCAGCAAGATTTAGCTGAATTTTTTGAATGCTATCAAACTTCTCTCAAGTTTGCTTAGCAATTTTCAGAAATCCCGTTGAGACGAACAACCAATGAATTAGACAAGCAACTGATAAGATATTTAATGTCGATAGTAAATAAAAACATCAAGTGACCTTAAACAACCTAAGCTGCCTTCCGCTTTTGTGTGACAACTTCCTTAATCCATAGAGGCAGCTTGGATAAATTCCCCCATAATTCCTTAACATCAACTTGCAAATCATAGCAACTATAAAGTAGCTACAAACACATTGTTAACCATTAATACAACAGTTTAGATAATACTATCAAAGGTTAATTAGGAGTAAATACACAAACTTTGATATTTAACGTGAACTTTCAATTTTTTGTGAATTTTTTTATACATAAAACTTTCAATTTTCATAATGCATCCCCAAATAAAATCTGATGTAGCTGAAATCTGGTATTGACTGACATGAATAACTCCACGCATTTAATTGTGAATTGCAGAACACACACTTGTGTCTCAAACTACAACTATTCAATAAGCCACATATGTCCAAGATGGTGGAGTAATTCCATGTCAACCAGTACGCATCACCATATTTAAGCTAGGTTTAATTTAGGAGAAATTAGTCTGCATGAAAACATTGAAAGTTTATAAAATTTTCACAAAAAAAATAAAGAAAGTTGAATGTTACAACAAAGATGACTGACCAGTGAATCGCCAAAGTATGCAAAAGATTGACATTGTCTTCTAAGATCCTTGAGCTTAAACTTATCAGCTGCTGCCAGCATCTTGACATCAAACGAATCTTTGGAATTTGCAATAGCTTCTGCATCTTCTGGGTCAAGGATATTGTGATTTAAAAACCAGAGCACAGCCTGCATTAATGGCAAAGAAATTAAGGAATTGAAATGGTAAGACAGACAATTGAACAAAATAGCAAACACTAGTAGTTTTTTCTTTTAACTAAAATGAAATAAATAAGGAGTGCATATATACATGTATGATATACTAGTATACCTCAAACACGTCAGCATCGACATCTGAAATGACAACAATGTGGTTGGATAAGGACTGGTCTGAGAGAAGAGCCGGGCATCGTGCTGTTATTAGGGACTCATGCTCATAGTAGCATTGATCCCCAACTTGAAAAAGTATGCAGAGCTTCTCCTCAAATGATGACGATGATGATGCTAATGATTTGGCAGGAGGAGGAGGAGGAGGCTGATAATGATCATCGTGATCAATAACAACGCCAATAGTTGCCTTAATCACTACACGATCATGTTCGCGAAGGTGAGACATAAGATTGGAGTGGGATGTGAAAAGCATATTCCCAAATTCGCCTTCAGCTTCCATAGTAACAACTTTATGATATGTTTCTCTATCTCGAAATGGAGAAAGACCAAAGTAAGAATATTGAAAGGTGATGCATTTATCTAGAATTATCTAAATAGATATAAAATAATAATATTCTAGAGAAATAAGTCTCTAGGTAGATCTTGAAATATTCTAGATAAAAAGTATTCTAGAATATTCAAATAAGATAATTATATAGATATATTCAAGAATACTCTAGAGAATTATTAATTTAGTAAAAGTAGTAGAGAATTCTAGATTCCTATGAGGATCTAGAGAATTCTCTCAACACCTATATATAGGAGTTTGTACCATTTGTAATGTAAGCCATAAGCCATAAGCCATAAGCCATAAGCCAAAGCCAAGAGCTAATCAACAAACAAGTTAAGCTTTCTTACAAGTTCATACTCTCTATAGCCTTCTAGGAGACAAGAGCTCCATTCTAAAATTCATCTCTATATTCTACACACCACACTTACAATATTCATCTTCACCACTTCACCAAAATCACCCACCACATACAAACCACAATATAATCACCTTCATTTTCTAACAAAGAATCCTCATGATCATAACCACATCGACGGATTTTGATAGCACAAACAACACGTACAGTTTTTCGACTCACGTTCTCAATGAGTGCGGACACAAATCTTCGAAGGTGTGACTTTTGGTTGGCTCCATTGGGATACAAGTGAATTGCAAAAGAGTAGCCTCCCACTACAAATGGACTGCTGTCAATCGAATAGCCCATTCCCTTGTCAATATGAGAGGAGTAGTTATCCACCACTAACACCTGAGACCCCTTTTTCCATTATTTTCACTAAACCAGTACTAGTCATACCAGGTGTAGAGTCCATGGATGATTTACTTACACATCAACTTGGATAAAAGCAACAGTAAATTTGGTCGGATATATAGACGACGAGACGGCAGGCATGCGAGGGCTTCACGGTTAGAGGCGGTTTTGGGATTGAATTGAGAATTAGGTTTTCTTACCCCACAAATATTTTATAAGGTTGGTTAGTAATAAGGTTGGTTAGTATATATCTACTAGAATTCATGGCGAAGTGATAATTTTATTGGAATAATCTTGCATAAAAATAATTAATAATTAAAAAAAAAATAGACTGACCTAATATTATAATTTATAAACGTTACGAAATTGCATATGTCCACCTTTTCATTTACTTGATGATATTTTTAATCTTTATTTACAAGTATAAAACTGTTGAACTACTACGGTCAAGACAAAAACTTTTAACATTTTTTTTTAAATATAAATAAAATTGAATTTCCTTTAACCAATAGAGGAACTTCATATTCAATTTTAACAATTTACGTACATTACTAAGTATTTAGTTCACGATGAGATATAATATATAAAAGTCTGGAAACTTATATATTTTCTATGTTTAATAAAATTGAAATATTATTAATGCATAAAAAAAAGAATGAGTCCACAAATGTATTGTTTATACTCCCTTCGACCTCGATAAGTATGGTCCAATTTCCTTTTCTGGGTCATCTAATATAAGTGTGGTCCAGCCAAAAGTGGACATGAACATTTACCTTTTATCCTTAAAAGTCTCTTTATTTACCAAATAACATTTAGTTGGCTCATTCTCCACCATAAATCTTACAATAATTGTGGGTTTTATTCTCCACTCGATTACAATATGTTTTCCTTCCTCACTCTTACCCATTCTCCGTTTCTTAAAATATGTGTCACTCCCTCCAGACCACACTTATCGTGGACGGAAGGAGTAAAAGAGACGTATTAATTAGAAGAGAAGAGAAGATTTTTATGTTGATGAAATATGGTCTTAATTAATATAGTTTTAATTAGGAAGAGATTTCTTTGGGGGATGAGAGGGAAAATTTTGAGGGGAAGTGAATGTGGGGAAATCCCGCTGGTTTTTTTCTTGGTCGAATCGGTTATGTCCAGACATACTATGTCCGAATAGCATCGCCCTATAAAGCTATCCGGACATACTATGTCCGGACATAACCGGTTCGATCAAGTAAAAAATTAATTTTACACAATTTTTTAATCAATATTTGTTTTCATTAATTTCGGCCATTTATGAATGTACAATAATATCCTATTTGAATTTTAATTAGAAGAGAAGAGAAGATTTTTATGTCGATGAAATATGGTCTTAATTAATATAGTTTTAATTAGGAAGAGATTTCTTTGGGGACGAGAGGGAAAATTTTGAGGGGAAGTGAATGTGGGGAAATTCCGCCCGTTTTTTTCTTGATCGAACCGGTTATGTCCGGACATACTATGTCCGAATAGCATCACCCATTCTAATTATATTGTTAAAAACCCACAGTAGGGTGGTGATTGGGTGCATTTTCAGAATGAAATTAAAAGGGAATTGATTGGCCAAGTTGATAATTTGAATTTAAAACCATAATTAAAATAAAGTTTGTGAAAAAATAATCCGCTTCTGTTGTAATTAAAATTAGAAGTTAAGCAAAATATAGTTTGAACATTATTGCTAATAGAATTTTTGGTTTTCTTTTTTTTTTAATAAAAAATTTCTTTGGATAATTTACGAATTAGGAAATGTGTTTCAAAATCACATGAACTATTTGATAATATTTCAAATTTAGATTGCGCATATTTACCGTATCTTCTTGCTTCATTTTTATTTTATATTTTATATACTTCGTCCGTCCATAAAAATGCATTAGATTTCGAGTGGCACGATTTAAAAAAAAGTAAGATAAATGGTTTTTTGAGTGAAGAAAAAGACTACCATTTCGAATTTGTTTAAGGCATACAATATGAGTGATGGGGTTATGTACTAAATTGGAAATCATATACACTTTGTGTACGTACCAAAATATAATTGTTATACACTCTTCGTGTACGAAAGGTGCATGATTTACCTTACCTTAGAAATAGTAAGTATATAAAAGTGAATAAAATAACAATTCGGCGTTTATAAAATGTATTTTGCCGTATCATAGATAGTAACAGAAATGATGGTCTTTTTAATTAATTTGTACTTTTTATTCACTTCCTCAAGAAAATTGATATCATAGATAGGTGAAAACCATATTCTTCTCTTTCATTTATATATTTGTAATTATAATTTAGTGATTAATGTTTTATTAATCGAATTATTTTCATGCATATCACGAGGGCAAAAACTAGTGTTAGTAACACCGTACTAAATTGTCCTAGACGATGCAATTTGAATCTCTATGGAAAGAGGTTAAAGGTCCAAATTCACAGCTCTCCCTTCCCAAAAAAAAAAAAAAATAAAAAAAAAATACAGTATTAATTAAGAAAATAGATTTTATATTTTATATTTGGGACATCTAAAAAAAAGGACTATTTATACCCTACTATTCGTTTCGTTTTGTTTGTTTTTCTAAACTCCAATACCTTTATTAATGAATAAATTCTATCTAACATAACCTTATTTGATAGAATTTATTTATTAATAAAAGCTTCTTGAATTTATTGGGCAGCTTTCCAATAAATAAATTATAAATGTCTAAGGATAAGTTCGACAATATTTTCTAAAATATCAATAAGAAAGCAAAAAGAAAAAAGAAAAAAAAAATTCTAAATCGACTAACAAAGCGGATAGGAAGCAGTATAAGTAAAAGATACATAAAAGATTGTTCCAAAGAGAGTATTCAACCCCGAAAAGAAAAAAAAGACATGTCATCACTATTCAGACACAAAGAGTATTAATTAATGAGCATTGAGCAAAAATCTCAGTGGTTTAAAACTGTGAAACAAAAACAACAATTATAACTGCTGTCGTCTCTGTTCTATTACATTATAGACCAAGTCGACCTTTGACCATTTAGAATTTAGTTGACTGAGACACAAACCTCTCTTTCGCTATCTACGGCATATTTTTCTTCCCCCTTCTGCCGCTCACACCCACACCCCGTACACAAACTTATTCTTCTCCGGTGACGTATTTGTTTTAATTACTAACGATTTTGGCATGAAATGTACCGTGAATAGGAATGTAGAAAACGTATTACATATCAATGAATGTCTGAGATCAGCTCTTTCACACACGACACACTTACGATAAAGGAAAACAGTAAGTACAGAACACTACGCAGCGGAGCCTGCCTCCCCCCGGCCGCCGTCGCCTCCAGTCACTCGTGCCCGCTGCTGCCGTCCCCACCCTCCCAGGTTCATCTCTCTTTCTTTTGTAGTATCTAGAATCGATTTAGGTCAAAACATAGAAAATTCGGATTGGGGCAAAATCAATTGTGTTTGATGATTACAGCTGATTCATATCCATTCCTTGTTCGAATTGGGTAAAAAAATCGTAGTGGGGCAAAAATCGAACAGAACTTAGCTCTCACTTGAATCAATTGTTGATTTTCTGGGATGCATGGAATTGTAATTTCTTTGAATTATCTTCAAAATCGAACCTTGCACATTATGTAATTCTTCTTTGAATTATGCACACACTGACACACATTCCAATCCTTGCAAAAAATGCACACCCTGTTGCTGGCATAGACATCAGAAATAGAAAAGAAGTAGAGTAAAAGAATATTGCTTTCTAATTATTATTTCTTGGCAGATAATATGGGAGAGGGTGATGAATGAAAGAATTAACTTCATATATACGTGCATATAATTATGAATGCTTTGGTTAAATTATGGGTTGCTTCTAAAATGATAAGGTGGGGAACTCAGATGAATGCTTGAATGCTTGTTGGAGAATGCTTACATTGCTTATATGAATGCTTGAAATCTGTTGGAGAATTATGTATTTATATTGCTTGATCATTGAATGCTTGTGTTGTGTATAAAGATCAACTAGCAGAGACCCTCGGGAGATCCCTTAAATTCTGCCACCATGGATCTACAGAGCCACACTACTTCACTGCAACGACTTCAAAACGTCGAAAACGTAATTTCATCCAATCTCGATTATTATAGTAATACACAAAATTCACCAGTTCATTTACTTTTTTGTAGATAATTTTGTTTCCCAAATCCAACGATATCCAGATGTATGAAATTTTGCTTTTTTTTGTATGCAGAGAATAGTGAGGGTGTTAGAGTTAGCCGGTGGAGTAATGGACGAAATGGCAAACCCTAGTGGTCCTAGAAAGGAGCTTGTGAACAGCCATTGCAGGCGAAAATTTTTCGGTGAATTTTTCCGGCGAAAATTTGAATCATACACGAAGCCTAACTTCATGTATACATCATAATGAAAACTTATCTTCGTGTATGTATCATACATGAAAACTTATCTTCATGTATGATACAAATTTGAATTTTTTGGAGGCAAAAATTTTCGTGTATGATGCATACACGAAGCTTAGGTTTTGTGTATGATGCATACGTGAAAGTCAGTCTTTGTGTATGATGCATACATGAAAGTCAGTCTTTGTGTATGTATCATACATGAAAACTTATCTTCGTGTATGTATCATGCATGAAAACTTATCTTCATGTATGATACAAATTTAAATTTTTTGGAGGCAAAAATTTTCGTGTATGATGCATACATGAAAGTCAGGCTTCTTGTATGGTGCATACATGAAAATCAGTCTTCGTGTATGTATTATACATGAAAACTTATCTTTATGTATTATACAAATTTGAATTTATTGGAGGCAAAATTTTCGTGTATGATGCATACACGAATCTTAGGCTTCGTGTATGATGCATACATGAAAGTCAGTCTTCGTGTATGATGCATATATAAATGTTAGTCTTCGTGTATGATGCATACATGAAGTTAGGCTTCGTGTATGATTCAAATTTTGCTGGAATTTTTTGCCGGAAATTTTTCGCCGAAAAATTTCGCCGGAAGTTCATACATGAAATTGGTCTTCATGTAGTGTATGATTCAAATGAAAGTTAGCTTTATTGTATACTCATTAAGGGTATATTAGACTTTTTACAACTCAAAATACTATTTTGCAACTTTTAAACTCAAGGTGACATTTTGAATCTTTTATTTTAAAGAGGTGCTATTTCACAATGTTACCTATATATAATTTCCTAGTAACTTTTTCTTAGTAAATGAAGGCCATTGATTAAAATTTACACCTACAATTGGGAATATATTCTCTAAACATTTTTTTTGAGAAAATTTCTAAACAATCGTTAACTCAATTTGTCTAATTTTAGTCCTTGTGTTTCACTAGCTAAAATACCATTGCACTATTCGTGCCAAGTTTGTGTTCCGGAATCAAAATTTATCTACTGATATCGGTATCAAATTTGATCAAAAATTGATTTTACTAACGGTACTTGCACCAAATCCATATTCAATTTAATACTTCTATACATATTGTACGATGATAACTACTAAAAATCGAAGTTGTATTCGAAATTTAAGAAAAATATGAATAATTGAAACAATTGCTCACTAATAGATTACCTCGCCACTATATGCATTACGATGTACAACACCCGTTATTATAAAGGGAAATTCTAGATTAACATATTTGTATATTAAATAGATGTAATATAAATACAGTAAAATTTATTATAATTATCACATTTCCAAGTAGGTGAGAACATTTTGTATTGTTGTTGATGAATAATCTTGTCATATTTTAAAGAATTCAATACGGGATTAAACTTTTAGATAGAAAATTAATAAAACATGAAATAAATATTGAATTTGTGGATTATGATCACTTTCAAGATAAAAATATTGTGAGCTATACAATTCAAAATTGAAAATTTTGAAGGATACTCGCATAAAACGAATATTAAGTTTAATTTGTTTGAATGGAGCACTGAGAGGAGCACCAAGAGGAGCCACCGTTTATATTTCTAATTATTAATTGATATAAACTTTTCGAATAAAGTAATTATTATTATAACTAGTACTGTGCTCCGCATTGCATGAGATACTTTATATTATTATTTTTTAAAGAAATAATAACCAGTTACTATACATTGAATAGCTAATCAATTGCTTTCATTTACATCTAGTGAAATTAAGGTCAAATGAGCAGAAAATTAGACTTGAGATCTCAGCAAGACGCAACTATAAGTTTGTATATAAATTTTGTTGAACTTTATATTTATTGAACAAGTAAATTTACTTGGGAATTCATTATAAATGAAAATTTAACTAATAAAAACCTTAAAGGTTAGATTCTATATAAAAGTAGAAACATCACGATTTATAATACAATAATTCTGCCCGCACACAGTGTGGTCGACCACACGCGTAAAAAAAAGTTAATTATAAAAATAGAAATGATCACATTTTCCTTTAAGGTTTAAATTTCCCAATTAGAGTATATTTTTTTTTTTCAAAATATATGTTACTTTATTTAGCTAGTATGATTAGCCACAAATGTCTCCAAATAGCATTACATATTTTCAACATACTATAATTCAAAACCATTAGAAACAAAATCATTTTGTTGCAACCATCATCTTTGACATTTATGTAAACTTTTATCTCAACATATTTCTATAACCTTGGTCCTTGATAATGATAATTAATACTTCCTCCTTCCACGAAAATTTTTAGGAGTAGATGTTAAGTGAGTGGACAAAGAGACCCACCATTGTGAGTAGAGAAAGAGATAAAAGGTAAGATAGTAGATGAGGTCATGTCCTAAAATTAAAAAAAAATAAAGCGACAATCTTTGTGAACAGAAGAAAAAGAAAAATTAGCTACAATATCCATGGACGGAAAGAGTACATAGAATAACTGAAAAAAAGAGACTATATACCTATACTGAGCAACTCCTAATTTTGATCAATATGCAGGTATTCCGAAGAGAAGTGGAAGAATTATTCATAACTGAGTCCCGCATGTAAAAATACTACTCGTTGATCAGTGTTCACATCATTTTTTTTTGTATATAAGAAATCTAAATGAATGTTAATGCACAAAAAACGAAAAACAAAATTAATTATACTCAAGATTGTAATAGAGTCAAATACTAAAAATATAAACTCTTTAAAAGTTATCACCTTGATGATGAAAATAGATTTATATAACCAAATCGAATAAGCTTTTACGACATATCCGTTGTGGTTTCGATGCTAGCCGTAGTAAGCGTGTATTTCTATTCCTGTTATCTAAAATCTCATGGCGTAATGTTGTGGCAGTGTCACACGAAACACACCTATTGTTTTAAAATTCAGCACAATATACATAAATTTAAATCGTTTGGCTATTAAGACACCATTAATTAGTAGTCTCTCTTGTATTGTGTCTTCTTTAAAATTTTACAAAGACTATGAAACTTCAATCCACCACTGACAAGAATTTCGGAAGTCAAACTTCTACTAGAAGGAATTATCCTGTTTCAGAAAAGATAATTATGTTTTAATTTAAAGCAATTGAATAGTTCTTATTTGTTTGTTAAGCCCTCAATATTTCCTTCATCGCCAATTGTAATATATACTTGTGCAGAGGGGTCACTTTTTGCGCGAATTATTGCGGGAGTCGAGGCGTAATTGCGCCAGGTCACGGATGCGCACCACGTGTGAAAACAGATACAAGCAGTGGTTTGTTGACTTTTCTTAGCAGTTTTGCCTCGATATGGGAGCCTGACCGATTTTCTTCATCGACCCCGTATCGTACCAATACACTTGCTATGGTTTTGAAATTTTTTGAATCGCTGCAGATCTGTATTTCATTGCCTATGTTTATGAATTATTGTTACAATCGACGATAGAATTATTGTCACCGAAGGTATTGATTCCGAGTCGAAATTTACGGTCGGATCTCGACAACTACTCCCACACGCTTTACAACAATTTCTCCTTCCCGGTTTTACCCCTTATTGACCTAAATTTTGAAAAGGTTAAGAATCTGGTTGTTGTATTTTCGTTTCATCATTGTAAATGCCTTGTGTGGGAGGATACGAGCGATACTGTTGAAGTCGGAGATGAATTAGAGTATAATGCCGAAGATATGAGCGACGATAGCAGATGGAACCTAGTTATGAGCGATGGTGAGGACAGCGACAGCGACGTCGCTAGTTGCCCCGACTCGGCGGCGGGCTGCGGTACTAAATGAATCTTTGAAGAAAAGACAACTATGACACACGAACATCGTTTCCTTGAAAGGGCCAGGTATATGATGTATTGGAATTGAATTGGGCGAATACATTCCTAATTACAATTTTAATTTACAAGTACATATGATATCTGCTTCGGAGAGGAGAGGAGAAGAGAAGAGAAGCGGTAAAATTTCAATTTTGATTATTCGCACCAATTAATTATAACAATCTCAACATGTGAATTACATTGAATTGAAATTTATGGCATGCATGGTAGTCCTTATTGAGATTATTCTCCAATTTATTTTGTGTTAGTAGTTTGTGACTTGTGCGGTGTAGTATTAAATTGGGATTCTGTTGTTATTGTCATTGTTCTGCTCTTATCTTATTTGTTTGTGAGGATGTAGGAAAATTTATTTCATATTTGCAATTTGGAAGTATGATATGATCATTGAAATCTTTACTTCCTTGTGTTGTGATCTCCATTAGATGTCATTTGAACTATCTTAACAATCTTACACAGAAATTGTCCCCGACAATATGGATATACTTGTGGCTTTATGCTTTAGCGAACTCTTTGATGTTCCTGACTTCCAGTTTCAAGGCCAGATTTTGCACCATCTTCTTAAGCGCCTGCAACCGTGGTCTAGCGATCGTGGTACTTTAGTTTTCCTAATAAACGAACAATTAATTGAATTTGGGTCTACGAAGTTTGCGTTAATCACCGAATTGAGCTTTAGGTCACCTACAAAGCCTCTACCTGGTCGCAGTTCATTACATGCTCAGCATTTTGACTGTGCAAGGAAAATTGTAGTGAATGATATTCTCCATCGATTAAAAAAGGAGTGCCGGAAGAGCAAGGGTACATCTCTTGATTCCCTGAAGTTAGACAGCCTTTATTTGGTGTACTCACTACTTTTGGTATGGGATATGGGCTTAAAAGGCGTAGATATGAGCTATTTCCATTTGATAGATAATTTAAAAGACTTTTACGAATTTAACTGGGGCCTGTCGCGTATGATTATCTTGTTCGGAACATTCATGCAGCTAGAATTACCCTTTTGAAACCTCTTGGTAAAGATGCCCTGCCCAAAAAGGTTCAAAATTGTGAGATAAAAGGTTTTGTCCATGCCCTCAAAGCTTGGGCGTATGAGGTGATTCCGGGGTTAGGTGACCACGCTGCACATCGAGTTGAAGGTACAGATAATCGGATTAGGATGGCTCGATGGAACGCACAAAAATACTTTGGCTATAAGGACCTTAAGAGATTCTTCAAGTCATCACCTGTAAGATGTTGTATTTTGATTTAACTTAACGTTTCTTTTACAGTTTCCTGCAGTTGATTGACCTTATTGGGTGCATTTCTCATTTGCAGGTGGCTATGGTTTCTATTGAGATGGAGATATAGAGTTTGTTCGCATTGGGGATCTCTTACTCACCCTCTACAGTTGGAACCCCTAGTGATTTTGTCTCAAGAAATTGTAAGCGTAAGTTCGATGATGTTAAAAATGTTATTGGGAAGGAGGAGGCAGTTGGAAACAAGAAGAAAGGAGCACGTAGTTCGAGAAGGAATAAGGGACCTGAGGAACCTTGTAAAGTTGATATACGAACAGAGGAAAAATCCCAGTACAGTAATGTGAGTTGCTTTTACTTTAACTTAACCGCCACTTTGAACTTAAGATGCCAAAAATACAATTGTGTATTAATTTGAGTTACAAAATTTCTTCTTGAAGACTATTATTAGCGAGTTTCGGACTTGTATGCAATGGATAGAAGAGGCCAACACAAGAAGATATGCTGCTCTTGAAGATGAGATTTTGGAAGTAAAGCATCTTCTTGTAGATGTCCTTCAACGATTTGGAGATAGGAACAGGCGTAGCAACAGAACAGAAGAAAAGGCAAGTGACGCTGATGCAGCAATGGATACGAATTATCCATCACCATCTGTTTCCTCAAAGAAGAATACATCCACGTCTCATCTGGGGAAAGAACTTATGGTGGTTGAGCAACATATTGATCCTTATCTAGGCTTGGTACTATTACAAAATATCCCGCTTTCAAAAAAAAGATTGAGAAGATACCTGTATTGGATCCTAGCTCTGCTATATTCGATGATGCAGATGAAATACATCGCGAACCGACACCTGAACCCGTCCTCCAAAAATCTGAATCCAGGACATTGACGGATGAAGTGGATGAGATTCCATCCACGTCTGTATATCCTGTCGAACATAAATATGTTGTTGCTTTGTGTTGCCAAGAGGCTCCCAAGAAGTCTCCCAAAAATAACAGGAAGAGGGCAAGTGTCCACGCGGTGGCGCATGCTGATGGAAATGAGGGTTGCAAATTAAATCCTCTAAATGTTGAAACTGTTCAGTTTGCCGAACTGAAGGAGCTTCATATATAGCAGACAGCTTCATTGAATGGGATAGCGAGATTTGTTTATTTTTAAACAAACCATAATAATACTAGCTACTTATTTTTAAACAAACCATAATAATGCATTTTTGTTTTTAGCCCCCAACATATTAAGATGCCAAATAAGGACATGGTAGATGCCAAGTGGTTGGATAGTATCTACTCAACTAAGGGTTGACTCCGAGACGATGTGAGTAGTTTTTTTATGAATCATTGACTTTATATTTTACTTAATTACAACAGATGTTGTTAAGTCGATATGGATATGTGCAGCATATTGATAACATGATATACTTGTTCCTATGGGAATTCAAGAATCATGCCAGCGCAACATCAAAGGAGATATGTGATTGAGGTGTGTTAAACCACTATGCGACACAAGTATGAATATACAAAACCTCATTTTCTCCTTTTATTTTTATTTAGTGCAGACCAATATCTTAACTGATTAACTCCATTGAACTTTATGAAGTGTGGACTTCGTCGAGGAGATTCAAAATCATTAGACAAGTATGTGATGCCCTTCGTCACATGCAAATCCCCAAAGCTCCACCCAGTTGCATGGAAATACCTCAAACGAGTATTTGATTTTGCAAATGTTGTAATAGGAACTGTTGGACATTGGGTTGCATACGTAATCTCTTTCTCGGAGCAACGAATCATAGTTTACGATTCATGCTCATACAAATGGGAGATCATTAGTGCCGCATTCGAGCAAATAAGGCTTGTAGTTCCCTCCATTTTGAGTAGGAATGTGCTTTGGTATAGGATGAGCTTCTCCACTACACTGCGGGCTGAATGAGAGGTGGTTCCTGCAGTCAATTGCCCTCAACAAGCAAATAATTCAGATTGTGGCATTTATACGGCAAAAATCCTCAAATGTTTGGCATTTGGTATTGATCCCTCCGAGCTGACGAAGTGTAAAGCAGTAATTGGTGTGAACATGAGAAGGAGATTTTGTTTATGGCTTTGGGAGTATTCTCGGTTGACCTGTTATGATATGTAATAGTGATATGTAGTATGTACACGTTGGGTTGGTGTCACCCTAGCGTTTGAGTTATGGATGTATGTTTAGGGTAAATGCAATAGCTATAGAAATAGCAATAGCAATAGCAACATAAAAATAATAACAACAACACAATAATAATAATAACAACAACAACACTACCTTAAAAAAAAATCAAACAAAATAGACGCATGCATTAATTCAACATAACTTTCACTTGCTGATAACAGACAACATTGTCTCAAATCTCCGAGGAACCTTCCATGTCATCATGCACTATGTCGGTACTATATTCCTCCCTTCTTCCTCCAATAGATGACCCTTCGATAAATGTTTCCCGAACCGAAGCACTCTCAGAAAAGAGTTTTTGCATTTTATCCAGTTCAGCTCTCCTTCGTCCATGTACACATGCAGCTCTGGATGGCTTTGAATTATAAATATTTTTTTATCATAAACAAAACAACGTACAACCTAACCAAACCCTAAATTAGAAATCATAGATCATACAATGGAAAAAATACCATGGCAATAGATTCCTACAAGGCCCGGTCTGCATGAACATATTTTGACATATCGCAGTAATGAATACTTTCATAGCGCAGTAAATCCTCGAAATTAGAGCAACGACTACGTCATTGATCCACCTTCCACAGGTAATGTTGTAGCGGGACATCTAGCTGATGATTTAGACGCGTTTCATCCATTATCTTCAGGATGACAGATTGTGTGCTTTGCTCGTTGCTGGGCCACCAGTTGTGGAACATGAATTCTGTCTTCAGTTTCTGCAAAACCACTGTTTCACGCGCACGAGTCCAAGGATCGCAATAAAATACTGAATCTTGTGAAATTGGCACCGGTGGTGCCATTTGGCAAATGTGGTGTTGCTTGCTCATGGTTTATTTATCACAAATGTGAGAAATGTTTCTTGAAGCAGATGTATTCATAAACAAACGAAACATGTGACTAAAGAAACTAATTTTTTTATCAGATAATTAACTAAGCCTAGTACTGCATTATTACCTCACCCATCACATGCAAGGCAATAACGAGTGGTTGAGAGAGAGATGACAATATTGCCAAATAGGGGCGCCAGCTCATAATTTAACAAATTTCCCCCTTGAAAACTGTACACAACAAATTCTACAAAAGTAGTGATCACATGATTGAAAACATAACAGTGTTAGGAAATAATTTACGATGATTACCTCCAAAATGCCATGACGCGAATTACTAGGCAGCGATGATCGACCACTACAAGAAGGAGACGATGTGCCTAATACATAGCCACTCCCTGATGCACACGCTGATTCTGATTTAGCCATAGAAGCTGAGTGAGTTGGACTCCTATCTCTTGACCGAGGTTCCTGGCTATTTTGACGCTGTGAACATGATAAGTTCCTCTCTGCTTGTTGCTGCTATTGGCTGTTTTGCGGATGTGAACATGACGTTTTCCGTGCTGCATGTACCGAGCATTTAACATCAATTACGAGTTAATTAAGAATTAATTTCTAAATAATATTCACCTTTTCTTCATGCCTTCGATCTTGGTGAATCAAAGTGGTGACGAAGTCGTTTATTGGCTTTGTTGATCCTCCAGTTGGGCAATTTTGGATCACAGAAACTCTTACGCGGTGTACCATCAGCAACATATGATTTTTTGGTTTGCGCCGAGGTCTTTTTAACCAGGCAAACAGTGGAATCAACAGCCTTATCTAGAATCTTGCAGCTCTATTCATCATCCTAGCACTCGTTTGCGACATCAAATATTAATCTCGCATTACGACTGACGAAGAGTATGTTTTTGACTGAATTGCAAGCTTCCGGGTTTAGGTTGTTGGTTAATGAAACATCCTTAATACGGTCCTTGGTGGCTTTGGTCCAACGACGTAGCACATACTGCTTTGGTACTGTGCTGACTTGTTCTTGTAATAAACTTTCAATATATGGCAGCACAAGATGCCGAGTGGTTCCCACATACGGCAAGTGCATGCTGCACGGTGTGTTCTTCTAATAAATGTGATTGTCTTTATCTTTTTCGACCCCAATTTTGCATTCAGCTTGAAAACCGCCTCCTCTGCGTTGTTATTTGTTGGTTCGGTAATTGTATGGATTTCCAAACAGAAAATTACCTCCTCTTTATACCATTTTATCATTTCGCGTGTGTAAAATTTGGACACACTGCTCAAGAAACTATTGTCACCAAGTATCCTAGGGAACCCTCGGTTGGCAACATCCTCCTCAGCCTCTTTTCTTCGCCACTCCCTTAACAATTCTTCATATGCCTCAAGAAATTCAAAAAGTGTTGTATTAGCGGAGCACTTTATGCTCTCGCTTCTGTATGTTGAGTGTAAATCGCCGTTGAACTTATTCATGGTGAACACCGATGCCCAATGTTCCCGTAGGTTCCACATGGTTGTAAAATAGGGTTTCTTCGACATATCAGCCCCATGGCCCTTTAGAAGTTTTTGCTACTCGTCATTGAACTCATCTTCATCGTGGAAGTCATTCATCAAACGATTAAACACGATCTTAAATCCTTTGTCTCTTTTTAGCTTCCCAAATTTTGAAGTAGTGTTTTGACTGACATGCCACTGGCACAACCAGTGAGCTGCAATTTTGAATGTACTATCAATAGGCTTCATTAATGCCTGGTATTGATCAGAGAATATAACCTCATGTTCCTTACCTTTTATAATTTCAAAAATTGTTCAAACATTCACTCAGGTGAGTCTGTGGTCTCATCCGATAAAAACCCAAGTCCAAACACCACAGTTTGCCGATGATGATTCATCCTTACAATTGGCAAATAATACAAATGATAAATGTTGATCCTATAAGTAGTGTCCACCGAAATGACGTCACCCAAGTATTCATAATTTATCAGAGATCGACTGACTCTCTTGTAAAACGCCGTTAGCCTACCCTCGTCGTTAGTGTTGACGTTATAGTAAAATCCAGTTGAGCCGTTCGACTTGTTCATGAAATATTTCATTAGTCCGGCAGCATCGCTATCCACTCCCTTATTTTTGGGCCTTTGACTTGATAAATGGCTGTAAGCATCCTACCTCAAGAACCCTACGTTCTCCTCCCCTTCTGCCTGTTTCGACATGAAGGCATGACATTTAGCAACTCTAATACCAGCCCTGGTGAATGTTTTCAGAAGAGCGGACTTAGCCAGTGTCATCCTTCTAGCTGATCTAAGTAGATAACCGTCATTTGACAAATGCTGAAACTTTCCACGGACCATCTACTTCAGTCCGAAATACACGAATCCTCGCCTTACAGTTGCTCCGATCACATGTCTTCTATATGTTGGGATTTTATCATTATCTGTACATCGCCTTGGGTCCGCCTGCCCTTAGCAAGAACACAGAAACACTTTGTGCCTGACAATATCTGTGTCCTTGAAGTAATTTTGGGTTCATTTCTTAATGTTAAATCCCTTACTGCGAGCGTACTCGCAATACACGACATAATCATCATCCAGGTCTGGAAAAACTGCACCCACTGCAAGTTCGACACTATTACTGGTTGTATTATCGTTTTCATCTGAACATGAATCCTCTTCCTCAATACCGTATACTCTCTTAATTTCAGGGGACGAATTTAAATCGATATCCATTAGCTTAAATGCAAAATCGATTAATCTTTAATCTGAAATGCAATTACACTGAATACCGATTCTAACAAATCTCCAAGTATCTCTAACACAATTATCCTAACACAGCTTATATATTGCAATTTAAAATTTACAAAGAACATCGAAAGAATAAATTATTGGACAAAAATACCTTCTGTATTGTATCGTATTTGTTTTTGTTTTTGGTCCCACTGGATGAATATTCCGAGTTGAATTCCAATGTCTGGTTTCTGATTCTGATTAATCGCAAGCATCTAGGGGGCGGTTGTATCCATTCCTCTTCATGAAGGGCAAAACAGACCCAACGGACAATAGAGACAAAATAGTGGGTGGGCTGAATTGGAACGAAAATAACATAACATACAACGAGCTAGGGTTAATTTGGAGAAGAAGATGACGAATCAGTGCGCTGTGAATTTCTACTCTGGTGTCTTTGTTAAGAGGAACTAGTTCTCCCAATATCATCATAAATGTTGTCCGGCCAATGTTGGAAAAATTGATGTGGTAAAGGTTTTACATTTGCCAACTCCATGCTTATTAAGTCGAGACGAGGCCGAGATTGGCACGAGTACAATGCAATGGTCATGATGTCATTGCTTGCCAAAAAGCTTGCATCGCGAACCTGACCCACTACGACATGGCAATGCTTGTGCCACTAAAAATAGTTTGCACTCGTTGCCAAGGCTATCTAGGAAAATGCAGGACTTGCCAACTCCCAACAAACCACGCCAAGGTTGGCCTTTAAGGTTAGAATTTTTGGAATTTGAGGAGATCAATGGGTACGGGGGATTTCCCTATTAGGAATCATGAGCGTATATCGCATCAATGTGCGCCGGTGTGTATAAATCCACCATCGGACAACATGCATACGTATTATGATGGTCCCGAAACGAGTTACTGGTGTATGGGGGGAGGGGAATACACCAGTTAGGATTTTAAAACTTAACCCTGGAAAATTACTTCAACTGAGTAAACGGACTCAGTTGGAATCTAACAGCTGAGTAAGCAATCTCAGCTGGAAGAGTGAAGCTGTGCGGAATGTGGTGGAAAATTAAACTCGTTAAAAACAACTCACGCTTTTAGTGCAGGGTTGGTCAAAAACCAAAACAGTTGAGAATGTCTAGATATGCAGATTGTATGCCGGTTAGTTTGGCCAGTTAACAATGCAATAAGTAACTGAATAAAATAAACACAGACAAACAAGATTTAACGTGGTTCGGAGATAACCCTCCTACGTCCACGGGGAGATGTGAATCCTCACACCTCAGTCCAAGTTCTTCTGGACAGTTCCACACAGCTTACCCGGGCTGTGCAACCGTTGCAATAAGTTTACGGGTACTTATCAACGTTTACAGTTAAGTTTGCGGGTACTTAACAACCTATGTCAAGTTTGCGGGTACTTGACGACCTAGCTACTCAATTACAGGAAGAGTATGATCCTAACAAACACTTTATTAAGGTGTGTATGTGGGTGGATTTTCCAACTACAGCTCGATCACGAAAGAGAGCTGGATCTATGGCTTGAACGAATAAACACTCAAACTAAGATCTAAGACAGATTATAACTCTATGAACCCTCAACTACTAATGTTCTATCACTCTTGAACTCTCAGCTGCTGATGCTCTTAGAATGTGTTTTTGTAGATTTTTCTTGCGCTTGTTTCTCTTGTGATTGCACTTCTCTGTCTCTAGTCTCACGTGTCTCTCGAATGAGAGAATGCCTCTATTTATAGGCGGAGAGTATCAACTAGCTGTTGGAGGAGCTGTTGATCTCTGATCGTTGAAAGCGATGGCTTGTCTCTCATCTCTGCAGACTTTCCCGATATGGCATCTGTGCTCTTCTGCTTTTCTTCTGAGACAACCTTGTGTTGGGCCAGATGGGGTAATGACTGAGCGGTCAAACCCTCATGTGACTTCCTTTTGAAATTCAAATCTTAAACCTTTCTGACAGTCAACCTCGATTAGACGGTTGAAAATCTTGATCTTTATCTGAGTGGTCTTCAGCTGATGTTCTGACTGAACCGTTGAACTCTCAGCTGACTTTGAACTTCATGCTGTGATCTTCTTGTTTGAGTTCTACAACTGAGATTCTGATACTGAACCCTCACTTGTCTTCCTTGTATTTAGTCAGTTGAGTTTGAATCTTCAGATGACTTTCTTCTCATCTGATGTTCTCTTCTTCTCTACTGCTTCTCATCTGACGAACCCTCAGTTGGTTTCCTTCACAACTGATGTTCTGAAGACTTCCCCCTCATTCCATCTGAACATATGAACTCTCAGTTGTCTTTCATCATAACTGATGTTCTGTCTGAGTGATGCTTTGTTGTCATTTTTAGCTGGAGACCTGTAAAGATAAAATCTCAACTTTGCTCAAACAGCGAGCCTAACTTCTAACAATAGGTTCTGGCAATATCTACTCGGTTGGGGTCAGTCGGTTTTGGAATTCATCAAAACTTTTACTAATAAATTTCCCAACATATTAGTCAAAGCACGAGTACAATGCAATGGTCATGATGTCGTTGCTTGCTAAGAAGTTTACATCGCTAACCTGACCAACTACGACATGGCAATGCTTGTGCCACTAAAAACAGTTTGCACTCGTTGCTAAGGCAATCTAGGGAAATGCAGGACTTGCCAACTCCCAACAAACCAAGCCGAGGTTGACCTTTAAGTTGGAATTTTCGGGATTTGAGGAGATCAATGGGCACGAGGGACTTTCCTATTAGGAATCATGAGCGTATATCGCATCGGTGTGCGCTGGTGTGTAGAGATCCACCATCGAACAACATGCACACGTATTAGTGAAAGCACGAGTACAATGCAATGGTTATGATGTCGTTGCTTGCCAAGAAACTTGCATCGCGAACCTGACCCACTACAGAATGGAAATGCTTGTGCCACTAAAAACAATTCGCACTTGTTGCCAAGGCTATCTAGGGAAATGCATGACTTGCCAACTCCCAACAAACCATGCCGAGGTTGGCCTTTAGGTTGGAAATTTTAGGATTTGAGAAGATCAATGGGCACGGGGGACTTTCCTATTAGGAATCATGAGCGTATTTCACATCAGTGTGCGCCGATGTGTAGAGATCCACCATCGGACAACATGCACATGTATTAGTCAAAGCACGAGTACAATGCAATGGTCATGATGTCGTTGCTTGCCAAGAAGCTTGCATCACGAACCTGACGCACTTCGACATGGCAATGCTTATGCCACTAAAAACAGTTTACACTCGTTGCCAAGGCTATCTAGGAAAATGCAGGACTTGCCAACTCCCAACAAACAACGCCGAGATTAGCCTTTAAGTTGGAATTTTTGGGATTTTAGGAGATCAATGGGCACGGGGGACTTCCCTATTAGGAATCATGAGCGTATATCGCATCGGTGTGTGCCGGTGTGTAGAGATCCATCCTCGAACAACATGAACACGTATTAGTCAAAGCACAAATACAATGCAATGGTCATGACGTCGTTGCTTGCCAAGAAGCTTGCATCGCGAACCTGACCCAAATCTATATGGCAATGTTTGTGCCACAAAAAACAGTTTGCACTCGTTTCCAAGGCTATCTAGAGAAATGCAGGACTTGCTAACTCCCAACAAACCACACCGAGGTTGGCCTTTAGGTTGGAATTTTCGGGATTTGATGAGATCAATGGGCACAGAGGAATTTTCTATTAGGAATCAGGAGCATATATCGCATCGGTGTGCGCCGGTGTGTAGAGATCCACCGTCGGACAACATGCACACGTATTAGTCAAAGCACGAGTACAATGCAATGGTTATGATGTCGTTGCTTGCCAAGAAGCTTGCATCGCGAACCTGACCCACTTCAACATGGCAATGCTCATGCCACTAAAAACAGTTTGCATGACTTGCCAACTCCCAACAAACTATGCTGAGGTTGGCTTTTAGGTTGAAATTTTAGGGATTTGAGGAGATTAATGGGCATGGGGGACTTCCTTATTAGGAATAATGAGCGTATATCGTATCGGTGTGCGCTGGTGTGTAGAGATCCACCGTCGGACAACATGCACATGTATTAGTCAAAGCACGAGCACAATGCAATTGTCAAGATTCGTTGCTTGCTAAGAAGCTTGCATCGCGAACCTGACCCACTTCGACATGGCAATGCTTGTGCCACTAAAAACAATTTGCACTCGTTGCCAAGGCTATCTAGGTAAATGCAGGAGTTGCCAACTCCTAACAAACCACGCCGAGGTTGGCCTTTAGGTTGGAATCTTCGGGATTTGAGGAGATCAATGGGCACGGGGGACTTCCTTATTAAGAATCATTAGCGTATATCGCATCGGTGTGCGCCGGTGTGTAAAGATCCACCGTTGGACAACATGCACACGTATTAGTCAAAGCACGAGTACAATACAATGGTTATGATGTCGTTGCTTCCTAAGAAGCTTGCATCGTGAACCTGACCTACTATGATATGGCAATGCTTGTGCCACTAAAAATAGTTTGCACTCATTTCCAAAGCAATCTAGGGAAATGCAGGACTTGCCAACTCCCAACAAACCACGCCGAGGTTGGCCTTTAAGTTGGAATTTTCGGGATTTGAGGAGATCAATGGGCACGGTGGACTTATTTATTAGGAATCATGAGCGTATATCGCATCGGTGTGCGTCGGTGTGTAGAGATCCACCGTCGGACAACATGCACACGTATTAGTCAAAGCACGAGTACAATGCAATGATCATGATGTCGTTGCTTGCTTAGAAGCTTGCATCGCGAATGTTATTATTGTAAAGTCGTTTAAGGCTTGATTTGAATTCTAATACGACGACATAACTTAATTCAGAAAACACTTATGACATTATTACATTTATTCTTGATGACATAAATTTAGTGTATCTAGCAACAAATTCCATCATCGTTGTTGTTGCTCATAAATTAATCTGAGTAATTCATACCCTCATTGTCACTTGATGGTATCATTAAAGCTTCTAATTGTGACTCAAAATCTGAATCTGGCGAAGGCGGTAGGGTTGGCGCTGTCCACTCCGTGATGATGCGGCTCAAGCAGTGCCAATTCTGCTCTCCTTCATCACGATAACATAGAAGTTGTGGATTTTCCTACACCAATATAAAAAAAAGAAAAACATTATATCCACAAGATATCTCTATTAAAGAAACACGATACACTATTTTACCCTTGCAATTCAACGCCATATAGCTTGCGAGGCGTGCATTTTTCCAACTCCCAATAAGCTTTCCATGAACCTTACATCCTCCCTTTCAGTAAGACCCTTGAAGTTATTGTAACGTTGTTTCCACTCTCCAAGTTTACGATGCAATTCCTCCAGCGGGAGGATTATGCCCGCGCAATCTGTCGCTTGTTTTGCTCAATGGAGCATCACCTCTCGGGTATAACCACTCTGCCATTCCCGATAAAGATTCTGAAGAATAGTGGCCTCTACGCATCGTGTCCACACACCCGTGTAGAAAACTTCATCTTGCGATATTGCTCTTAGGGGTACATTTTTTTGTAAACAGAGGATCACTGCATATATTTCAAATTTATACCTCCATTTTATAGCCCAAAGTGAAGATTTTCATGAAATACATAGTGCGTATATTTGTTGCATTTTGAGTTTTCTCCTCCAAATAGCACATCTATATTTGTCATTATGCATAGTTAGTACATTATTTGCCTCCTACAATGTACATGGCTAATGCCTATGGCTGTAAGCTTTGCCAGCTATGTTTTCATAGCTTCTCAACACGGGTTGAATAGTATTATGCATGCATGATCAACCGGGGCCATGCATGTGCGACTGTGCCTCATTAGTGCACTCTCATCGATAACAGTTTCATGCACTAAGACGTTTAAATCTTTTGATCTACTAGTCCAGCCGG
The DNA here is from genome assembly GCA_029490685.1 of Schizonepeta tenuifolia. NCBI lineage: Eukaryota > Viridiplantae > Streptophyta > Magnoliopsida > Lamiales > Lamiaceae > Schizonepeta > Schizonepeta tenuifolia. The sequence goes on from CM055957.1 coordinate 15,447,716, forward strand.
AATATCTTTCAGTGGATGCCAAGCGTAGTGATGGAAATACTGGCACTTGCCAACTCGGGTGAAACGTAGCCGATGTTGGCGAGGTTGGCTGAGGCACTCCATGTGTTGTAACCCTTCATTTCTTTGCACACGAACCGCTTGCATCTACAAACTATGTATGCGACTGTTTGGGTCAATCTCCATTTCCCAATGTACCTGACTACACGGGGGACTTCCCTATTAGGGTTCAGAATTCTTCTATAAATAGTGACAGTTGTGACTGACTTTCATATACTCGCAATTCTCTTTGACTCTGTATTTGTCGTTGAACCAATAACAATGCTTTTTTCCCCTCCTATTGTTTTCAAATATCACTTCGTCCCACTAGTGTCGTGGACTGATAAGGACAAGGGATATTTCATTGATCTTTTGCATGATTACCGAGAAGTGTATCTTATAAAGAGGTTGAGGAAGTCGCAGGTCTACAAACCTATAGATTGCATCTTGTTTCTCTGGGAATTGAGGGAAAATTTTCATCATTTCCGTGCATTTTGGAATACCCCAGGAATACAATACGACGAGGACGCCAATATGGTGAGGCATGCCCACGACTATTGGATGTATTCATGGAGGAGGACCAGAGTAAGTTCTTTATATGGTTGACACTATTTTATTTTTTCGCTGATGTTTATTTATTATATATTTATTTAAGTTATGTTTTTTTGGTGTGTAGGAGAGTGACGAAGTTAAAAGCTTCGTTGACCATGGTCTGCCAAATTATAAAGTACTCAAGGGACTACTCTTTAAGAGCGGCCTCAATAATGTGGATCTCCAAGTTCTTGCCGTGCGGAGTGGATGAGGTGCTGTAGTTTAACTTAACTTATGGAAATGAATGTTTGGAAGCTAGTATTCTATTTGTATTAAGATGATTAGGTTGATTAATATTTATATTTATGAAGATGAGATAACAGCAATGACTCATCAATGTGGTGGCGTTGTTAGTTATTGATGATACGAATCTTGGATATGGCTTCGCAGACAGTGATGAGTGTGTTCGAATTCCACTATCTTCGTGAGGCAGATAGTTGTAATATCCCGAATATTTCTTCCGTCATTAAAATAAAAATTTGATAATTAATTAAGGTTTTGCACGCCTAAGTTAAGGAAATTTAGTTTTAAGACTAACGGTAAAATCCGTTTCTGAAAATAAATTCCAGAAGTTATTCAACCGACTACTGTATTAGGGTTTTCGCGTCCGATAGAATTTTCGTTTGAGAACTCAGATCGGAAAAATGTCTGACTTTACATTCACTTATTTTGCGATACGAGTCTACTGGAGAAAGTCAGTTTTAATTATTTTTTTTGGCAAAATTTGGACTGTCACGTCTCGACTTTTTGAAATTTTTCGGGAAACGAATCGTCCTTTCCGACTAAGTAAAATATTCCGGAACTAATGGTCATATCCATTTTTGTCAATAATGTGTCCGTCTAATAAAGTAATTGTTCGTTTTTAGTTATAGTATTAGATCCGGAAAGAAATTAGATTTATAGTTAATATCTAGATATTTTCCAAGTTAAACCTCCTTACTATTCTATAAATAGCACCCTTGGTCATCTTTTTCTCTCATTTCTTTCTCTTCCCAAAAACCTCCACATATCTCTCTCTCACCATTGAGAAGAAGTTCTTCAAGGTTCTTCAAGTTTTCAAGCTTCATAACGTGTTCATCTCTCGATCGATTTCAATTCCGACTTCGTAGTTGATAAGGTGAGAGCTTCCTCTTTAATTCTATCCGAACAAAAATCCATTTCCTTAAATTCTTGAAATTTTTGAAATAGGTAAGAGAAGTAGGATTGATGTTCTAAGATCATTTCATGATTATTAATGCTTAGAATTAAGTTTCTATGGTTAAAATCAAGAATAAATCATGTAGGAAGAAATTGTGTAATTTTAGAAACATGCATGAATTAATTGGTGAAGATTTAGCTTGAATTTAAAGGTATGATTTGTGGAATATGTTTCTATATATTAGTATGTTGGTGTATGAATTGTTTGGGAATTTTCTAAAAATAAAAACAAGTTTGGAAGAGATGAAGAAGCATGATTTTGATTAAGTAAATCTTATGTTTTTGATGATGTGATTTGATATATATGATGTAGGAAGCATGAGGTTCAACATATATTTAAATTAGATTTTTCTAAAAATAAAAACGAAATCATTGGAGACGAAGAATCATCGATAGAATTAGTTTTGATGTTGATATGGACTTATGGTTTGCATATTAGTTAATCTATGTAGTTAATGATGATAATTGGAAAGTTTGAATGAATTCTAAGAATGTCGAACTTTTCGTAAGAGACGAAGAGTCGAGCATAATCGTCGATAGGAAAATCGAACAAGAAAACTAATCGAATTTTAGTGATTGTTGGTATGCTAGGTTGGTTGTAGAATTAATTGAGAATTAATTAACAACTATGAATAATCGAGTTCATAAACCGATAAAAATGACGTGAATTGGTTAAGTACTAGTTTCAATGATGTTAATGTATTACGATGATCATTATTGAGTAAAAAGATAATAGAAACTAATTTGGTTTGAATCGGATTAGTAGAACTTCAAGAATCGAAGAAAGTAAGTAAGTGTAGAAACAATGAAACGAGAAAACAAGGATTTGTATGTTTCCGATTGATGATATGGTTGATGTATTGATGATATGCATGATTACATGTACTTAGTTTGAATTTCTTAGATTTTATAAAAATGTTTAAGAAAATCGACAACGATGTTCGTTGCTCGATAAAAACGACGTGTTTGATAATTATGAGTATGTGTTGATTAATTTGAGTTCATTGATGATTAATAAGCATGAGTGTAGTTCATGATAATTTATACAAGTTATGAAATAGAAATCGAGAATTAAAATTGAATTGAATTTGAAATGAAATTGCTAAGTGAAATTAATTAGTTGAAAAGACAAGAAGTGCTCGTCGTATTTTTAATCGAGGAACGTGAAAGTGAGCACGTTAAATGATTGTGTGTTTGACTGCTAAGTTGATAGAAATTTCGTGCCATAAAGGTTGTATAGCATCGATCGAACCTAGGGAATCGTGCGTCGAGTTTTAAAACGTTTAGGGTTTCTCGGCAGTTTTGCGACCCTTCACGGAAACGGCCATAACTCTTAGCTCTTTAACGAAATCGAGATTCGTAAATTGGGCAGTAAACTAGACATCCGTGTCTTTCTTTTGGTTCCATGCACATCCCCTTTTTCGAAGTATTCTGTTCTGTAGAAGCTCCAGACTTACTGTCTTGTGCAGAAAATTTCTGAAACTCATTTTATTAAGTTGAATTCTTTTCAACTTAATTCTTTAAGAACTTTTAAGTCGTTAAGAATTATCGACTTCTGTTATTAACTAATCTAAAATGTCGAGTAAGGAACCGAATTAGTTCTAAACGAGATGTGTTCGAGTCTCGTTTCTTCGTTAATCAAAAGAAATTAGTTAAAGTGCAAATGCCTAAAAGACTTAACCGAATTCGTTTTTTTTCTTTTTCTTTAATCGTCTTGATCAATTACTAAAGTTTGAATATTTGCGATAAAAGAAGGAAGTCGGAGTTGAAGACAGGACGGAAGACAGAAGGTTAAAGTTTGTTCTGTAAACGGTTGAGGTGGGCTTTTCTATATATCAAATAAAATGAGTGATGCTCGAAAATATTTACTTACTACTTTGATAAGTGTGTTTTCAAATTGATTATCAGTGCATAAAAGAATTTGTTTTATGTGAGTTCTTTTGTGCCATTTTGAGTTAGCCGACTGCTAACTAAATCGATCGGACTCTGAGTTAGCCGACTGCTTTTTCAGAGTTAGTGTACATGGTAGCCGGTGTGTGTGGTACTCTGTTGAGGGGTAGCCAGCCGCGGTGAATAGAACGTGCGCGGAAGAAGTTAACTCTTTCCCGGAGTTGAAACAGAAGTTGGGCAAGTTGAACATAACGACAGTAAAATGCTCGCGCGAGTGATTTATGAAAAGAGAAAATATTTAGTAAGCACGAGCCTTTGAAAGAAAAACCCCGTTGTGTTACTATTTAGATGCCTGATTAATCTATATAAAACCTATGATATGATTTCGGCAATGTGCCCACTAAGTGCTTTTGTACTTAGCCCTGTATATGTTTTATAAATGAGCAGGTTGAGTGACGATGGCGGCGGAGGTTGAGTAGAGGTTGTATATAGGAATGAAGAATATGTTTCCGCTGCAAACTACATCATTTTATATTGTAGAACTTTTCCGTTAAAGTTTCGTACTTTTACCTAATCTACTCTGAACACAACTACGTCGAGCGATTCTTCGAGCTCGACTCTTTTTTTTTAATAAAATCAATTCATAGATATCATCTTGTTTATCATTATTGGTTAATGCATCTATTCAGTTAGTTATTCCCCCTTCTTCCCCGCTTCTTTAATCCAACCCCTAGTCGCACCCCGACTTTGCCGTCCCTCGGGATTTAGGGCTGTGACAATAGTAGTCAGTTGATTAATTTCTATCAATGGGTGTTTGCTACAAGTTAGTTTTTATGAAGTAATGTACTAATGTATCTTTCGATTATAATCGATGTAGTAATCTGAAATTTACTGGACTTTTGATGACCCTGAATAGTTGTCAAATTGAAAGTATTACCAGATCATGGTGGTAACCCTAATATATATATATATATATATATATATATATATATATATATATATATATGTACATTCCCAAGCAACTGCTGAATATCCATATTGAAGCTAAACGATACAAACACGTACACACGCATATGACAACTTAATAATAGTAGAGTACTCCACTTAAATGAGATGAGAGTTCAAAAGATGAGAATGCACAAAATGAGAATTCACAAAATATAAATAGCAGTGTTTGGGGTAAAAAGTGGCCAAAGTTTCAAGTTAAATCTGATTCATTTGAAGTGGGGTTTCAGACGTTGCAGGTCTTCCACGAACTCCTTCTGGTAGGCAAGGCAAACAGATGGGTCAATAGACATAATTCCTTCAGATGGAAATGCCATGGCTTGTATGTACTTCACCGTTAGCACACCAATGTCTTCAAGGACGTTATGGACCTTGTGCTCTGTTTCCACCGACAACGTCCACATAGACTTAAGTGGTCGGGCATGTTTTCTTTTAGAACATGATCCTGTCGCCGTGAGGGCAAGGGGAATGTTGGCTGCCATTTCCTTGAACTAAAATCCAGCACTTGGACTCCAAACTGTCACAGCCTGAAATCCGGTATGTAGGAACGACCAGACTCCATTAAAGTGTGAAGGTGAAACCAGCCAATAAAACATACCACTTGTGTCACAACTCAACTCGAGATGTAACAAGACACTAACTCTATCGAATTAGAAATGTGAAACCATCAAATAAAACTTGACTCAACAAGAAATCATGCTTGGGAATAAGGGAATAAGGTTTGAAAGCGATAATGAACATGAACATGCCTTCAAATCAGAACTCAACAAAGAACGAGCATAAATAATTTACATCGGTTTCATAAAATGTAATAAGTGTTTAGAATCCAAGTCAAGCAGAAATAACAAGGAAATAGGAAATTGTTTCGAGCAAATGGCTCATTGTATCATCGCATCATCAAAGATTATCAAAAAGTTATATCAAAAGATATTGTTTTGCAGCGGAGACATCAACTCATTCCCAACAACTACATGTATGAAGACATGCAATTGTCAGCTTAAACTTTCGACTTAACAGAAAACACACCACCAAGAATCATCCTCGCCATCCTCATCCATAGCTAACCTGCACGTTTAGAAATACATGCAGGGCTGAGTACTTCGTACTCAGTGAACACATGCCAAAAACGTTTTGAAATCAATGCTCATTGGAGCTATATAATTGAACTTGTCTTGCCACTGCATCACAAGTGTTAGTACATTTGAAAACATTTTACTTGTGAATGCATAAATCATTTTACTTTTAAAAATGTGTGCACACGATTATATATATCAGGTATGAATCATCTACCACATCATCATTGTGCCGAGAAGTAGGCCTCCTTCTCAAACACTGTGACCAGCTAAACAGAAGTGAAGCTCACAGTCACCTCATCAATTCAATAACCACACATGGGTTCATGCCTCACACAGGATATAATAACTCATGTAGATGATAAAACATACCAAACTCAATTAAACGGCAAGTCAATTAATTTTAAAAGCTCACATAATATTACTCAATAAGTAGTAGCATTCATTAGAGTTTTGGTTTTAGAAAAGTCCACCTGACTTCTGGTAATTGAGTCGAGGTAGCTTACTTTACGCTTTCGTCTTACTTCTCAGTCCCGCTCGGTCCTTCAAGAATAACATCGAATAAGGACGAGTTTATCGTCTCGAAAAACGTAAAATAGACTTAGGGCTCGGCTGATGGACTTCTACTTGACTCGGGTCTTTCTTATCTTATTTTATCTTTTCTACATCGACATCTTTCTCGATTTCTCGTTCTCGGATTATCGTCTTTACTTGGTCTCTAGATAATTCTCAAACTCGAAATCTCGTTTCTAGAAGATAATATTTTAATATTCACGCAAAATGAGAAGTTACTATTCATCTCGTCTTATACTTCTCAAGTTCTCGAGTTATATGAACTCAGAAAATCACAGCATTAATTCTCGATTATCATCTCAAATCATTCATATCATAATCGAGCATTCATATCATATAAACGATTAACTTCTCAAATAAGCGGAATAAGAAAATCCACTTAATCACATAATTTCAATCAAGCACAATAAACTAAAAAATAATTCATATTTCAAACACAGTCAACTGATGACTCATTACTGCTCGACTTTCATCTTTTAGAAAGTTATAACTTCGAATTTTAACGAAAATAATTTCGTTAAACTTTTAATAAATCAAATAATAATAAGTTTGAATTTAAAATTCAAACTTCTATTTAAAATTTCTCAACTCCAAAACACGTCATCATTTTTCAAAATACGACATATACTCGTATAAATTCTCAATTTAATAACTCGACTTCAAATAATATTGTTTAATCTTTTTCTCAATTAAAAATTCTCAATTTTCGTTTTTATTTAATAAAAACTTGACCTTTTATTTTAAGACTTCAACGCTCGATAACTTCTACGTTTTAACTCCGATTTAAGTGATTCAAAAAGCAAACTTGCTTATTTTTACTCAAACATCATCATCAAATCACTTAATACTCAATATAACATCAAGAATTTAACATCCAAGGATTTAAACTTATTAAACTCGTTTTTCTCATATTAAATATGAAAATCTAATTCGTTTTCAAACTTTATAACCTTCTTCACTCAAATAACACTTCATAACATCATTTAATTCTAAGCATACTCAAGGATATAAACATCAATCTCATAGCTCATATCATACAACTTTTAGTTTTTAAGGAAATATTCCATTAAATTGAATATTCTAGCTTTATTATTATTATTATTATTATTTTTCCAATAATATATCTTGATTAATTTCTCATTCAAAATAAATAAACTCAAATATGAGTAACTTGTCTCTTTAACTCTTATACTCGACTTTTAAGACATCTCTTCAATTAAAAATTCATTTTCTTTTATTCTAATTTCCTTTCATTTCTCAAATAAATATTAATATTAATATTCTATTTTTCTTTTAATCATCAAACATCATTCTTATGCATTTTTCTTCTCTTATCATCAAAATCTTCTTATCCTCAACAAAGAAGTATCTTTCTTTATTTTATTTATCTCATAACTCCATTAATTATTTCTTCTTCCTTTAATTTCTAATATTTATATATATTATATATATATTCATCAATTTTCCTTAATAAAAATTCTATTATTTATATATATTATATATATTCATCAATTTTCCTTAATAAAAATTCATAGAATTTTATTTCTTTTCTCATTTAACTCAAGACATGCTCAATATCTCATTTACTCCTTAATTTCATGTTTATATTAATGAAATCCATTAATTTAATATATATACATATATTTCAATTTTTTATTTATAAAAATAATTAATTTATAATTATTTTATATCATCTTCAAATCTTCATATTTTCATCAAGAACATGAAGAACACATCTTCATATCTTCATGTTTGACTCAAGAACATTAAGAACACACATGTATATTGTCACAACCCCAAATCCCGAGGGACGGCAGAAATCGGGGTGCGACTGGGATTGGATTAAAGAAGCAGGGAAGAAGGGGACTGACTAAACATACATACATAAGAGACATCATACATTCTATGAACAAGACTTTATTTACAAAAGGAAGAGTAATTCTCGAAGGATTACTCGACAGAAAGTACTAAAAAAGGCATCTAAGTTATAGTTTACAGACATAAACTACAGTGTTTTACGTAATGTACATAACATCAAAGTACTAGAGTTTTGCAGCGGAAATATGATTCATACTAACTAAAGTCTTCCTAAGACAACTTAATTCAAGCCTCTCCGCTTCCATCGCTTCAACCTGCACATTTAGAAAACATATGCAGGGCTAAGTACAAAAGTACTTAGTGGGCACGTTGCCGAAAACATATTCATAAGTATAAATAATCAGGCATCTCATAATCGTAGCACATCGGGGTTTTATTGAAAATGGCCCGTGTCTACTAAACATTTTCTGACTCATTTATATAAATTAGCTTGTATAAGCATTTTTCTAGTATGCTACGTTCAAATCTTAACCAATTCTCATTCACTGTGGCTAGTTACCCCTCAACAGGATACCACATACACCACATGTTACAAAGTGCACTAACTCTGGAAAGCGCTTAATAGCTAACTCAGAGCCGATCGATAACTAATAAATCTGGAAAACACGAAGGTTAACTCAGATAGGTACAAGAGAACTCACATAAAATATTTAAACAGTTTATGCCATGATTATCACTTTGAAAACACAATTATCAAAGCGATAAAGAAAGGGTTTTCGAGCATTGCTCGTTTTATTTTATATGTAAAAGCCCACCTCGATGATACAGAACAACTAAACAGGTTTCCGTTCTTCGGTTCTTCCGTCCTTTCCTTGGTGCTGGCTTCCTCCTTCATCGTAAAATAATCACATTTTAAATTTGGTCGTATAAGATAATCGAACATGGAAATTCGAATTAGGTTTTAGTCGTTTTGTTTCTTTAGGCATTTGCACGCTACTAGTTTCTTTTTAGTTTAAACGGAAACGAGACTTGAACAAATCTCGTTTAGAACTCGAAAGGTCTCATACTCGACTCTCAGGTCAGTAGAGAGGATAGTCGATAGCTCATTACGACTTAAAAGATCAAAAGGAACTAAGTTGGAAAGGAATCAACTTAGGAAATTAAGTTTTAGTTCTTTAGACGATTTAGGCATTTGCACGCTTAACTAAATTTCTTTACTTAAACGGATACAAGATACGAACTCATCTCTTTTAGCACTCAAGGCTCTATACTTGACACTGAGGTCAGTAGGAAAAAGGCATTCGTTAACTCATAGCGACCTCAAAGATCGAAAGAAGCTAAGTTGAGAAGGAAACAACTTAGGGAAACTAGTTCTGAAATTTTACTGTGCAATACAGATGTTCTGGGGGCTGCCCAGAACAGAGCATCTGGAAACAGGGGATGTGCCCTATACCGTTAGAAAGCCTGGAAAGTCTAGTTTACGCTCTAATTTACGGATCACAAATCCGATAAACGAGCTAAGAGATATTACAGTTTCCGGGAAGGGTCGCGAAACTGCCGCGCTAACCCTAGTTGCTCGATAGATTCGACGTATAACTTCCTAAGTTCGTTCTAAGTTCTCGTACTCGATTTCTCACGAAACTTGACTCTCAAGGCAGTCAACACGTACTCCCGTACGTGAAGAACTCCTTTTTAAAACTCGATTAGAACTACGACGATCAAACCTCGTCGTTTCAACTACCATTTACTATACCAAAATCAAGTTAACAAATTCTCGTTTCTAGTTCTCGACTATAACTACAACTCATATTATAATATTCCGAATGCTCATGTCGTCAACTACAAAGTCGTGCCTTAGTCCATCATAAACACTATTATCAAGTTAGAATCTTTACTCGACTTCTCGTTTATTAATTACGTCCACTCGTTCGTCTCTTACGAGATTTCAAAAGTTATCGGAATTCGTTCAAATTCTACGTCATCAATCATCATCTAACGAGATTCATTATTATATACATCATCACCCCATATCATTACTTAATCTCAACTTAAATGGGATTCTTTGTCTCTTACGACTTCATTTATAATTTTTGAAAATTCTCAAATAATTCCTATTATCAACTAACATCATTAGGAACATTATTTCATCAACAAATCAACAACTAAATCAACTACATGAAAACCCCCAACTTTCTTATAATTTTCGGTATTGACAACATAATTTAAGGGGTGATTTTCTTCATCGATTAACAACATTAATCCATTAACCATACTACTATCTCATCAATTAAACAATTACAAGTCTAATTACACATTAAATTGAACATCCCCAATTCAAACCCTAGACCTAGAACTCGGTTTTCATCCATGCATAGGGGTTTCGATTTCTTTTTTGTTCTAATCACTAATTGAACATCTCCTAAGCATGATTATACCATCAATTGAAGAATTCAATCATCCTACACATTTCCCCTAAAATTTGGGTAATGACAAGGAGTTAGGGTTCTTGGATTTTCTTCAATTTTAAACATAGATCCATATCTAATCCATCCTATTACACTAATTAGAGATCAAAACATCTAATTCCCTTCATCCTAAATTTTCGATCCATAAGAAAAATAAAAAAAAATGGATTTAGAATGGATAGAAGTGTAGAGGAGGAGATTACCTTGAAGATTAGTAAATGAGGAAATAAGATTCGATGGAGGATGAAGAACTTGTGTGAAATCTTGCTCAAGAACTTGAAGATCTTCAACAATGGTGGAAAGATGATAAATGGGAGAGAGATGAGAGGGGCAGCCGAGTTTTGGGGAGAGAGGGAGTGAAGATGGTGACTAATTTATGTTATGGAATATAACATAGGTGTAAAGTTAGAATAAATATCCTAATGGTGACCATATAAAATGAAAATATCAAGGTAAAGAGAGAGTGGCAAAGTCGGCCAAGAGGAGAAAAAGAAGAAATTTACGCGCTTTTTTGGCGCGATACGATATTACGGAAATCGAACGACGAAAAACGTAGCTCGGCACAAAATCGTCACATTCCGATTCGACCAAAAATTCTAACGTATTTAACCTAATCGGAAAATAATATTTAAAAACTTAATTCCGACAAAAACTCGGGACGACACAGTTCGAGTTTCGTCCGGAAAATCATAAAAAACGAACTTTCTCGGGCGCGTTCGTATTGCGATTTCGTGAATGTAAAAATCTGACGGAATTCGATTCCGAGTTTCCGGGCGAAAAACTTAACGGACGCGAAAACCCTAAATACAGTAGTCGTTCGTTTGATTTCTGGAATTTATTTTTGGAAACGGATTTCACCGTTGGTTTTAGAATTCAGAATCGTAAACTTAGGCGTGCAAAGCCATTTTTATTAATAACTTTAAAAGTTTAAGACTGTACGGAAATTTTGGGGTATTACATATATATTTATACTCATATGCATCGATTTCTTTCTTAAAAATTCATTAAAATTTATAAAAATTATTATTTCTTAATTTCTCAATTTTCATGCATCTTAACTCACTCAAAAATTCATCAAGAACATCATAACATCATCCTCATCATCATCAATATCACCATACTTGATTAAAATCATCTAAATCATCAAAAACTCATTTTCTTCACACACACACACACACACACACAGATATATATATATATATATATATATATATATATATATATATATATATATATATATGAAGAGGATCATGTGAGAATGGATTTTTAAATGAGAAATGAGAATAAATCTGGACCCTTGATTTTTGTTGATCAATGGCTGAGATTTAACAATGCATTATGTTATACTAATTTATGCATAACAATGTTTATGCATTTAGTTACTACAATTTATGCATTAAAATGTGTGTGCATTTCATTTCTGCAATATATGCATTACCAATATGATAAAAATGCATTAAAATCTATCAATCTCACGTTCTCAAATAAGATCTATTATCACCAGATCTCAACCCTATATATATATGTTGAATTTTTCATAAAAATTCATAAAATTCATATAATAACTTAAAATCATAACTTGTTCATATTTTCATGCTTCATCATACTTATATTCATCATCAAATCCATAAATAAGCATTTAAACATATTTTCTTCATTTTATATCAATAAAATCGGTAAAAATACAAATAAATCAATAAAAATTCTCAACTTCACATTTATGCATGTAAATCACTCAAAGCATCATCATAAACATATATCATCATCATACATCAAATAATCATCAAGGAATTATTTTCCTATTTTTCTTCTTTTAATCGATTTTTATTAAATTTTTCTTAAGAAAATTTATTCTCTTCATCTTTTAAATTCCTAGATCAATTTTTAAAACTCATGTTAATCATCATCGATCCTCATCATCATCATAACCCTAAGGTTTGCCCAAACATAATTTAAACATGCATGTTTTTCCTTATTTTCTCCACATACATATACATATATACAAAAATTGAATAATATCATACTTAAAATAAAATCAAACTCCTCCTTGGCTTGATGAAGAAAAATCGGCAGCCTTGAAGGGTGGAGAGGGTTGAATTTTTTTCTTCTTCCCTTGCATGAGAAATAATACAAGGTATCAAGGATCAAAGCTTGGATGATAAGGATTAAATTCCTTGCTTGAAAGCTATGAAAATCGATGGAATAGAAGGGTTTTCTTAGCTTGTTTCAAGCTTGAATGAAAGTGATATAGATATAGACTTACTTCTTAGATGATCTTTAGAAGTTGGAGATGAAGAACTACATCAAGAATCCTCAAAGCTTCAAGCTCCTTCCATGGAGGTTTTTCATATGTATGTATATGTGTATATGTCGAAGAAATGAATAAGAAAAGGGAGAGAGAGAGGGTTGCTCTCTTTTCTTCGGCAGAGAGAAGGAGAGATATGAGAGAGAGAGTTGTTTTCTTGGTAGAGAGAGGAATGAATATCACTTAATTCAATATAAGAGAGATATGAGAGAGCGGGAGATAAGATCGGCTATAGCAATGAAATAAGGGGGGCCGAACATGGAGCTTAATTAGGGAGAGAGTGTAGCTCACTCTCCTTAGGTGAGAGTGGGATAATAATATGGCCAATAATAGAGATAAGTATGCAGATTTTATCTGCTTAAAACACCTGGAATAAAAAATTTTCCGGTAGAAAATATCCCTATTATTTTATTTTATCTCCCAATCGATTAAAAACTCTCCTCGCCTCTTTCTCGACGTCGAAAATCTCTCTACTTTTTCTTATTTCTCACCAAGTAAATTAAGAAATCCAAATATCAAATTTTTAGATCAAAATTCCATCTAACGAAGAAAAACTTAAAAATTGCTCGGCTAATTATGCCGTTAAGCAATTATTTTTAAAACTTCTTTCAAATGATCTCGAAAAATTCTCCGACATAACTCAAAAATCTTAGAATAAATTCTAGATTCAAAAAATATTAATTAGACTAAATTCAGAGTCAGTCGATGAATAGTGATTTCTCGGTTAACGTTACTATTCTTCAAAAGTAAAAATTCTCAGAATTTTCCGAAATTCAAACTCATGCTAAAACTCATATATTAATGCTCAAATAATGCATCACATACTCGATTCGAATAATCAAAACGAGATAAATCACATCAAAACACGTAAGGGCATTTTCTCATTTCACAAGAAAATTTATTTTCTTGAAAATTTTTAGCACTCAAAACTTATCATATAGGTATAATAACTTATTTAATACGCACTTAATGACGTAGAATAGTTCGGGGTATTACACAAGCCCCATTGGATCACACACAGTGATGTGCTACAGTTTCAGATCCAACATATAAATAACCCAATGCAGATCGCCGACGTAGGCTACCCTGAACACACAGTTTACTTTGTCCCACATGAGTGCACACGATTGCAATGGGTGTTTGCCATGTATGTAGAATTCAAGGCCCGCTATAACATCATCCTTGCATTTTCCAAACAGCGAATCCTGATACATAAATTCAGTAACCATTTATTGTTAACATGGTTGGCAACTCATTAATGATATTCTTTTAATCTCTGAATATAAATCATATATTGGAGAATCAAACAATCTTACTTGGCAATATGTCTCTAAAATGCTCCAAGCGCGAGGCAACTTCAGGGTGGGGTCGTGGTCGTATTTTAGTACGAGCAAATTCAACAACACATTCGTGTGTTGTAAAGTAACAAGGATTTTCTTACCAAACTGTATGAGCTAAGAAAAAATTGAAGCAAAAATACATGACCTATCGTTCGTCCATGGTTGGCAACACATCAGAGGGCAAACACATTTGGAACACCGGATTCTTCCTCAGTCGGCCCCGCGCTCTTTTAAAGCTTGGGATGTCAGTAACATTCCCAGATTTTGTTGGACAACTCGAACCATGTTTCTTGGCTGCATTATCCTTCTTGGTATTCTCGTGAATTGCAGCGAGCATCACACCATGATCAGTAACTTGCCCTACTAAAGGTTGTAGAACCCCAACAATTTTCTCCTGCATTTTGCATAAGCATAAGACATTATATGAGTAAGAGGAAAGAGGTATACACATACACAAACACAAATAATCTTATTTGTAAGAGCATAAATAAATAATAAATACCAAATCAATCAGAAGTACTATAATATTAATCATTAATAATACCAGCATCTTCCGTGTTGGCTTTCTCCAGTGACTGGTAATCGGTGTTGTCGAGGCTTGGGGTTTAACCTGTTCCGATGTAGGGTGGTGCATCCTCATCATAGCATGGACACCTTTTGAGTAATGTCAACGACTTCATGCATCATCTCCCCACAGAGAAAGGCGAGTTCGGGAGAGAGAGTGTGTGTGTTTTTTAATATTCACCGGGTAGTAATCCGTGTGTGAATTCACTTTGTAGAGAGAAGAAGTTGAGATTGCGTGTGTTTTGAATGCGGTTGAGGTTGAGAGAGAAGAAAGGAGTTGTAAATGGTGTGTGTGTGTGTGTGTGTTGTGTGTTCTGATCTGATCTGACTTGTAGAGAGAGAAGAAGAAGAAAAAAGAGAGTACTAAATTCGCAATGATGATAATTGATGGATGGTTAATGCGAGTTCGCCTCGATGCGGCCAATTCGTTCCCTCATTGTCCTCGTTTCCCGCATAAAGTCATGAATAATGATGATGGTGGAGTAAAAAGGCCGACGACCTACCCAAAGTCCCCAAAAGTCGTAGCCTATTAAAGATAAGATGAGTACAAAGATAGTCGACGGTCACGGTCACGTAAGACCTACGACTAGGACTAGGAATTTAATTTGAAGTGAAGTGAAGGGTTGATAGCCTTGAATTAATATTAATTTGATCGAATTCAACTCGAGCTCGACTCGATAAATAGATATTCGAGTTTGAATTTGTCAACAACTTAATTATTTTATTTAAGTCTTGTTTTAGACTAGCGAGCAAGCTCAATTAAAACTCGAAAAATATGCTCGCGAACACACGAAACATTATCGAACTCGAATCGGTAAAATTATTGAGCTCGATCTTAGATAATCAACTACTAAAATTTAAAAAATTATTCTTCAAAGATTACTACTTCAAAATTAAATTAATCATGGCAGTAGTACTACACTTCGAAATTAAACTAGTAGTAGTACAAAGTTAAGTTCACTTCAAATACTAAGTAAGTAGTACTAGTATAATCAATAGGAGTAGTTCCAACAATCTCAGTCTCTCGCAGTCCGAATCCTTCTTCATCAGCCTTGTCTTTTTTAAGACAATGGGACCTCAGCAACATTCTCAGATTTCTGTGGTCTACCACGTTTCGTTGCCACATTCTCTTTCTTCGTATTCTCGTAAATTGCAACAAGAATTACACCGTTAGCTATAACTTGCTCATGTAAACGGCTGACAAGCCTAAAAACTTGCTCCTGCAATTTACATAAGCATTACACATAATCTATAAATTAGTAAAAGAGCCTTGTGTGCAGCAAGAATAAATGAATTCGGTAGACAAAGTTAGACAAAAAGACAACATCACTAACATGGAGTGTTACATTACAACCTCACACAAGATAAGGGAATAAACAGGGAAGGTTAGATGAAGAAGCATTCATCACTAACTTTGTCAGAAAGTCACATTGTAAAAACAGAGGGAATATCAAAATAAGCTTAACATCTTTAGAGGATTGAGCCAGTTGAGAGCATCGTATCCCATCTTCAAGCAACGCGATTGCTTTCTCCGGTGACTGTGACTGCATAGCGGTGCTGGAAAGTCCTGGCTTTTGACCTATTCCGTTGGAGGGTACATCAACATCAGACGCCTTGTCCGACCAGTAAAACCTAGCTGTCGGGTAGTGTTTTAGGCCACCTTGCAACAACTGCTTCCTCATCTCCTAAGCCCCTAAGTCAAATTTTAACTCTATGAGTGTATAAGATTAGTATAAACCATGGGTGTATTGTATAGAGATGATGATGACGATAAATGGAGTAATGAAGTCAAATTTGTACTGTGGTGTGGAGGGGGGGAGAGATGGGGGTGGTGGGAAGAAGAAAGGGTCAGTTAGAAATTAAATGATGTGAACCATGCCGCCCTTTCCTTCTTGAGGAAGGTTTCACACATGTGTGACCTAAATCAATAGGTCCTTGAGCAGACCTACATTAGCCCCAAGACTTTTAACGAACATGTACAATTGGATAATTAATTAACCTGGTATGGTTATGTTATCTAAAGACTAGATTAGATGCCTAACTAAATCGATAACTCATTCTTTGATGATTATGATTATATAAGGATGACCCATTTCATTTCGTTGTTTACATTTACATTTGGATCTCAATCAAAATAGCTTCATCCTCATTTCATTTTAAGAAGTTTGTTAGTACTGCACAAACGTAAACACGGACGTTTCATCTCGTGCATCCACATCACATTACCAATTGATCGCAAATAATTCTACATAACTACATAAAATTAACTTAACTTGTTCATAAAGAAGGGTTTCTACATAAAATACACTATTACACTTGCTTGCTTGGCGATCTGGATCAAATCAAACCAATTGATATACAATACAAAACAAACACATCCACACACAAAACAAAACAAGAATCTACTGTTTAGCCCCAAATGATTCTCATTTATTCTAAGGTAAGAGTTCAGAGCTTAACTCAAACAAGTCCACACAGTACTAGAGCCTATAAACACCACATTTGTCGGGTTTGATTGAAATAAAGGTCTCTCCACGTGCCACAGCCTCAAGGTACTTCATTGTTAACATGCTGCAGCTGAACTGATCGCCTTTCACCTGACGTAGGGTTGAGTAATCACAACTTACATCCCATCTCTCCTTCAGTCCAACGTAATAAGCGAACAAGTCCCAAAGTACATCCCTCTTAAATACTTCGGACAGTTTCACCCTCATACTATCAAGTAAAAGGCTCTAAGTGATCCGGCCCAAGGTGCAATGAGTCATACACGGTAATCGTCTATTGTGGAAAGTGTATTTGATAGCCAATCCAATGTTCAAATGGACTGGAAATTCAACCAATGCCAAAGACTCTGTGAACACTATTCCAAGGCTTGGCATGGTTCAAGGGCCAAGAACCTCTTACATAAGGCATCACGGATGATCCCCAGTCCTCGAAGGTGCCTTCTTTAAAGGTAAACGCAGTCTAAATGATTCATAATAGCATTAGAATTAGAACGTCCATACGTGATGCAATTAATTAATAATCATGAAGAAGAAACGCCCATATCTTATCATTCTTATATCAATCAATTAATAAGATAAGACGAGTAAACATTCTATTCTCTCTTTATGATGTTGGTCTCTCAATTAAACATAATTACAATTGGTACACGGAGACTTAAATCAGGAATTCCGCATCCAAAGGGGTAGGAGAGGATAAATCTTACCAAAGCCTCTATGCCAATTACTGAGAAGTCGCACGCTTTCTTTTCCTTGTCGAATTTGGTCACCATCAAATTTAACAAAACTTCTACATGATGTGAGAAGGAGGAGAAGAAGGCATAGCGACAATAATTTATTTACCATATGTGAAATAAAACGATAACTAGTATGAACGAACGCACATCACACCTCATCTCCGAGTCTCTTCTTTTCCAACTATAGGTCCGTGAAGTAGGCATGATTTCCAGATGAGTAGATCTCAGAAGGAAGACGAACAGTTAAGGAGGTACTATAAATTGAAGAACAAAATTATAATCGGATTAAATGACAACATTTTTCTAATTAACGATGATGTTCAAATGCGAATGAAGTGGACAATCACTTCAATAGTTAATACCTCATTTCGGTTTCCCGCATCCAAGCCAAATAATTCCCGACGTCCACCACGGCAATCAGATCAACAACCTTCCCTTCTTTTGAACCATTGTTAGCATTCTTTCCAGGGTGTGACCTAGTGGTTGATCGAGTTCTTTGTGGTCGCGGTACCTTATCCTTCGAGGACGATGCAGGCGGCCACTCGTGTTGCATCAGTGCTACAGTGATCCTCGGTGAAGAGGTCTTCTCCATTCTGCTTGGTGCCATAGACCCACCTTGAACAACTAGAACTGAAAGCGAGCCCTTGATGTCATCCAACTTCTCTCCATTTACCCTCTCAATATTAATTAATAGCGAAAGATAATTGCTATTAAATTTTTACACTTGGATGAAAGATTAGGTAGACCTCAAGTAGTCCTTCAACTCTCAAAGATTTAGGGTTCCCATCGTCCTCTAATTAACGAACAAAGGGGGGCGTATATATTTATAGAGGAAACTCAGGAAGGGAAGGAGAAGAGGTAGCGGACGGTTGTTTCTTGGTCTTCTACAGTTCTTATCCACCCAACACCAGCTAATTAACTTTCTGTATCGATCATGATGGTATATTTTTGAATGGGAAAAGGAAAACGGAATTTAACAGGGGAGGCACACAGTATTGGGCCCCATGGTGGTAACCTGACCCGTTTACCACATGCATATGGCTGAAATAAATAAAGAGAGTAGTAATAATAATAGTATCATCGGCCAAAACGTCATCGTTTTTCACGGAATGTCAACCTCTAAATTGGGAAAGTAGGTAGGGTTCCTTCACTCACGAGTGACGACTCATTAAACATTAAACACTCTTTCTTCTCTTCTCTCAAGTAACTAGCAAGTTGTCGGAACAGTTCATTTGATTGAAAATGGCCGACAACACCATGGCGCCTTTACCTGCTCAACCACCTCTCTGTTATCATCAAGAACCTTATGTTCAGAGGATTTCGTGGACTGACGAACACCTTGCTATGCGTTATTACACTTGCGCGCGCCCGATATAGGTTTATTTATTTTTAAAAAAATTGGGCTAACAAATTGAAATTGACTAAGTAGTTCCCCCAATTCCACCAGGAACGATGCAAGTTTTTTCAGTTTACAGATCCAAAACTGACGGCACTGCAGATGAACTATATTCGGAGATTGAGGCGTGAAAATACTCAACTACGTCAGATGTTGGAAGCTCTACATGAAGAGCTTAAGGTTCTATCCCGCGAGGCTGCAACGTCGAGGGAGGAACTAGAGGCAAACTCTGCTTCAATTGTTGTGATGAACAACGAATTGGAGAAGGAAATGGCACGATTAAAGTCAAAGTTTTGGTGGAAGAACTTTTAGCTTATTGTGCTCTGTGTGTTCTACCTCCTCCACCTAGTTGGCAAAATTTAAACTTAGTTGGTTAGGCTCATAATGTTATGTTATGTTGTAATAGTCTAAACATATTTCTATCCATCTTCCCATGTCAAGATGCTATCTGTACTTTGAACCTATTTTTGTTTCTATCTTGTATCCTGCTATCCTATCCTAGTAAATTAGGGAAATTTTGAAGTCCTATCCACTTCTATTGGAAAATTAAATGCAGATAAACCCGAAATCAACGCCAACTGGGTTGAGGGCTGTGACCCTAAACGCCATGGACCAAATTGGTGATCTATCCATGCATAACTCAATCACCTACAAATGAAATAACCAAAAACTCTTGCAAACTCAACAGTAATAAAAATGTCTCTGATCAGATGCAGCTCACTCATCATCACCTCAGCCATTTCGTTCCCACAATGAAAATGAAGAATACACAACACAACCATATCATAAAAACAAAATATATGATTCCCAACACTTTTATTAATAACACCCAAGTCAGTCTTCAAGGCACAAAAACTAAACTAGCTAACTCGTTATTACAGCCAATTCAGTGATAACATCAATGCACAAAATAATTTGAACAGATTAAGAGGATAGGCCTCATGCATAAACTACCTCATCATAGAACAAATTCATCATTTACAGAATCACAACATGCATGAGTAAACCATCACCAAAAGATGAAAAAAAGGGTTACAGAAAACTATCATCAAAATCAAAAAAATGCATCGCCATGCGGTTAATCAACAACAATATGGATGAAGCTTTATCCTCACAATCAAGGATAAAGCCTCATCCTACAACTGAGGACCAAGCAGTGTCAGGCCAGTTAGTTGTTCGACAAAATAAAATACTTAACATTGTATCAATCAATACGAACTGACGAAGTGGATATAATAGTGGTTGGTGAACTTCAGTCCATGGGATCCTCTTCTAAGATGGAGCGAGCGTGAAACATCCCACAGAACTGTTGCCGAAAGAGATCACAGTCTCCAAGATGAACAACCTCTACCCTACCGTTAAACCCAATACACTCCAAGTATTTGTCATCAGAACTGTAGAGTTATTATCATTCAGCTACCTCTGCGGCTTTGAGGAACATTCAACAAGCCAAAATGAACTGATTTTCGCATTGCTGACATGCTTATTGAGTGTCCAGATTTTCTGCTCCTCCACGATTTTTGGGATGTGGCTGCACAAGTGGAAAAAGATTGGAGCAATGACTCCAAAATCTCGCTGCATATGATCGTACACAAATATCTTTTGGGCACATATGTCGATCTCCAATGCAATCCAGTTATCACCGTTGATCTTTCCAAAGCCGATGACACTCTTTACCCAACGCCATCCAATCCGGTAACCTGTGGGCACTTCCCACAAGCATAAGCACCAAGAGTAGCACGTGCCACTTTGTAATCCCGATAAAGCATACCGTCTTGTGGTGTTAAAAGAAATGTCACTAATAAAGACACAATAAGGAGCATTTATAAAACAACATATACTTAAATTCACTAACTTTCAAACAACAATCAACACTATAATTTTCTCAGCTTAGCTTTCATGATACTATAATATCTTTGAGTGTGAGCAATGTTACATAAGAGAACAGAACAATATCATGCATGTTTTTTATAGTTAATTCAAACATAAAGCATGATTACAACAAAACTTACATACTGATCATATCTATAAATGAGATATCATAACAACATGTTTGCAATATATGACCCATGTATGGAGACATAATCATGATGTTGAAGGGAGATATCAACAAATTCACAAATATACTCATTACAGCTAACGATCTAAATGATCAAATAAAGTTTAACACTATGAGTATCAGTTAAGATAGCACATTTTTTGGAAACTTAAAATCAGGAAGAGAGTACTAACCCAGTACCAAGACTCGAGTATTGAAAAATCCCGCATTAATTTCCCCCACTTATGGTCAAACTCAACCGCAAACATATTCAATAGCACGTCGAGGTGCTACATTAAGCACATACAGATACATATTAGAAGATACAGGAAGAACATATATAACGGCCAACACAAACAAAAAAAGATCGATATGAGCTGGTACACAGTTCATACCTCACCACGCAAGCAGACATTACAGTCCCATATTTCTGAAAACCAGTTGGCATCATCATACTTCTTTCTCTCGAACGACAACCGAATAGTGTGATGCCTAAATTAAAAATAGAGAGTTAAAACAAATGGTTTACAAACTTTTAACTTGTGGAATTAGACACATACAATTTTCCATTGCGAGAATCTGCCAGCCACTTTAGGAAGAATGATTGATCAAAACCGAGGGGAACATCAGGGGACATCCCGGTGGTATACTCGTGAAGTGCCGGCGAAGTGAAATGGAGAGGATCCTGATGGTCCCGATACGAGTTACTGGTGTATGGGGGGGGGGGGATACACCAGTTAGGATTTTTTTTGAGCTTTAAAAAAAAAAACTTAACACTTGAAATCAACTTCAACTGAGTGAGAGGACTCAGTTGGGATCTCACAGCTGAGTAAGCAACCTCAGCTGGAAGGTTGGTGCTGTGCGGAATGTGGTGGAAAATAAACTCGTAAAATCAAACTCACGCTTTTATGCACGGTTGGTCAAAACCAAAACTGTTGTTGTGAAAGTATGCAGATTGTATGCGGTTTGTTTGTCATTTAAGATATGATAATAAAGACTAAACACAAAAGAAAACACGACACACAAGATTTACGTGGTTCGGAGAGAACTCCTACGTCCACGGGGAGATGTGAGTCCACACACCTCAGTCCAAGTTCTTCTGGACAGAACCACTCAGCTTACGCGGGCTGAGCAACCGTTACAGTTTAGTTTCCGGGCACTAAACAGCCTAAGTCAAGTTTGCGGGTACTTGACGACCTGACTACTCAATTACAGGAAGAGTAAGGTCCTAGCACACTTTTTAGGGTGTGAGAAAGGGTATAATTTCCAACTACTGCTCGATCAAGAATGAGAGCTGGATCTAAGGCTTGAACGAATAAACACTCAACCTAAGATCAAAAACAGTTTCGAATTCTAGGAACCCTCAGCTACTAATGTTCTCTCAAATTGGAACTCTCAGCTGCTGATGCTCTTAGATGATGATGTTGCAGATTAGCTTTGATTTCTCTCGAGAAAGCTCTTGAATTTTTCGTTGTCTATGTGTCTATCTGCATATCTCTCTATTTATAGGCGGAGAGAATCAACTAGCCGTTGGAGGAGCAGTTGATTTCTGATCGATTGAAAGCGATGGCTTGTCTCTCATCTCTGCAGACTTTCCCGATATAGCATCTGTGCTCTTCTGCTTTCCATCTGAGACAGCCTTATGTTGGGCCAGATGGGGTAATGACTGAACGGTCAAACCCTCATGTGACTTCCTTTTGAAACTCAAATCTTTGACAGTCAACTTCGGTTTGTCGGTTGAAAGTCTTGACCTTCATCTGAGTGATCTTCAGCTGATGTTCCGACCTGTCGAGTTCTCAGCTGACTTTGAACTTCAAAACAGTTGAACTCCTTGTTCAGATTCTATAACTGAGGTTCTGAAACTGAACCCTCAGTTGTCTTCCACTTCTTTACTCGGTTGGGTTTGAACCCTCAGATGATTTCCTTTTCATCTGATGTTCTCTTCCTCTCAACTGTTTCTTATCTGATGAACGCTCAGTTGGTTTCCTTCAACTGATGTTCTGAAGACTTTCCCTTGTTTGCATCTGAACAAATGAACTCTCAGTTGTCTTTCTTCACAACTGATGTTCTGTCTGAGTGACGCCTTGTTGCCATCTTCAGCTGGAGACCTGTAAAGATAAAATCTTAACTTTGCTCAAACAGCGAGCCTAAATTCTAACATTAGGTATTGGCAACATCTACTCGGTTGGGGTCAGCCGGTTTTGGAATTCATCAAAACTTATACTAATAAATTTCCTAACAGATCCCTTAACAGCTTTACCTGTTGGGGTGGAGTTGTATGTGCAGAGGGAGGGGTACCCCTATTACATATATTACATCCTTTCATCACGACATCACGAAGATTCGTAAACCCTTCGCTCAACTCAGTCAGAAGCCGACCCTGCTGGGTCAAGAGCTCACCTTGGCGAGTCAATAGCTCAGTCTGGTGGGTCAATAGCTTGAATAGATGTTCGTTTTCTTTTACATCCTGCGGATATAATGCATTATCGACCCAGAATTAAATCATATACTAGGGCTTCTTCCATACGAGGGGGAATCTAAAGGAAAAAAAGTACCTCTACTTCTTTCAGCGAGGCTTGCATAGGTTGCAGAGAAGCCCGTAGAAACGCAATAGTTGCAGGAGTCGCCGACGCATTAGGGATTCTTTCCGCTGATGTCCCTTCCTCAATTGCATATCTTACATCATGTTGGCTCGTTTCAGCCTTCACGGCGTCGTCTGATGATTCTATCTCGATGATGGCTTTCAACGATTCAGAGAAATCAAGGCGGCAACAGGTAGAACTATTCCCCCCCCCCTTCCACACCTTACGCGGTCTCCGACTGCATTTGCCTGGCTCAGTCGCCACCCTCTTACTAGTATTAAGAGTGATGCGTCGTGGACGATCAGAAGATTTTGAACATTCATCCATCTCTTTGCCTTAAACTTTTTGGCCAGAAGTATGGAGAATTCAAAAGCCTATCAGAGAGAAGATAATAAGACAAGGAAGGAGAATAAGAATGAAAGCAACTACTTGGCCAACTACCACACACATACTCACGAAGAGCCACAGGGGCAAAGTCGTTCGAAGATTCAGGTTTACAGGGGTAATTTCGTCCGAAGATACAGATCTCATATGTAGATCGAGATCTGAATTTTTTGAAGTTAACTAGCAAGAACGATAAACATATACTGGTTAATACCTCTTTCGTTCACATGAACTATGCCATCGATACAAAGATTGTAGAAAATGAAAGCACATTTGAACAAAAAATGGTTGGCCGATGTCGGGACGATGAAGATAATCTTTCCCCCAAATCTTCCGATGTGACTCTTGAAGAACTCGGTGGGCCCGAAGTCATAAAGTTTCAACTTTAT
Source organism: Schizonepeta tenuifolia (assembly GCA_029490685.1). Lineage (NCBI taxonomy): Eukaryota > Viridiplantae > Streptophyta > Magnoliopsida > Lamiales > Lamiaceae > Schizonepeta > Schizonepeta tenuifolia. The sequence continues at coordinate 15,472,600 of CM055957.1, forward strand.
CTGACATTTCCCAAAAAGTTGATAATAAAATAATGCAAAAATCGAAATGGTCAATGGTTTGGCGAAACTGGTGAAAATATTCAACAAACCGCCGCTGCCACGTGGCGCGCATCTGTGGCCGGCGCAATTGCGCCTTGACTCCCCTATATGGTTCCCCACTTTTTGGCCGACACTTTCCCTTCACAATCTTGTAATCAATATTAGATATCCATTTCACACCAAATTATTATTATTATTTTTTCAAAAAATACCAACTTTTTATTTGAACTACTAGTAGGATTAATTGTTTGTGCAACACACGTAAAATTCACAAATTTAAATAATTACGAATCATTAAGTGAGGTCAAGCATTTCAGATGTCAGGTTTAAATTACGAATTGGTTTGTTATAATTATTCTCTTGATTGGTAGATAAAATTCATAGTGCTACATGTTTCCAATATTTTAAAAACCAAACCGGACGTTGAACCGGCGGACCTCCGGTTCATGGTCCAATTAGTTTAACTGATTAAATCCTTGATGGAACCGCTTTATCAATCAATAAATTAAATAATATTAGAATTATAAACAAAACATAAAATATTGATAATTACATATGTAAAATATCGAAAACGAAAGTATAATAATTCCAAAGCAGTTGGAATAAGTAATAACTATTGTAAATAATATTGTTTATTATTTATTTGTACATTACTTGTATATATATATATATATATCAATTATAACTGATATATATAAGACATTTTCTGGATTGATGAATATACGCAGTTTCTTCTTCTTCTTCTCTGCTACTCTCTTCTCTTGTTCTTTCTTTATTCTCTATACTTTAGTAAGATTAATCCTGAAGGAATTACAACACGTTATCAGCATGAGTCTCTAACCAATTGAGTGAGTATTGGAAGTAAGCCATAGGAAAGAATCGTGTCTTTCCGACAAGGTAACTTTCTTTTCGTTTTGATTGATTAATTGTATTAGACGATTTGTTTAATTCAAAAGATGATGTACATGTATATTTAATTAGTATATCTACATCACTGATATATATCTAATTTTTTGATTTTAAGGCCTCCTACAAATTCTATGATTTCTGGCATGATAGATTTAATTTACGACAAAATTTTCTTCTGCAAACCAAATAACAATTGAATCGAACTGTCTCTCTTTATCATATTTATGGGGAAATATAAATTGGATTAGGAATATATAAGCGAATACTATGTTTATGCAATTTCTTTTACATATTTGGGATTATTGATTTTTGAATATCATATGATTCAGTGGCTTCTATGAGATTAATATATGTGTACTTGAAATTTATTGATACATTTCGTAATGCTGATGCGATACAATGGTTTTCTAAATCCTGGGTTTTGCCTCTCAGAGTCATATGCTAAATAATTTTTCTTTTATTCTGATGTGAGAGTATATTTACTTGCGTTTATAATATTAGTTCTTAGTTTTGGATTATGTTACGGAAACTTATGTAAACAAATTCGTCTGCCTATTGCGCCCAATATTATTTGCTTAATTTAATGCTTCATTTCTTATAACTATTTCCTACCTAATATGATGTTAAATTCTGTTGGTGCTACAACTTTGGATTTTGAAGTTTTTATATGTTGAAATTTAATTAATTCACTCGTATGCAAGCACTAAATGTTTAAACTAGTTCTATGTATGAATTGTCTGAATTTATGCATTTTTGCTATGCTTGTTAAAATTATTTCTCACATATGCACTTTTTCGAATAATTATTGTAGTTTGAATATGTCTGATATCAACAAAAGAGAATTCACCGAACTTGCTCTTGATGGTGGTAACTATTTGACTTGGGCTTTGGATGTTGAAATATACCTTGCCTCATATGATCTGAGCGATACTATAGTTTCGGATTTCTCATGTACCTCCGCCCAGAAGGCGAAAGCTTTGATTTTCCTACGTCACCATCTGAATAAGGACTTAAAGAATGAGTACCTTACTGAAAAGGACCCTGTTGTCCTATGGCAATCCCTGAAGGATCATTTTGATCAACAAACGGCAATTATTTCCCCTCAAGCACAATATGATTGGCTTAATTTAAGATTTCAGGATTTCAAGTCTATGATTGAGTATAATTCTGTCTTGCATCGCATTGTATCACAGTTGAAACTCTGTAAGCAGGAAGTTACAGAGATTGAGTTGATAGAGAAAACTCTGTCTACTTTTCATGCTAGTAACCTTGTACTCCAGCAGCAGTACAGGGCCAAGAATTATACTAGGCATTCTGAGCTTATTTCTGCATTATTTGTAGCATAAAAACATAATCAGCTTTTGATGAAAAACCATAATGCAAGGCTAGTTGGTTCACAAGCAGTGCCTGAAGCACATGCTACTACTTTTAGAGGTGGTCGAGGGAGAGGCCGAGGAAATTCAAATTGGTCCCGACGTGGTGGACGTGGTTGGTTTCATAGAGGAGGTCAAGGTCGTGGATACAATCATGTTGCTAGATTCCAAAGTCATGGAAAAGGATATCATAAGACATCTCATCCACAACAAGCCAGTACATCTCAGCAAACTATAGACACAAAACAAACTTGTCATAGGCGTGGGTGCGAGGGTCATTGGTCTCGTCTCGTACATGTCGTACTGCAAAGCACCTCGTTGAAGCATACCAAAGGATGCAAAAGGACAAGAAAGGCAAGAAAGTTAAAAGTGAAATACACCATGCTAGTTTGCCTGAAGCAAATTTGGATTTTAATGCTGATGATGATGATTTGATGCAACTTGATCTTGAAGATTATGGAGATCATTTGTTGGACTATTCAGACATTTTAGGATTTTATTTATATTTTCATGTCGTTTTATTTGTAAACTTTAGTTGTTTAGTTTATGATATTATGTGTTGTTGGACTTGTTTACGATCTTTATAGTATATATTATTGTGAATTATTTGTTGTGAATTATTGTGAATTAATCTGAGTGCATATTCTACTTCTTTGCTTTTAGAATGTCAAACTCAAACATGCAACTCATGGAGAATGAAAGTACATTGTGTCTAGTGGATAGTGCCACAACTCATACTATACTTACTAATAGAAAATATTTTCAAACTCTTACTGAAAAAATAGGGAGTGTTACTACAATTGCAAATGACAATATCCTTATTGTAGGCTCCGGAAGAGCTTCTCTGATACTCCCTATGGGTACAGAATTAATTATCAATGATGCACTTTTGTATCCACAATCAAAACGTACCCTTCTTAGTTTTAAAGACATCCGATTAAACGGTTTTCACATTGAAATTGAAACCGAGAACAATAATGAATATCTGATCATCACTAAGAATGTTGGATGTCGAAAACAAATTCTTGAGAAGTTCCCTTCTTTCTCCTCTGGGTTGTATTATACTCATATTAAATCTAACAATCATATCGCGTTAAGTATAAAATTTTAAAACCCAAAATCTTTTATATTATGACATGAACGATTGGATCATCCTGGGCAAAATATGATACGTCGGATTATTAATAATGCTATTGGGCATAATTTACAAACAAAAGATCTATCATCTTCAAATGAATTTATTTGTGAAGCATGTGCAAAAGGTAAGCTAATTGTACGACCTTCTCGTACCAAAGTTAAAATAGAATCTCCTACTTTTCTTGAACGAATTCAAGGAGATATATGTGGACCAATTCACCCGGCGTCAGGACCATTTCAATATTTTATGGTTCTAATTGATGCTTCTACTCGATGGACTTATGTATACTTATTATCTACTCGCAATAAAGCATTTGCAAAGCTTATTGCCAAAATAATCGAATTAAGAGCTCAATTTCCTGATTACCCAATAAAGTCCATCCGAATGGACAAGACCGGTGACTTCACATCAAAATCTTTTGATGAATATTGTACTACAATGGCCACCATAGTGTACTACAATGGGCCCCCAGCATAAGCTGGGTATATATGTGGGTTATGAATCTCCATCTATAATTAAATTTCTTGAACCCATGGCTGGGGATCAATTTACTGCCCGGTACGCTGACTGTATCTTTGATGAAGATCATTTCCCGATATTAGGGGGAGATAAAAGCCCAACTTCAACACAATATCGAGAAATTTCATGGAATGAAAAGAATCTTCACTACTTAGATCCACATACTAATGAATCTGAACTAGAAGTTCAAAGAATAATTAACTTGCAATATTTAGCAAGTAATTTGCCAGATGCATTTACTGATCACAAAGGAGTGATAAAATCTCATATTCCTGCTATAAATGCACCACAAAGAATTGAAGTTCCATATGGACAAAATAAATCAGCTGATAATCCCGAACGCCAGAAGCGTGGAAGACCTATTGGTGCTAAGATAAAAATCCCCGAAAAGCAAAATCAAATAAGGATATGATATCACTCCAACAACCTCCGGAAGAGGATCATCCTATTGATGATAATCTTAGTACTTCTAAAAGTGCACTAACTAATACTGGGATTGCGGAACAACCACATCATAATATAATGGGAAATGACAAAAATCTGGTTGATGTCAATATTGAAGTTGCTATGAACTTTATAAATATGGGAGAAACTTATAACAGAAATGTTATTGTAATAGACGATATATTTGCCTCAACAATTGCATGTACTATTTCAAATGATAATCTGGATCCAGAATCAAAAACAGTAGAAGGGTGCCGGAAGCGCTCTGATTGGATGAAATGGAAGAAAGCAATTGAAACAGAGTATAACTCGCTAAAGAAAAGAAAAGTTCTTGGCTCTATAATACTTATACCCGACAATGTTGAACCATTGGGATATAAATGAGTATTTGTATGAAAGAGAAATGAGAACAATGAGGTGGCAAGATATAAAGCGAGATTAGTAGCTCAAGGATTTTCGCAGAGACCTGAGATTGATTTTGATCAAACACACTCTCCTGTTTTAGATGGCATAACATTCCGCTATTTGATATCTCTGGCATCATCAATGAATTTAGAAATGCAGTTAATGGACGTCGTGATCGCATATTTGTATGGATCACTAGATGCTGATATCTATATGAAAATCCCTGAAGGATTCAAAATTCCTCATATGAAGGAAAATGAAACTCGTGACATGTATTGTGTGAAATTAGAAAAATCATTGTACGGTTTAAAACAGTCGGGAAAGATGTGGTATAATCGACTTAGTGAATTCCTCTTGAAGAAGGAATATGTGAACAATGATATATGCCCTTGTGTGTTCATTAAAAGATCACAAAATGGTTTTTGTATCATTTCTATTTATGTTGATGATATAAATATAATTGGAACACGCAAAGAGGTTGAAGAAGCTAGTTCATGCTTAAAGATGGAGTTTGAAATGAAAGACTTGGGTAAAATCAAGTTTTGTCTCGGCCTGCAGATCGAGCATCTCCCTGAAGGAATTTTTGTACACCATTCAACTTATGTGAGTAAGATTTTAGAGAAATTCTATATGGATAAATCACATCCACTTAGCACGCCTATGGTTGTCCGATCACTAGAAGTGAATAAGGACCCATTTAGACCTAAAGAAGATGACAAAGATATTTTATGACCAGAAGTTCCTTACTTGAGTGCAATTGGAGCACTACTTTATCTCGCAAATTGTACAAGGCCTGACATTGCATTTGCGGTTAACTTGCTAGCAAGATTCAGTGCTTCTCCTACACGAAGGCATTGGAATGGTGTAAACACATATTTCGTTATCTTTAAGGTACAAAAGATCTTGGTTTGTTTTATCAAAGAAACCAAGACATGACATTGGTAGGCTATGCGGATGCTGGTTACTTATCCGACCCCCATAATGCTAAATCTCAAACTTATTATGTTTTCCTCTGTGGTGGTACAACTATTTCTTGGAGATCTGTTAAACAGACTCTAGTTACTACATCATCAAACCACTCAGAGATTATCGCTTTACATGAGACCGCGAAAGAATGTGCATGGTTAAGGTCATTAATACAACACATTCGCGGATCTTGTGGTATTGCGAATGATAAATCTCCCACTGTCCTATATGAGGACAATGCTGCTTGTGTTGCACAAATGGATAGCGGGTATATCAAAGGGAGTTTAACAAAACATATATTACCTAAATTCTTTTACCCGCATGAGCTCCAGAAGAGTGGCGAAATTAAAATAAATAAAATTCGCTCTAGTGATAATCTGGCAGATTTATTCACAAAATCCCTTCCCACGTCAATTTTTGAAAAACACGTTCATAATATTGGAATGCGTAGGCTTAGTAGATTATTAGCTTGAGGGGGAGCAAATTCATTACATCTTGAAGACTTATTTTTATTGTGCTCTTTTTCCCTTACTAAGTTTTTTCCCACTGGATTTTCTTAGTTAAGGTTTTTAGTGAGGCAACAAATGCAACACAATTTTATACATATCATATGTGCTATTTTCCTTGACTGTTTTTCTCCCACAGGATTTTTCAGCGAGGTTTTTAACAAGGCATGAACATAAGCAAATAATGTTCAAGGGGGAGTATTGTAAATAATTTTATTTATTATTTATTTGTACATTACTTGTATATATATATATCAATTATAACTGATATATATAAAACAATTTATGGATTGATGAATATACACAGTTTCTTCTTCTTCTCTGCTATTTACTTTTCTTGTTCTTTCTTTATTCTCCGTATTTTAGTAAGATTAATCTGAAGGAATAACCATATTTTTTTTTTGGAATTAAACCTCTATAGTACTGTTAAAACAATATGGGAAACAAATATCTAAAGTCTAACCACGTGTCCCAATTTCCGATCGTTTTCTTGTGGGCTACTACTACTATACTATACTATAACTCTTTTAGTAAAACTTACACAAATTAATTCAATTAAAATTCAGAATGTATTCGAGAACGTGGCGTGCTTACTGTCAGCCACAGTTCGTACCGACATAACCGGTTCAAAACTTGCAAGACGATCAAATTCTGTCATTGTATAAAGGTTTAGAGTTGATAGTTTTGGATGCCAAGTCTCTGCGAGCGGAGACAATTCGAGAATTTTGAAAGATGTTGGAGGATCAGGTGGCGTATCTGTTGCAGAGATATTTGGGGAATTATGTCAGAGGACTCAACAAAGAAGCCCTCAAGATCAGTGTCTGGCGAGGTCATCATTTTTCTCTATGATTCTCGTCATCTGCTGCTTGTTTACTGTTTATTTTGCGTTTTCTACTCCATTTTTCGAAGTTGAACTTGCTTCATGCTTTCATTGTTTGCCGCGTTTGTATTTTCAATTTGGTTTTTGTGTGAATCCGCAATCACAGGGTTGCGTGGCGGGCGTATTAATTAGTTGATGCAGGAGTAGCAGAATTAATTTTATTTTCTATTCAGAACGGTTCAGTTTCTAGGATATGCGATTTGTTGGAATACAGCATTTCTATTTCTCTTATGTTTTGTAGTTTCGCTTTAACTTCTCTCACTCTCTCTTCTGTTTTTTTGTGTTTGAGGCAGTTTTCACTTGCTGATTAGTTTGCTTCTGTGAACCAAATGGTGCAAACTTTGTTTCATTTAGATAATTGGGTGAAATTATCGTTGTGTTACCAAACTATGCGATGACATAGGCTTAGGGGAAAACTTAAGCTTAACAGGAAGTAAGCCTTGTGTTTGGTAATTATGTGAAGCTAAGTGGAATGAAATTGCTTGTTGGGTGAGTTGCTCTCACATGCGAGTTTCTAGAAAGATGTTTCTGGGACGTTCTTTTTTATTGCAAACTGGTGTTTCTTATGTAGGACTCCGTCTCGAGACATATCATCTCTTTCTAGGTGTTCTTTCTCTTAGATGATGGCATAAAGTCTTCAATGGAGACATACGATGAGTCGGTTGGTGATTTGCATGTGTGTGATATTGGTAGTTTATATGCAAAAAGAGTTGTTTATAGTGGGTTTCAAGTTAGCAACATGGATTTCAAATACGAAACAGTTTACAAATTTCTTTTGTGCATGATACCATTGGATTATGGAGTTTGATATGCATAAATTTCGATGTTTATCTATCTGTGTACGATCACCACATTTCCTTTATGATGCATATTTGTGTAATTATTAATAAGTAATTCCATTACAATTAAAAACTTGCATTTTGGTGTCTTGTCATTGAAGAATGTTGTACTTAAATGGTTTAAATATTCAACAGGTGATGTAGAACTAACCAATATGGAACTGAAGCCAGAGGCCCTCAATGCATTAAAATTACCTGTGAAGGTTAAGGCTGGGTTTCTTGGATCCGTGAAGCTTAAGGTTTGTACCATAGTTGGATTTTCTTGTCTAAAGAAGTCATTCTCTTGCTTCCGTTGGTTATGTTATCTGTAATGTTGATTATCTGCTCCAATTTATTCAAACTGCACTAAGTCATATTATTCTAGGTGCGGTACATTCAATTAGTTTTAGACCTTTTATAACAGATAAATAAACAATTAATCTATATGGCTTGTACTTTCTGGGAACTGGCTTTTTCTTAGTAGAGATAAATCAATGAGTTAGTAGTTTTCATCTACTCTTTGATGTAATTTTGATGTTTGTGTGCACGTAAAAAGGAGGTCAACTTTGTCCAATAAGGCTTGATTTGTCTTTAGGAATTACTAAACAATTCATATGATTTGAATATCTTTATTGGACAAGCCAAGTGAAGCCAATCAAGTTCTCTGTTTGGGAACGAGCTGTAGCACATGTGAAATTTTGTTGTTTTAGTGGCAGGTTGACTTTACAGTTTGCAGTCATAAATTCTATACATGGACATTAGTGAGGTGTCCTGGGTGTGACTCTCACTTATTATCTACTAAAATGTTCTATTGCTTATTCAAAAAAGGAAAACCTCTTTCAGTTAAAAAATAGGTCATGTGTTGGTATATGTAATCCTCTATTTGGATCAAATGTTGATTGATCAGAGTAAGATTGTATTCAATCGTTAAATCCATTACCAAAATGATATGCTGAAACAATTTTCAAATGGAATTTATTCAGATTGATCGGTAAACTAAACATAAACAACAACACCTAGATAATATTGTGGCACTGTACTTGTATTTTGTAGGCACTAGAAATAGTCAATTTCTGCTGCACCTTCTCATTTATTTTGCTTATGCTTCATTTCTGTATGTCAATATTGATGCAAGTTGTGTAGGATAGATGTACTATAGAATAATTGTCACATACAGTGTGTTTATTTTTTTTATTATTATAATTTTTTTTTTTGTGTATGGACGAGTTCCATTCATGTTCACTTTTAATACTTCTGCTCCTTCAAGGACAGGTTCCATGGAGCAGGCTTGGGCAAGATCCTGTTTTAGTTTACTTGGATCGCATTTTTTTATTAGCTGAACCTGCAACAGTAATTGAGGGATCTAGTGAGGATGCTATCCAGGAAGTTAAGAAGAACCGTATACGAGTAAGAATTGTATTCTGGTTCTTTTTAACCAATTTTTCGTAGGGTTTATGCATTATTATAAATATCTCTGAACAGGAATTGGAAAAGAAGTTGCTGGAGAGTCAACAACAGCTGAATTCAGAAATGGTATGTCTTGAATTTTGGCACATATAACATGATTCATAAAAAATGGAAGGAAAATTTCGTGAAGCTTTAGTATTCAGGCATGTCTTGCAATTACTGGCTATCGCGATGCATACTTAATAATCCTTTTTTTTTTTTTTTTTAAACTTTTGGGGTTAAGTTAGATGATCCATTTGATTAGTTGTAAATAATTATTATATACTATTACTATTATTTTTAAAGTGTTCCAAGGGACTTAGGCGCGGAGGTTGTGGCAATTGAGAACGGAGATGGTGATTTTGGGATGGTAGAAGTAGTAGTACTTGTTTTACTTTTAAATGTGGATGCACATACTTTTTGTTATCTGTGAATGAGATTTTATTATGAGATATTTTCCATTGATGGCTTCCATATGTTGCTTTTGGTGGTCTTGCAATGACGGTGTAACACCCTAATCTGGGATCTGGCTGTGGGAAATGTTGCAGTGGCTTTAGGAAGGACACGATAGTTGTGATGATGTTCCTGTCCGGAAGAAGTTTTTCAGATTCTTAGATGAGTATGTGCATTGGATAGGAGTGTATAGAAGTGTGTTGAATTTAGGGCTGCATCACAAGGACTGTAGAAGAATTGTGGGATATGGTAAAACTTAATGTTGCATGGTGGGTTTCTAACCATAGATCCTTTTGTTACGATTTAAGATTATCTTACAGTTCTATGATTACATAAATCTAAATTGTGGCCTCTAAACTTCTCTATTGACTGGTAATAACATAACACCACTTCCATCTCAAAAGAGACTGTCTCTTCTGAATCATGTAGAGCTTTTGATAGAAAAAGTGTGTGGTGTACCCTGCTTTAGGTGTTTTAAAGCTTTGTTGCTTGCACCTTTTCCTTTTAGGCTGACGGCTGACCTTAATTGGTGTGATATATATTTTTTATTATCAGGTCATGCAGATGTTTTAGTCGTAGGCATTATCTGAGTCCTTTTGTTGAAGTATTTAGACCATAGTTTGACCTTTTTTTTTTTCGTTGTTTGTTCCTTTCCCAAGAATAAATCTTGGCTTGGATCTTTAATCAATACGGTGATCGGGAATCTAAAGCTTTCCATATCAAATATTCATATCAGATATGAAGATCCTGAGAGGTACATCATTGTTGGACGCTTTCAGCTCCCTCTTAGTGTCCCTCAATCCCCCCCCCCCCCCCCCCCCCCCCCCCCCACAAAAAAAAAACCATCTCTGACTGGGCATTCATGCAACAATTTATCCAGTAATGCAGGGCATCCATTTGCAGCTGGCATGACCTTAGATAAACTCTCAGCATTCACAGTGAATGATAAAGGGCAGGAGACATTTATAACCGGTGGAGCATTGGAGAGAATCCAAAAGGTTCAATACTCTACTGTCCTAATGAAGCACGCGATTGCTGTATTTTGTATAGTTATTTTGTTATCTTAGGTTTTTTTGTTTGCGGATATTATCTGACAGTGGACTCATTTTCCTTGACATCTGATCAGCTGATGAGCCGGTATTCTTAGTTCGTGCATTGTCGTTTGACGGCTCGTGTAAACATAAAGTTCACATATTCCCTACTCCTATTTGTAGCTTCTTAAAAAATTTAATATTATCATAACTGAAGGATAGATGAAATCATGAAATAAACTGAGAGAAGGAAGTTATCTTTCTTAAATAACAGAAATTGTTGAGATGATTGATGCCTTGCAATTGGTGATTTAAATATTTTGTTCTTTAATGTAGCTTTTATTTCATAGTAAAATTTTGTTACTTTTCAGAAGAATCATGTCAAATATGTATGTATAACTATATTTCTATCTGTGATGTATTTGTGTGTGATTTTTTTTTTTGAGGAGATACATATGTTCGTGTATATAATTCAATGTTGAAATATAAATGTTGGATTATTTTGAAGTGCACATAATTTTGTATAACTTCATGACTGATAGGTGAACTTGGGATTATAGGACCCAGGAACCATATCCTTGACAAGTGTTTGATAGCTGAAAAGATGTAGTTGTTTTGGATTTTTCTTAATTTGCTGTAATAGTTGTCTTGTGGTCTTCTTTCTCACCTTCAATTGTTTCTGTGGCATTCTTTTCCATTTCAAGAATGTCTTAATTTGTGTAATTTATTGTCAAGCCTCTTTCTTTTTTTTTTTTTTTTTTTTTTTTTTTTTTTTTTTTAAATAAATGCAAATGCATGATTTATGATGTAATTTTGTTATGCTAATGTCAAATCGTCCTATTATATATGCAAGGCTCCTGCTTATTATTCAGGCATGTTAGAGTAGTCAAGGCTGGTTGTCACACCATAAGCCAGAGAAGCAGATCCCTTTTCTCTAAGTGCCTATTGACTGATGGCCCTTTTGAAGATTATTTGCAAACTGCTGTGCTTGTTTGCCCCTACTTCACACTGTCTCAACTAATACATGATTGTTTGTAACTTTTAGTCCGTTGAACTGGAAAGAATGGCTATTTATTTGGATTCTGATATTAGTCCGTGGTATATCGATAAACCATGGGAGAATTTGCTACCAACTGAGTGGGAACAGGTATGTTATGTTTGATTTGGTTAATGCTTGTTGCCGACTTGCCGATGTATATTTGAACTCCTACCTAATCTGTGAGTTGTAGATTTTCAAGTTTGGGACAATGGGTGGTAAACCTGCAACGAGTAATTTGGACAAACACTCTTACATTTTGCAACCAGTAAGTGGAAGTGCTAAGTATTCAAAAGACCGTTCAGATTCTTCCACAAACAAAGATCAGTTGCCGCAGAGTGCTGAAGTGAATCTTGATGATGTGACCCTTTGCTTGTCAAAGGTTGGTATATGGAGATTCTCACCCTCTCTAATCTTTTTTTTTTTTTTTTTTTTTTTATTTAATATTACTTCAGGAGCTAATGAAAATATTTTAGTAAAATTTAATTCTGACCTACATAAACCTATTTATTCTAACTTTCACCTGATTACTAATTATTTTCTATGACAGAATTGTTACCGTGATTTGTTGAAATTAGCTGATAATTTCACAGCCTTCAATCAGAGACTAAAATATGCTCACCATCGTCCACGTGTTTCTGTAAAAACTGATCCAAGAGCATGGTGGAAGTATGCCTGCAAAGCAACTTCAGACGAAATGAAGAAAGCCAGGTTCATGCTCGTTTAATATGATACAGATATTGTGATTTTGTGTATAAATGCAACTAAAATTTTATCTGCCATTTCTGAAAGATAAAATATTGGTCAATAATTAAGTGAACTTCCAGAACTGTGATTCTAGATGAACCCAGTGACAGTAAAATGTTGAGATTTTGAGCATTGCCTGGAAAAAAAAGGTGGACATGAAGTTACTAAATTCTTGAGTGTGGTGGAGTTGGACACGGAACATAGATTGGAGTAATTATAATGGATTTATGTTCGTCATTTTGATATCTACATACAACATACTTGCTTTGCCATTTCAATACACCATCAATTCATTCTATGCAGACTTTCATATCGTGTTGAGGACAACTTAAATATGTTACAGATGTGTGATAAATGTCTTTATAATTAAGCCTTTTTTTTTTTTTTTTTTCTGATGCTACTTGCTAGTTATCCACTATGAGGTACATTCCTGAGTTTTGACTCCTATTCTCCTAGTTAATGAACGAATCAACTAGTGGGATCTAATGACTTAAGCTTCCTCCCTTCCCTCCATCAGTGATGGGATATAGGGTTTTAAGCTGAAAAGAATGATGTCATGTGTTCTATACTTCTATGAGACATCCTTTGATAGCTCATCCTTGGTTGGTTTTGTGATTTATATTCTGTCTCCTTGTGTTTTGAACTAGTTAAATACTTATCTCTCCCTACTTGTTGCCAGCGGAAAACTGCCATGGGAGCAAGTCCTAAAATTTGCTAGATTGCGTAAGAAATACATCTCCCTCTATGCTGCACTACTCAAATCGGATCTTGACCGCACAGTAATTGATGACAATGAGGAGATAGAGGAACTTGATCAAGAACTTGATATTGAAGTCATTCTTCAATGGAGGTACATAACTTACTTGATTACTGGATGGATCTGTAACTTACATGCATATTTTGCAGTTTGGTGGAAAGCTGGAGTTCCTTTACTATAGTATAAGCAATGATGTGTCAATTTTGATCTCTTTCCCAGATTATAAAATTCATGATTGGGATCATGGGAGCTATCAGAACACCTTGGTTATTTCAGCGTGACCCTTTTGTGTTTGGTTTTGTACCAGTGTTTCGTGCAAACTGATTTTTTTACTGTTGGTATTAGATTGGGCTGCATTGACTGGAGACTTCTCTGCAGAATATGGAACTGCCTAATCTTTAAAAATTAGCATCTTGATGATCTGAGAATCTAGCTATTGTACTAAATTACCATCTCTTTCAGTAGATAGTGTATTTTCTCTGTATGAGAGGCCTGCCCATGTTCAATTTCTGAGAATCTTCTTTCCCACTGAAGAATGTTTCTTGTTTGGTGTCTTCAGTTAACTTGTATTATTAAGTTACACATGATTCGTTTGTGTAATTGTGTGCATGTTGATGCTTAATGAATTAGTGTTGCTGCTAGAAGGATTTTACGCATGATTTATTCATTTTCTGACACCAACCTACATTATTAATAACTTTTATTAATTTCTGAACAGGATGTTGGCCCATAAATTTGTGCAGCAATCAGCCGGATCAGAACTCCTTTTAAGAAAGCAAAGTGAAAAAAAATCATGGTGGTCATTTGGATGGTAAATTATTCTCCCGTATGCTATTATTTCGATTTGCTCAATTTCATCAGCTCAGCATGTTTCCTTATGCATATGTACTTTTACCAATATCTCAGGAACAGTGAACCTGTGAAAGATGAAAATGCACCAGGGGGTCTCACCGGAGAAGATTGGAAGAGATTGAATGATTTTATTGGATACAAGGAAGATGATGAGGAAGAATTATCGACCCAGGACAAGGGGAGACCATATATGCTCTTGAAGCTTTGTATGAAACATAATGCATCGAAGCTGATTGACTCTGGGGAGTGCCTTGCTGACTTATCCTGTGATAATCTTGAGTCTTGCATGAAGCTTTATCCGGAGGCAAAAATTGTTGATGTAAAATTAGGATCATACAGATTGCTGTCCCCGAATGGTCTTCTTGCTGAGGCATGATGGATTTTCTGATGTACTTTTAAGCAACAAACTGTACATATTCTGGTTTAGTAACTCCATTCCATCTAATTTAACTTTGCAGAGTGAAAGTGAATCTGACTCATTAGTTGCTCTCTTTAGCTATAAACCTCTTGATGGGGATGTCGACTGGAGTCTGGTTGCTAAAGCTTCGCCATGTTATGTGACTGTAAGATGTCAGTTTGTTTTAATCAAATATCATCATTTTAATATGCGACATTGTAACGGACTTTCCTTTGGTTCAGTACTTGAAGGACTCCATCAATGAGATCATTAACTTTTTTCAAAGTAGTGCTACTGTAAGTCAGGCTCTGGTCCAGGAAACTGCTTCTGCAGTGCAGGTTTGTACCTTGACCTTCGAGCTTCATACTCATGGTTTTCTTAACTTGTAGAAGTCATGAATTGTGGTTTTGGGTTTGAGAAGCTTGGGATTGGGAGTACTACTGGTAAAGAGCTTATACCACACCTTTAATTCACCAATTCACAGTGCATAATAGTATTCCAGGGAAAAGGGCTGCAAGAGTTATTCACATTTTCAGGGCACACACACTAGTATATTTTCTCTAGTGAATTGATAGCGAAACAGGTAGCATGATGGTGACTTTCTATTTGCCTTTAAGAGTGTAACCAATCCCTGGACCCTGGTTTCTACTTGCCTTTAAGCTGATAAAATTTTCTAACTTAGGCAATTAATAAAACTTTCTGGTTTGCCATACCCTCACTCACCCACTAATAATGGTTCTATATACTTTTCTAATTGACGAATCTTGTCAACAATACCATATTTTGGCCATTCTTCTAATGTTAGAATGCCAGCTTCTAATGTTAGAATGCCAGCCTATCTCCAGTTGTGGACTGATATGTGATGATCTTAACCGTGGGTATACACACACACACAGCAGTATACAAATAAGCTAGCTGTCGAGGTCATTGCCGTAGGTAGATCTTCTAAATTCTCAATGTTAATAGCTGTCGAGGACATTTCTGTAGGCCGAATCTTCCAGTAGGGCTGTTCTTAATGTTTTTATATTTGAGTGATCAATTAGGTTTGTGATTTAAGATACTGGCAATTCATTATTATTATTATTATTATCATTATTATTATTATTATTATTATTATTATTATTATTATTATTGTTATTATTATTATTATTATTATTATTATTATTATTATTATTATTATTATTGATGAAACGACCTCCTAAATCATATTATCTAGTTGGTCACTATATATCATAAATGAAGTTTGTTTATGCTTACATTTTTATCGCCTTTTATGGAGAATCCTTGTCTCTGTATCCAACAAAATAATAATATGTGTTTCTGATAGTTCAAGCAGATAACTTTCACGTTTCTCTTAGATGCAGCTTTAATTTGTAAGATCAGATCTTATACATCTTACTTATGTCTGGGTGTTGGTGGCTGATGAGTTGTCCATGTTTAATTACTTCTCTGGGTATCTCTCATCTAGTTTTCATGTCAGACCCAACACCTAATAAGTTCCTGTTATTGCTGAACTAATCAATACTTTATCAGCAAAACTGACCAATTATTGTTGCCAAATTCAAATGCACATCACTTTTTCAGTTGGCGTATTCATTGATAAATTGTCCTTTCATATGTTCTTTGCAGTTGTCATGTCCTTTACTCAATTTTTCATTATTTGTTCATGTTTTGATATTTCCTTGCTATCTAAGGCTGTTTATCTGAAAGATATGTATACTCGTTTTCTGATATTATTGTTCTCACTATATTCTCCTTGCAGAATACAATTGATGAAGTGAGGCGCACAGCAGCCAAGCAAATGAACAAAGCATTGAAGGAGCGCACCAGGTTATTTCATTAATTTATATCTTTAGGCAATCGGTGACTCTAATATACTTATGTCACCAAATAAAAGGTCCGAATATAAAAGAAAGAAAAAATGGAAAAAGTACACATAAAAACAAAAAGCTTGGAGGTAAGAGGCTACACTCCAAGTACGGACTTCCAAAAGAACAAAAAAAAAAAAAAAAGAGCCTAAGACTCTAAAAGAACATTCAAAAGGTCAGCCTAATGCATTCCAGCCTTTGGACACAATTGAATTCTATTCTTTGCTGCATCCGACTGCCCAGAATCAATAACAAAATTTCCAGCCGGAGCTCCTGAGCATAATTGTTCAATTTTCTTTTGAAAAACCTCGGCCTCCTGTCTAGATTGCTCGCTTTCAGAAGCCTGGATTATGTTATTTAATTTAAAAGTACACGACTAGCTACTTCCAGTTAATTAGGGATAGGTTGATGATGGTGCATCTTTGAATGTTAGCAAGCTGTAAGCCTTGTTATTCCCTAGGCTAGAAAATAAGGGGAAGGCTTTTTAAACATCTGCTACATGTAAATTTTCAAATAATCTCTTAATAGGCTTTCACAAGAATCTTCATTGGGCTTGATTTCGTTTTCTTCTGTGAATCATAAGCTGTTAAAGATTGAAAATATAATTTTTACCTGCAGTTCTTTTATATTTGTACTCAGCCATTTGCAGAGAAAGAGACTTGTGCACCGTGTTAACAATTTGAGTTAGTTAGCTGATCAGTATTTGAGAATTGGTCAGAGCTGAAGATATTGGCAAACATATGCAAGGAAGAGCTTAATGGTCTTCAATAAAATCTAGATGCTTAAATATCTTGGTGTATTTAGTGGACTCCTTGTGTATCCAAAATCCATTGTTTGTTGAGCTCTTAGACTATACTTTTTTCTAAGTATTTCAACTAGATGAAAATTCCGAATGATAGTACAAGAGTTTTCTTAAGTTGTTTTACTTTCTGTGTAGTAAGTGATTATACTATGTTGGGTTCAGGTTTTTGTTGGATTTGGATATTGCAGCACCCAAGATTACTATTCCTACTGACTTCTATCCTGATAATGTCCACCCTACAAAGCTCCTGATTGACCTGGGAAAATTAGTAATTCACTCTCAGGTTAATTTCCCAAGCCTTGGATTTGGTAGACTAACTCTTGAAGTAATGATGTCTTTACCTTGAGATATGCATGTTCAGGATGATGCTGAATATGATTCACCTGAAGAGATGAACATGTATACCCAATTTAATTTGGTCTTGAGAGATGTATCAGCTTTCCTTGTTGATGGTGACTATAGCTGGAGTCTGCTGAATAAAACAGATGGTTCAGCCAAGGGTAGCTTTATCAGTTTCCTACCAGTTATTGATAAGTGTGGAGTATTTTTAAAGCTTCAGCAGGTGAAAGAATTTAACTTTGTTCTGAAATTAAATAGAAGTATTCATACAAGGGGATGAGCTGAGAATCTTGTTACATCTTCAATTTGATTTTCCAGATTAGATCACAAGTTGAATCTCTTCCATTAACGAGAGTTGCTATGAGGTTACCCTCCATTGGGTTTCATTTTTCTCCATCACGCTATCATCGTCTAATGCAAGTAGTTAAGATCTTTCAGGGGGAGGATACAGACCAGTCAGCTCTAGTTCGTCCATGGGACGAAGCTGATTATGTGGGTTGGCTTTATCATCTTTCGCGAAAGGTTATTTTTCTGTTTTGGTTTAGTTTTTCTCTTTTTGACAGCTTCTGCATAGATTTTACATTGTATCAATTGTACTACTACTATTATTATTATTTTTTTCCTCATTTGAGCATTTGTTTTTCAGGGTGTTGGAGGTAGAGAAGCTGTATGGAAGCACAGATATTTTTGTATAGTTGGACCTTCTCTTTATATGCTAGAAACTCCAGAGTCAAGAAACTATAAACAATACTTCAGGTTGGGACATGACCAGCTGATCTTACTTTTAGCTGAACTTGTTTTCTGAAAAAAATATGTTATACAGTTGATGGTAGAGTTTAGAGCTCAAGAACGAAAGCTTAGTTTTACTGAGATAAAGGATCTATAACAATGAATGAAGGCAAAGTACAATAAGATTAATAATCTTGCCCCTCACTCGAACTGCCAAGATGATAATCACGTTCCTCAGCCAAAATGAAATTTTATTGTCTTTATATTATGCATGATGAGGTCTTAGATATGTATAAATATAACAAGGAGAAAAACTAGCTTATCATAAAAATTTGTATTAATCATTGTCGATGTTTGCCTGCTTTTTGTCCCCTTGAATTAGTTCCCTTGATTGCTCTTTTAATAATCTGGCATGTGCATCCGCGACCCTCCTCTATTGGGAAAACAACTTTAGTACTTCCTTTGAAGCTGATTGACAGCAAAGGTGATATACCATTATAGAGAATGGATTGGAAAGCAAAACTAAAGTTGAAAATATCCTCTGTAGAATCTGGTTTTTGGTTAACCTCAAAGGATTTTGTTTGTAAATGTCATCTCCACCAGTGTCTTTCTTGTTTATTTGTGGAAGTAATTTAATACATAAATTTGTTCTTATGGTGTGTGGATAAGAGGTTTGAATGTGAGAAAGATCTAGAGAATAATTATCTGATTTCTTGAAAACTATTGAAGGAATGTTTTGAGGATGAGAAGATTGCTATGACAGTATGTAATTTGATTTAATTATAGGGATAAACATGGTAAAGCGCTAGAAGAATAAATTTCTGAATGACATTTTATGTTGTATATATATCCCAAACTAAATGTTTTTCCATTTTATATATAGAGTTAATGCTCTGATATCTGAAGTCTTGCATATTAATCTTATGTAGCCAATTTATTATGAGCTTTGGTATGTTGGTTACTTTGTAATTTCTGCTGACAAATTGGCAAAGTGATCTGACATTTATATTGGTCATTGCTTCGGTGATTTTCTCATTCTAGCTTACGAGGTAAACATTTATATCAAGTTCCTGCTGATCTTCTTGGTAATGTGGAGCACGTATTAGCTGTTTGTGATGCTGAGCGTTCCTATTCCAAGGTAGCCCCAGGGATTAATCTGTCATCATCATTTTGGATTTAGTAATGCTTTGATGGAACTTTGGCTCTCATTTTGGTTTTCATATGAGTATCTTAATTTTCTAGGTTGTTGAAGATGCAAGTGCTTTGATTTTGCGTTGTAACTCTGAAAACTCGAGGCAAACTTGGCAAAGCTATCTTCAAGGAGCTATTTATCGTGCATCGGTACTCTTCTATCTAATATCTATTGTTATACTCTACTGTTACGTATTCATCCGTCTCTCGCTAGGATTATATTCCTTAGGGATTACAATGTGAGATTGTGTTTCTTAAAATTTCCAAATGTTGCTATATATATGTAGTTGATGGTGGATTTACTGGAATATTCAATGGCTCCATTATAGATGAACTAAACTTTTCTGGATTGAAATGTATTGCATTTTCTGATCACTTTCCGGATAACTTTTTTTTTTTTTTTAAAGTGTGAATCATTACAAGGAAATCATCAATTAAAATTAGAGAGAATCCTGACTAAGGATAGTACTCCTGTCTCTAACTAAATCTGATGCAATATGGTCTTAAATGAAAGCACTTTGGCATTGTGTATCCGTCTGTGTTTTATTTTTGTCTTTCCTGCCATGATGTTTTTCATCTGTTATGTGGCAGACATCCCTGCCTTGAGTGGTGTGGTTGTAGATGTTATATTCTTTCTGACTCAGGGCGAGAGCTAGATATGGTCTAACGAGCGACCAAATAACACGAGAGTTCATCATGATCTTGTCGTTAATGTTCTTTTTGTCGAATTTCTGTTTTTCTGAACCATACTCTTCTGAAGGGCAAGAAGATACATGTTACAATCTGTTTTTGACCATTATGGACAATCTCTGTTTATCGGGATTGATCAAAAAGTTTTGGGAGCGTCTGTTATGTGATTAGCTGCTGGAATTGTTACTTACATTGGCTTCTCATTGTATGTCCAGGTTGCTGCTCCTATAAGTGGTCTAATTGAAACATTGTCCGACACAGAAGGCTCTGAAATCAGCAATCAAGATTCGACAGATTCATCAACAACAGAGAATTTGTTTTTAACTGGCTTACTTGATGAGTTGAAGATAAGTTTCAGTTACAGTGACCAGGTATGCAGTTTTCTCAAAACTACTGGTATGTCGGATATGTATCTACCATGTATCTAAATATGAATTCCTGCTTAAATTTTTTAGCATGATCAAAGCCTTTTGAAGCTGCTTCTTGCTGAAGAAAAGCGTTTGTTTGAGTTTCGAGCAATTGGTGGGCAAGTAAGACTAGCAGTCAAATCTATACTATTTTCTTTATCTTGCATTACTGGGTAGTCGTTGATCTGCTTGAGTCAATGTGATGCAGGTTGAACTGTCTGTGAGAGCGAGCGATATTTTCATTGGCACAGTCCTTAAAGCTTTGGAAATAGAAGATTTATATTGCTGCAAGGGGACGTCCCAGATTTGTTACATAGCAAGATCATTCATCAGGAATGCAGACGCACCTTCCTTATTAGATAATACTGATAGTCAAAGTCAATCAAGTAATGATGGTAACCAACCTGAAGGAGATGATGAGTTTTATGAGGCATCTGAGGATCTTAATGGTTCAATTGATAGCTCAGACTTGGAGGCCCCATGTTTCACACGTGTTGCTGGGTTACTGCCTTTTGGTGACACACATATGGAAGCTGGTGAGACGGGAGTTATTGATTCATTAGAAAGTTTTGTTAAGGCCCAGATAGTTATTTCCGACAAGAACTCGCCCCGTTATTCCAATGTTGATAATCATGTAAGTTGGTTATTCCAGCGAGGTTGTTCCAGTTCTTGCACATGATTTCTCTTCTGGTTTATATTAAATTTTGAGTTCCATGTTTTCCTAACTTAAGCACAAATTAAGTCAAAAGCTCCTTAATAACTTGAAAGCAAAATGCATTGTTGTGCGGAGACACAGAATGGCTGTTTTAATAATAGGCTTTGTGTACGAAGCTAGACAATTCAGACTAGTTAATTTTATAGGCAAGGAATTAATGGATAAGAATTGGAAAGGTGAGAAAGCTCTTCAAAACTTCTTTTTTTATTTTTTTTTATTTATTTATTTTTTTTTTTACAGTTTTTGCGACTCCACATTATACCTATTTTCACAAATACCTCGATGATTCCCGATTGTTAATACATAGAGCCCAATAAGCATATCTTGGGTTGGTACGCAAATGGGATCTCCAATAGTAATAGTATTGCCACATTCATGTGCTAGGTTATTATGCTCTGTGTTGTAGTTAGAAAGCGTAGGAGTGAATATTGAGTTTCCAATTAGTTTGAAAGCCACAATCAATGTGGTCTGCGGTCGGTCTGAGATGGCAAACTACTATCTATGATCTTAGTATATTATTGGTTGTATAATTTATAGTTTTGAAAAAAGTGGTTTTTTGCTTCTAGGGTCATCTTCTCTTTACATGGACACAGTCCGGGTCTGCTCAGCTTTTTTATTACCATACCCTAGTTGGCTAGTTGACATACTCCATGATGAGATGCTGCGATTTTAAATCTTTGAATTTTCTGCATTGATTTCCACATCTATAATTTCGAAGATTTACATAGTTAAGTTGAGTCCGCATATCCTTGTATATTAAATTTTCATTGGATCTAAGTTGCACAACTACATGCATTATAGTTCGAAGATTATACCACGGGAAGTTGCTATACATCATTACATTTATGCGTTTATAGTATTATCTGGTCCTATTGTTTCTTTTTTCCTTGGTATCAGGTTGCTGTCACACTCTCCACTTTGTCGTTTTACTGTCGTAGACGCACGATATTAGCCATTATGGATTTTGTAAATGCCATAAACAGTCCGGTGGATAGTATGTCATCAACATCTGCAGCACCACCTTCTGCGCAGAAGGAAATAGAAAATAATGTGCCACCGTCTACTCCAATGGAAGAGCCTCTAGAATCTTTGCTGGGGAAGGGGAAATCCAGAGTGATATTCTATTTACTATTGAATATGGCGCGTGCTGAGATTTTTCTAATGATGGAAAATGACTCTAAACTTGCTACTCTCTCTCAAAATAATTTTCTTACTGATATTAAGGTATGCATGCCATCTGGTTGTCTGGGTGCTAATTTCACTTCTTATGCTTTTTTGCTTTTATGGATCTGAAGTTACATTCTTCCATGTGCTAGGTATATCCTTCGTCTTTTAGTATAAAAGCATCTCTTGGGAACCTGAGGATAAGCGATGATAGTCTTCAGAGCAATCATATGTATTTCTGGGCCTGTGACATGAGGAATCCTGGTGGTAGTTCTTTTGTGGAGGTAACCCTCTCTTAATTATGTTCTATCAACACAATGCCTTTGATGCCCTTTTGATTTGATTCTTTGAAGGTTGGGCATATCTATTGTATAGATTCATAGGTTGAAGTCTAAATGATTAAAATTGGGGTTCAGCTAATCAGCTGTTATATTGTTTTTGGCACTTGTCTCTGTCTCTCTGTCTATTTTGTAACTTTTTTTCTGTTTTATTTATTTTATTCTAATTTTGACTAGAGTTACTGCATATCCCATCCGAAAATTTTCTCCTTTATAATTCATCAGTTTTAACAATAAGAAAAAGAAAGAATTCATGCTTTGAAATGTATTGGCACGTGGTTCTTAACCTTACACATTGTATATAGGTACAGCTAGCTGCTCTATTTTGTCATCTAGAGTTTTGCTTCTCTATGATTATATCTCATTTAATTGTTTAAACTGTAAAAGCTTTCTTCATCATTCGGCAGTTGGAATTCTGTTCATTTCATGCTGATGATGAAGATTATGAGGGTTATGAATATAGCCTCTATGGGCAGCTCTCTGAAGTCCGAATTGTCTATTTGAATCGCTTTATCCAAGAGGTTTGTTAATCTTTATTTTTTGTTTCATTTAGTGGTTTAACTATCCATTCCATTGTAGATGTACTCAGAGTAGGTGGGAAAATTTATTTGCAGGTTATCAGTTACTTTATGGGTCTTGTTCCTTCCGATTCAAAGGATGTTGTCGGGATAAAAGATCAAGTGACAAATTCAGAGAAGCCGCTTACAAAAAGTGAAATCGAAGGATCACCTGCTGTTAAATTGGATCTTTCGCTTAACAAGCCAATCATTTTAATGCCTAAGCGAACAAACAGCATTGAGTGAGTATAAAACTTTCTGTGAATACTGATTACCTACAATGAACAATTTTTTGAATCTAAGGATGTGACTTGTATGCATGATGTCCTGTCCTTGTTGCAGCTATTTGAAACTTGATGTAGTTCAAATCACTGTTCAGAACACATTTAGATGGTTTGGTGGGATTAGAAGCGAAATGAAGGCAGTTCATGTGGATATTCTTCAAATTCTTGTAAGATAATTTTATGATTACTCGTACTTGCTATTCTCTACGAAAAGTAATATTTGTTGAAATGTTTTGGTTGCCAAAATGTGTCTGTTTTTCAGTGTCATCTGAACTGAAAATAAAAATGAGCTTATGTTAGCTATATTTTGGGGCAAGTTACCTATTTGTTAGAGAAAGTCTAGTGAATAGCTCTCTGTCCCGAAATTACTGTTGTGTAGGAAGAATTCTGACGCTATGAATCATAGTTTTTGCGCGGCCCCTTCTCTCATAATTTATGGGACATATAGCAAAAGATATTGGGCACACTGGCAGTGTTGGTTTTTTCTTCTGAACTTGGGGTTCCATTAATAGTTGAGGTCATGTGTTATCTAAAGTCAATTGTTTCAACATTATGTTGATTGTAATATGAGGGTTGTAATGAGTTGCTAGAGGATGTGTGGGATATGATCAAATTTAAGCTCGCGACATGGGTCTCTATCCATAAATATTTGAAAATTCTTTAACTATCAGGATTGGCTAGACACTGAGCATTTTGTTTTTGTTGTAGATGGTTTTTGTTAATCAACATGGGATTCTTCATTCCCTATTTGTCACTTACTTCTATTATTGTTAAGCATAGAAGATAACTATGGAACTAATTAATATTTTCTTATTGGTTTACATTGTTATTTAGATCTCTCGAGAAAGGAAACAAATTCTGTAATCAAGAAAATAAAAAAAACTGACTTTTGAAATCTATATACAGTTTGACTACCCCCCAATAAATATAACATATTGTTGCATATGTTACATTCTTACGCGTGTTTGTAGGAAATCTTTCAACATTAACCCTTGAGCTGCCATGAAAACTTCTTTCATGGCCAATTTACTAATTCATATTTATGTATTAGGAAGAGATGAGAAATTCCGAAGGTGAAACCAACCTAACTGTAGATCCAACTCCAATCTTTAGCAATTTCTAGCTCAAAGGCCTCAACTCTTTGTGATCTGGGCCCACTAAGAAACACTTTTACTATTCCTCTTATGCAACAAAGACATGCATAGGGCTGAAACACTAATCCTTATAGCACTTTGGCGTATTTACAAATCCAAGTGTCAAAATTAGACAAAAATAATGATTGACTGAACGTTCATGAGTCCACTGTATGCCCTTGGTCAAGTCCATAGACTGATTGCTATATAGATTCTTTGTTTGGGGGTAGAATATTGTGTGCAAAGCGTCTTTGTAATGCACCACAAAGGAGTAGCTTCCCAAAACCAATGCTCTTGTAACTTATTCCTCAGGAATGGTGATTCTAGTTTCATTCTTTTGGCATTGCTATCAGGATTCCACTCCAAGCCATCAATTCTACATCCACTTGCTTCATCTTTCTTGTATATATGTCTGCTATCCTTCGCACAGTAGGTAGATGAGACACGAATATCACTCTATTGTTTATTTTCTCTTTGATGATATGTTTTGGCTGCTTCTACTTGTTTGTACTGTATCATGGTACTAGGTTGTCAGCTTTAGGAATAGCAAGTTTATGTATCAACATATTTTATTAGACATTGGTGTTGGAACCTCAACTCTTTTAGGAGTCTTTGATCGATGACATTTCACAACATCCATGTCCAATGAAGTGAAATTATGTTTCACACTGGTCCTTCCTATAGCACACTCTTGTTTTGCTTCTATCCAAGGGACTAAGTTTTCACCTATAAAGGTGCAAAACTTGTATGCTTTTGCTATAGCTGCTGCTTGGTATCATTTACCACTTTCTTCAGCTGGTCTAGCAAAAAGGAATATTTATATCTTCACTATTTCAGCTGGTCTTACAACAAAGGGAAACCTAGCTAAAATGGATGTTGTGTCCGCAACACGATGTTGTCTGCATTCTTTTTGTAGTTTGAGAACTTTTCTTACTGAATTGGTGTTCCTTTTCAGGTTGAAGATATCAACTTAAACGTTGCTTCAGGATCTGAATTAGGTGAAAGCATAATTCAAAATGTCAAGGGTGTTTCTCTTGTCATTCAGAGAACACTTCGTGACTTGTTGCATGAAATTCCGAGTATAGAAGTCACGATTACGGTATCATATTTCAAACTGTGAACTCTGACTACTTGATTGTTGTCTGTGTTGATCTTTTGTAACAAAATCTTTTTCAATTCCAGGCATACTGCATTTTATAAGATATAATGACCTTGTGATTCTGCCTTCTAAATATTACAGATTGAAGAACTGAAAGCAGCTTTGTCCAGCAAAGAATATGAAATCATCGTTGAATGTACACAATCTAATATTTCTGAGACCCCAAATCTTGTGCCTTCACTTAAAGATGAAGCCTCATCCCCTTTGATTGAAGTGGGGGAACCCAGTGGTACTCAAGGTTTAGATCCTGTAAAATCTGAATCTCAGCCTATGGAATCATGGATTGCTACTAAGGTTTCTTTGCATATAGACATGGTTGAACTTAGTCTTCATTATGGCATTACAAGGGATACATCACTCGCTACGCTCCAGGTAAATTTATGCCTTTGAAACTTCTCAATATCAATTTGTCCATGGAAGTTGATTTGTGAAACTGTAGCCATGACCATTAGACCTCGTTTTGATATATCTGGAGAGTTTATACAACTTTATGTTATACGTGGGAAATTGCCTCATGGTATGAACACCAAGGATGAGGAAAAGCACAAACTTGGTGGTTATGCCAAGATTATGTGTTGTTTGAGTGCCAGATTGAAGCATTTCTATTCTCATGCTTTGCTGGATAATGCACATGTATTCAAGTTTTTTGGAATATGCATAATATCTTAGTTGATAATTTGACTTAACTTCTCTTCTGTTGTTGGTGTAAATAATTCTCTCCTAAAGTCACTTTGCAATCATGAGCCTCAGCAAGCCTTACATACGTGACACTCTTTGTGCTATTGAGAGATTTTAACTGGCTTCTCAGGGGTAATTTGATTTGTGTTATGGTTGGATGTCGTTCAACACTGTACAAAACTAGAGTTTTGTTAAAGGATCCAGAAATGAGAAAATGTTATCATTTCTATGCTGGATGATAGCCATACTTTCTCGTCTTACTCTTGTGTGTATAATATATATTTGATATGTCAATTTTATGTATATTTCTATTCTTTTTTAGTTTTTTTCTTTTTTCTATAGACTGGCATTTTTTAAAGTACTTTCTTCATTAAATTTATTTCCTAGCGTTAGTCTGGTATTCCTTATCTTTTGGATTTCTACAATAATAAAAGATTTTATGTTTCAGGTAAGTGGAGTATGGCTCCTGTATAAAGCTAACACAGCAGGGGAAGGCTTTCTGTCAACCACGCTGAAGGATTTGATTGTTGTTGACGATCGTGAAGGTACAGCAAAAGAGCTCAGGTTGGCTATTGGGAAGCCCAATATGGGTGAATACAATCCATCAGCAAGTGAGCTCAATAATGCATATCATAATGCTGCTGAGAGGAAGTCTTTGGTGGACGGTGCAAGAAAGTACACTCCAGCAATTCTAATTCTTGATGCCAAATTTTACGAAAAGTCTACATTAGTTACTTTATGCATCCAGAGGCCTCAATTGCTTGTTGCACTTGACTTTTTGCTTGACATTGTTGAGTTTTTTGTCCCAACTGTTCGTGGTGAATTGCTGTATGATGATAATTCGAACTCTTCACCTTCTGAGCATGCACTCATACTTGACCAGCCAGTTTTCCATCAACCCTCCTCTGAATTCTCTATTTCGCCAAAGAAGCCTTTAGTTGCTGATGACGAAAGGTTTGACCTTTTTATATATGATGGGGGAGGTGGGGTTTTGTATTTGAAAGATAGACATGGATTAGATATCTCACGTCCGAGTATGGAAGCTTTAGTTCATGTGGGGAATGGAAAGAAACTGCAATTTCGCAATGTTATGATCAAGGTATGTTTTTCTACATCTTAATCATGTCCTTTTGGTGTGCTATTTAAGATCCCTAGTTCGATTTCGCCTGATGTTTCTTTGTTCTCACTGTTCCAGATTGGATCATACTTAGATTCATGTGTTTCTCTTGGAGCCAACAGTAGTTATTCAGCTAGTGAGGAGGATAATGTCTTTTTGGAAGGGGAAGATCCAAGTCCTACTTGTCATTCTTCAGGAAGTAGCCATACTACTCCAGTATCACAAAATGTTGTTTCTGTTAGACCAACAGAATTGGTATTTGAATTGCAGGTATCATGCTAGATAAAGACACATTTGGTTTCACATTTCATTAAGCATGATTGTTTACTAAAGGAGAGAGCATTTTTATGTTTTAGCCAAGAGTAGTGACATCTATTTAATAGGCTGCATTAAGAGTGGTGGCCAGGGAGATTTCATGTGGATAGTAGTAAGCAAGATATTACGTGACCTCCATCAGGCGTATATCAACCTGTACTATTATAAAAGGGCTTGTTTACAAAATTTGGTTTGACTATAAGATTCATATTATGCAACTAATTTAAGAAAAATAATGTTATATGACATATTATTATTATTATTATTATTATTATTAAAGTGTATTTTTTGAATTTTGATATACCTATAATATCCTTTCTTATTTAAATTTATAATGATAATTTAGTAACATAATACTGCCTCCGTCAACGAGTAGTGCGATTCTTTTTTGGAAGCACGGATTTTTATAAAAGTTTTAGTAGATGTTATGTTAGTGGAGAAAGGGACCTACCTTTGTGAGCGGAGAAAGGGATAAAAAGTAAGATAGTGGGTGGGGTCATGTTCTAAATGGAATATTTATATGTTTTGTGGACGGACGAAAAAGAAAAAATAGTCGCACTATTCGTAGACAGAGGGAGTATATTTTTATTTAGAAGTTTTGTTTATGATGATATAAGTTAACCTTTTGTGTGTAAATTCTTCAAAATTATGATAAGATTTATCTAGCTTTCATCTCTCTCTCTATATATATATATAGCCCCACCCACTATCTTACTTTGTATATCTTTCTCTACTCACAATGGTAGGTCCCTTTTTCCACTCACTTAACATCTACCACACTTTTATTAAAACTCGTGCCACAAAAAACTCCTTACAATTTTCGTGGACAGAGGAGTATTTATTTATTTAAATTCATAAATTTTATGTGCACCGCATATACCTTCCACCTAGTATTGAGAAAAGTTTCCAAAAAAGGATAACAATAACTAATTAACTATTAATATCTTAATAGTTATTTAATATATTTATCTCTAATTGTGGTTCATAATTTAGCATTATAAATTTGAGATTATGCTTGTATGTTTTCACTTTTATTTACTGTTAATTTGCTTATCATATTTACTTGCAAATTAGACTTCTGACTCATTTACTCACCCCTCATTAGTATACTGCACTTTTAGTTTTGTTATTTGAACAAGATTACAAGGAAATTGAAATACCGCGTGACGGAGGACTCGAACCCATGACCTTTGGCCCGGGCATTAACCTTACTACCACTAGGCTAACACACACACACAAGTTCTGTTATTTGATTGTTATTATCTCATCCTTACTATGGGCCTTGAAATTTGAATTATTGGAAGGAAAACCTAAATGGATGCATAAAATATTTCACACATATCAGTGACTTGGTTTAAAGACTGCAAGAGAATATTATTTTTTGCTGATTGTTGGGTGTCGTCTGAAATTGAAATTAAAGTATCAAATTTATTATTTTCTTCTAGTAGAAGTAGCTTTTACAAGCATTCTAAGTTTATGCTAGTTTTGATGTTTAATGAATGAAGGACATTGTAAGCAGTGCATGTGCTTATATTTTGTGTTTATAATTTTTCTATTCATTATTTATCATGTCAGTTAGATGACTAGGAGAGAACTTTTCTTTTTCTCTTTTTTCATTCACTTTTAATAATCTACACCAAAGTGGATAAATATTGTAGAATTCATTCAGTACGAATAGGCACTTTGAGTTGCATGATTTTCTGGTGGTCTATGATTATAAATATTGATAGCATTGCATAATATCTTTTATTTTCTCCACATATATGTATCTATATCTTGAATTTACACATTTGAGAGGTCATTGGAATGCATGCACACACCTCTGATGCTTTCTTCAGCTTTGTTGATACATTGTTTCTTTCAGGCTATTGGTCCTGAACTCACTTTCTACAGTAAATCAAGAAATGCAGAACAACAAATCCTTTCTAACAAGCTTTTGCATGCACAGATGGATGCATCCTGCAGGTGATCTTCCTAACACTTTCTGGCCTTAGTTTGTTCTTATTCTACATTGATGTCTTCATTGCACTTGAATGCAAAATCTTCTAAAATTAATCCACTAGAGCATCAGGAATCCAACAAAATATGGTGTAAAATTGAAGCAAGTCAAGCAACTACCCTTGAATCCATTTCCTACAATATTTTCTAATTATAATATGAAATCTTTAATTTAGTAGATTCCACTTTATGATATTCTCTTTGAGCCTGAATATTTGTTAGCCTGATTGATGCAAAACCATTTCAACTGTATCAGTGGCGTGCCGAGGCAGCCGGGGAACATTTGCAGCTGTTTGATTGCTTATTGTTTAAATTCTTATGTATCTAGTTATTTGCATCATTCAAAATAAACTAATTGTGTTCGTAGACTAATTTTAGTCTAGTATAATCAGGGGTAGGGTGTAGTGGGATTACCAAGGAATGACTGCAGCTTAATGCTAGGGGACATTATTCTTGAGTTCTTGTTCTTTCAATTCTATCAGTTTTCATAATTGAATTTGGTTGGTTCATCATTTGTTTGATGGAACTCTCTTGACTTTATCAATTAGTTCAACCCCCAATTTTTAATGGCAGCTTTATGCCTATCACTAAAACAAGACTATGACGAGAATGAGACTCAACTTGTAGCTAAAGGGAATTATAATGCCATGGGCAGAATTTGGGATTTGCATTACTATTTGGAGTTCTTGTTCTTTCAATTCTATCAGTTTTCATAATTGAATTTGGTTGGTTCATCATTTGATTGATGGAACTCTCTTGACTTTATCAATTAGTTCAACCCCCAATTTTTAATGGCAGCTTTATGCCTATCACTAAAACAAGACTATGACGAGAATGAGACTCAACTTGTAGCTAAAGGGAATTATAATGCCATGGGCAGAATTTGGGATTTGCATTACTATTTGGATAAGTTTTACATGATAGATTGAATTGAAAAGTTGTTTATGTGCATCCTGAGCGAGTAGGCTTCCTTGACAGCTACAGACTTGTAATTTTGCATCTTCGGCCTTTTCCCTAAACCCCGACACAATAGTCCTGGTGCCATGTAAGCACAAAAAGTAAAAACAGTCATATCAATAAACTCAAGAACATTATCAATACAAAGAGTGTGGATGTCAACAAATGTCATGTTTTTATTTTTTCTGTTTTCATGATAGAAAGACCAAGTGCATTAGGGACCTACTATCTATGCTTGAGTAAATATAATCATGTCATGCGAGAATAATCATCAGAAAAGATAAATAAAATATTTTCAAACCTCCTCTAGACTAGACTCTACTCGGATCCGCAACATCACAAGGGACAAGTTCAAAAGTAGAAATACATATATCAACTCTAGAAGGAAAAGACGTGCAATGATGTCCGCCGAACTCAGAACACTGACACTAAATATAATTCAACTGAACATGAACAAAACTTTTAAGGGGGTAGGGAGATGGATGATGAAGATGATAGTGCTACTGATAAGGAGATACAATTGCTGAGGGGGCACGAGAAGATGTAGAGCAATGCATTATAAAAAGTGTAAGTCGTCACTCTTGTGTCCTCCACCAATTATCCCCTGTCTTCGGTCCTGAAAGATACACTAGAAGGGATATGGCTGATAGACAATATACTAACAATAAATTTAGGAGTAGAGAACATTATTAAAGGTGACAATGGTAGTAGTCTTGACAACACAGGTTCCGTTATCAGAGAATAGGTAGACATGAAGAAGAATAAGAAGAGAAAATGACCACATTAGTAGTGGAATCCACATTCAAATCTTGCGATGAGACATGTAAAATGCACCTGTAGTGGTAGAGGTAGCAGGGCAGCGGAATAGTTAGCAAAAGATTAAATTATGTTTCTATATTCAGCAAAAGGAACAAGAGGTCATGTAAGCAATGGGTGATGAAGTCGGTATCCCGGTCAACTTGTCCAACTTCACCAACATTTCTCTGAAACGTGGTTGGATCGACCATGGCGAACACAAAAATGATCGCCTTTTCTGGTATCAGTTCCATGGCAATCAGACATGGCAGAAGTGTCAGAAAAAGATGGAGAACTTTCATTAGTATAGTCTGTAGTCACACAAAGTACATGAGATAAAGCATTAAATAACGTGGAAATGTTACACTTGCCAGCACACTATCTCGAACCCACCAAAGATTAAGATCTTAGCCGGAGATGAACCATAATTTCAACATCAATTCTTTGAAAGTAGAAAAATAGTCCTTGACACATTACATTACATTTCTTGTAGGGTATTGTGCATTCTTTGGTAGTTTCCTTCAACATGATATGCTTGCTCACTAATGTCACGAAACCAAAGTCATAATAGAGCATGATATGCTTGCTCACTAATGTTACGAAGCCAAAGTCATAATAGAACAGTCTGCCTCCAAGGAGAGAATTTGGCATCCGTAGTAGGAGTAGTAGATAGAACATGGTCTCATTTGTTTTGAGATCCCGTAGGCATAGGACTTGTGTGTTATACAAGTACAATTACTCCCCTTAATACAGGAGTATAAACTAGGTTACATTCAAAGCTTAAAATTTAAATGATATACCTACTATAGGAAATCTTTCTAAATGAGTAAAGAATTCAACAATAAGGTTAATGTTAATGGATATCCTATTCAATTATTCTGTAATACTAATGGTGAACTTACATAAATCTACTAGATCCTCCTTTTCACTGTTGCACACTTAAATGGAATCTAGATTGCATCAAGCTTAGAGGAGAGCAAAACTTACATATTAGAAGCCGTCTGTTAGATCCTGCACCCAACAGTTCTTGTAGGATTTGCCACTTAAATTTTCAAATCAGGAGAGATTATGTTCTAGTGAACTGGAGAAAATGCAAATTGTTCTCCAATATTCCATTGGCTGGAATTTCTGTCACTTTTTTGTGAATTATAGACAAGTCTAGGTGAACTTCTGAAATATGAATTGAAGCAAGGTCTGAAGGTAGTAGATTAGATCTATTTGTGCTGCTCTTCTAAGGGAAGGGAGGGAGGGAGCTATAAATTTAATGCGCGCGCATTACTAGTTGATTTAGGTATAAGTGTTGTGATCAGCAAAGTTGCCTGAGTCAAACTGCCAATGTTTTCGCTTATGGGCCTGCAGTTGGTGTAGAGACTCATATCTAGAATTTTCTGGTTACAAAGTTGTTTGTCCACCCACTGCATATGTGATTAACCCTATCTACACGTTAGTCCAAAATGGGTTCATTCTTTTGTGCACACTACGTCAATTGTGCATCAATTATCTATATATTAGATATTAGAAAATTCACCATGATTGTGGATAAAATATACCCCATATAAGTTGAATATTTTGATTATGTGAATACTATCATATGAATCCTTACCCTGCATCACAATGTTCTTAATTATCATCACCATCAACCTCGTCGTCATCGTCATCATGTTATATAATAAATAGATGCACTGGACCATATTTTAATTAATGCTTGTGCAGGCTGGTTTCCAATGGAAATACTATAGAAATGAATGCAGAAGTTCTTAGTTTGACCATGGAGAGCAATGGAATGAAGATTTTGGAGCCTTTTGATGCGTCTGTAAAATTCTCTAATGCTTCTGAAAAAACAAGCATAAAGTTGGTGGTATCAGACATATTCATGAATTTTTCATTCAGCATCTTGAGATTATTTTTAGCTGTTGAAGAGGATATTTTGTCGTTTTTAAGAACGACGTCGAAGAAATCAACTGTTTTATGCTCTGAGTTTGACAGAATTGGAACCATAAATTGTAAGTTCATAGTATAAACAGTATCTGATTGTCTGTATTATATGTGTATGTGCCTATATATTTCATTTGTTTCTCTTCAGCAATTTCAGATAACCTATGTGTACCATGCAGGTCCTGTGAGTGGTCAAGTTTATGCTTTGTGGAGACCTCGAGCACCATCTGGTTTTGCTGTGCTCGGTGACTATCTGACTCCAGTGTTAGTAAACTTTCCATAGTCCCCCTCACTTTCGTCCTTTATTTGCCATGCAATATCAATAAGTTTCTTTTCCTCCTTTGACAGTGACAAGCCACCAACCAAAGGTGTAGTTGCAGTTAATACCAGCTTAATACATGTGAAGAAACCGAAATCGTTTAAGTTGATCTGGCCTCGTTCAGATGGAGGCTCTGAGTTGACTTCTGATGAAGGCTCTGAGGGAGAAACAGTGTGCTCAATTTGGTTTCCTGAAGCTCCAAATGGTTATGTTGCGTTAGGTTGTGTGGCTTCTCCAGGGAGGGCACAACCTCCAATTTCCTCAGTCTTCTGTATCTCGGCATCTTTAGTTTCTCCCTGTGGCTTGAGAGATTGCATCATTGTTGGGCCATTCTCTTGGTATGATATAATTTTTTATGTTTTTTATGCCTTTTTTTGTAACCAAATATGTTAATGAGTGATTGCCTTTTTTCCTGCTTGAATCATAGATTTTTCTCCTACAATATTCTCTAAAGTAACAAATAGCTGCCAGGGTTTGCCCTTGGTCAAAGTATAGCTCATTAAAGATATTTGAGGTTTGATCATTAGGTGCCCTAAATTTGCTTTCTGGCGGGTTGATAATTCTATTGGATCATTCCTGCCTGCTGATCCTGTCACTTTGAAGTTGACTCATAGAGCATATGAATTACGACATTTGTACTTTGGTTTCCGGGAAGATTCTCCTGAAGAGCTGAAGGGCTCAGATCAAGGTTCTAGCTCTTTTGGCAACAATACTGTCCAATCAGAAAGGTCATCAACTGTAAATTCTAGAAGGAGGTTTGAAGCAGTTGCTACTTTCCAGTTAATATGGTGGAATCAAGGTTCTGGATCAAGAAAGAAGTTATCTATCTGGCGTCCCGTAGTCCCAGCTGGAATGATATATTTTGGTGATATTGCTGTTCAAGGGTAACTCACTGTTTCTTAAATATCACTGCTTACATGCAGATTATAGTGAAAATTGATACTTACTCTTTCAATTAATTTTCAGATATGAACCACCTAATACTTGCATTGTTCTCCAAGATTCAGAAGATTCGGACCAGTATAAGTCACCTTCTGATTTTCAACTTGTCGGACACATAAAAAAGCAACGGAAAATGGATAATATATCTTTCTGGATGCCTCAGGCTCCGCCTGGCTTTGTTACATTAGGATGTGTTGCTTGCAAAGGCACACCCAAGCAATCTGATTTCAAATCTTTAAGATGCATTCGTGCCGATATGGTCTCAACTGATCAATTTTCGGATGAAAGTATATGGGACACATCCGAATCCAAGTATATGAAAGAGCCATTTAGTATATGGACTGTTCGAAATGATTTGGGAATCTTCATTGTCTGGAATGGATTTAAAAAACCTCCTAAAAGGTTTGGTTTAAAGCTCAGTGGTCCAGACATACCAAGCGGTTCAGATGATACTGTGATTGATGCAGAAATAAGAACTTTCTCTGCGGCATTATTTGATGACTATGGTGGTCTGGTAATCTTTGAATTGTTTTATGAAAGTTCTGAAGTGTTTACTGCTTTAGCTCATTGATTAAAAAATAAAACATGCTCTTGTTATGGCTAATAAAACCTCCATTAATTGCTATCATTCATCTGCTTTCAGATATTAGTGATATATCCATCTTAAATTACTTAATTTACTGAAATGTGATTCTATGAATAAGAGCTGAAACCTGAATAAAGGTCTCGTCCTTATCTAGTGTTTTTGTCTGCTGACAATCACACATGCTCTTTGACTTGTGTCTTTACGTGTTTGATAACAACTATGTTAATGCATTCTGTCAATTTGTACTTATCTAAGGTTGTCCATTCGTGCTCCCAAAAGTACACATGTTAGAGATATGTGTGTGAGATAGTTTGCTTTTGTGGGGGCAAATTATTTGATTATCTATTGATTTTCCAGCCTTCCTGACTAATGTCTTCATTCTGCAGATAGTCCCATTGTGTAATATTTCTATGAGTGGCATAGGATTCACTTTGCATGGGAGACCTGATAGCCAGATTTTTAATGTTACATTCTCTTTAGCTGCAAGGTCATACAATGATAAATATGATTCATGGGAGCCTCTTATTGAACCAGTTGATGGATTGTTGCGGTAAGCTTTTGTTATTTTAATATTTTATCATCCTCTCCTAATTGGTAGAATCAAATATTCAGTGTGTAGAGTAAATGGGATCACTTGTATAATTGTGCATGGTTATCTTTAGTATTATAATGTGCACCGTGCATGTTTTCCTTTTCTTTTTTATGAAAATGTATTATCATTTGTGCCTTTGGATAATGCTATTGCCTCAAATGGTGGACGTTTAACGTCCTTGTGTATTCTTGGACTACCTCTTGAACACATCTAGGTGGGCTCACTGAATTGTTGGCATTCAAATGTTTGTCTGCTGATCTCCGGTATCCCTGAGATACTGCTATTGGTTGTTCACTTGCAAGTAGTTTTTGGCAATTGGTCTTCAATGAAGTAAAATATGACAAGTAGGTCCAATTCAGATCAAATGAAGGAGTTGCAATATTTCAATCTTTGTCCCATGGTATAATCTGTCAATATCTTGATTTTGACATGAATTTGACTTTCATGACCTTCTCTCATGAATTTGCCCTATATTTTTAGATATTCATTGCCTCTCTTTATTTTTCTTTCACTTACTTCTGTCTATCCATACATGTCTTTTTTTATCTTACCTGTTATCTTTTTCTAATTTATTGGATGGGCTTATCTTTAACACTTGTTTTTATAGGTATCAAAATTCTCCTAATGCCCCTGGTGTGGCTTCTCAGCTCCGGATTACTTCTACAAGAGATCTAAACCTGAATGTGTCTGTTTCAAATGCAAATATGATTTTACAAGCTTATGCAAGCTGGAACAGTCTTAGTCATGGCCAAGAATCGTGGGAGGAGGTATATTTTTTCCTCTGTCATTATGGATATTTGTTGGTTCTCTATATAGGACATTGTGCCTTTGTAGAGTAGCGACCCTTCTGCACATCATAGGAAGTTGATTTATCATAAAATGTTACAACTACCAATGAGAGTCTTAAATTTTTCAACAGGAAGCAAGTTCTCCATCTACTGAAAGCAGATCAATGATTGCTGTCCATCAAAAAAGACATCACTACATTGTTCCCCAGAATAAGCTTGGGAGGGACATTTTTATCAGGGCCTTTGGAGTCCGGAGACTCCCTGACATCATTGAAATGCCAGCCGGAGATAGAAAGTCCCTAAAACTGCCTGTTCCAAAAGACATGCTGGACTCCCATTTGAAAGGAGATCATCTTAAGAAACCGCCACTCATGGTAACCATAATTGTAGCTGAAGCTGAGGTGCGTTCCTCTCTGGGTTCTGTTGATAATTTATTGTCTTATCAAACATTTGTTTTATCTACCATAATCGTATTTCTCTTAACTTTTGTTATATCTACTTGATTGCGCAGCTCTTGAAGCTCGAAGATATGTCCTCTCATCAGTACAGTGTTGTGGTCTGTGTTTATGAAGATCAGAGTCATCCTAATCAATCATACCTAAACCAACAAAGAGTGCGAACCTGTGGAATTGAATCAGGAAGCTCTGAAACTTCAGATATTGCAGTTGTGAAGTGGAATGAAGTATTCTTCTTCAAAATCGATTCAGAGGTTCGTTTCTGAACTTATATGTTAAATTTATGCATGAATATCTCTCATAAATATATCATAAAGACTTCATTTAGTTGAATTGAATTGTATCACTTTTTCTCTTACATCTTATCAACATAATTGCACGATATATGCGGTGCATTACGCTGCACGAGCACATCTTGAACTCATCCGTACCATTGGAGCAAATAGCTACTTGAGAGACTGAAAGGGATATATAGCATACCTAAACACTCTACACCTTCTATACTTTTCCTCATATCAGTGCTGAGTGATTGAATATGTTGCGAAGTGCACAATCCACTATTTCTGGGGGTTTAGTTTTAAGAAAAACGAGTTCACAATATTTAGTGAAAAAGGGCAAACTATAATTTTTGGAATGTTAACTGCAAAGATATACTCTTAAAATGTAAATCTTGACAGATTCAGCCGCCAATGGCCAATGGGCATATGTTGCAAAATGCAGAATCCACTACTTCAGGGGGTTTAGTTCCATGAAGAAAGAGTTCATGTTATTAAGTGAAAAAAAGAAAAACAATGTTCAGATACACTGAAATAATAACGTCTGCAGGTTATATCATGTATATTGATAGTTTAGATTCCTGCAGATTTGGTTTTTTATTCCCTTATCAGCTCAGGTTTAGGGTTACTTGGGTAAGTATTAATTGGGTAGCAAGTATGTGTAGGTGATGCTGTATATATTGTGACATCGTGTTCTCTTTTTATTATTGTAGTAAACTGATAAAAATCTGTTTCTACCTAAAATACAACCATCCAATATTTTTAGAAGTAAAGTTGTCACAACTTTTGAATTCAATATAAGACTTTGAGACCAAGTATGTTAAAAAAAATTGTTTTTTATTTCTTAGTTGATGAATCAGTTTACATTGCTGCTTTAGTCATTGATGTCATATGAAGTCAAGCCCCATCTCATGAGGAAACCAGTACTATTGTTAGACCGTGAACATGGTCAGACAATCATTTGTATGAAATGATTATAGAAAGTCACCAAATTAGCTAATAGCTCTCCTAGCCAAATTAGATATAAAGTGTTGAGTGTCATTTGTGATTCTCTAGTAAGCTATAATACCACAAATTAGTTAATATTTTGTGTGAATTGTAGTATAGTTCTCCTGGGTTCATCATTATGGTTATATATCCCATATGTGCAGCTTTCTGACATAGCTATGTTTAGATTTCTGAAATTCCTTGCTCTTTTATAAATATCTGCTTAGTGTCTGCATCTTACATTCATTCTCTTCATATGTTTTACAGGACTGCTGCATGCTGGACTTTACTGTAATTGATACTGCAAAGGGTAATTTCTGTTACTTTATGGACTCCATGTGCCTAACCTTAGGGATAAGTAACCAATGGAAAAAAAACTATGTATCTGTAAAGTTGAGGAATTGTTTTGGGGGCACTTCATGTGCAATACTTGTCAATAACATGATACACAACATTGCATATGGAATGAGATGTTAATTCAATTTCTTAAAGCTGATTTTAAATATTTTCCTAATGAAAATATTTAATTTGATCAAAACTCAGACCAGTCAAATTAGACTGGATAACTGAAAAGCATAGTTACCCACAACAATAGATGCTTACTGAAAATATGTGAAATTAGATTGGATAGCTAAAAACTCTATGCTTTCTCTATTTCAAACCGTTTCCTGGAAAGATTTTGTTGGCTTTTATCAAATCAAGATTTTCTGACTCTGCCTTGACTTTTGTGTACTTCTCTTGGAATTTGTTGGCTTTCAGATTTCTTGAGAAGTTAATCCTAAGTAGTGTTTCTCGCA
Source organism: Schizonepeta tenuifolia (assembly GCA_029490685.1). Taxonomy (NCBI): domain Eukaryota; kingdom Viridiplantae; phylum Streptophyta; class Magnoliopsida; order Lamiales; family Lamiaceae; genus Schizonepeta; species Schizonepeta tenuifolia. The sequence goes on from CM055957.1 coordinate 15,512,228, forward strand.
GTCTTGTTCTAAACTTATTGTGTAGTGTACAATTGACTTTAATTTGCCTTTGCAGATGAACCAGTTGGCTCCTGTTCTTGTTCTTTGAATGAGCTGACTAGTGCTCAAAGTACCTCCAAATCCATTAATGATCTGAATGAGTTCTGGCTGGAGCTGTCCTCTGGAGAATCTTCGGTGCGGTGACCCCCCCCCCCCCCCCCCCCCCCCCCCCTCTCTATTGCTCTATTGTTGGTAACAGCTTAAACTCTATCTTTGTTATGCAGCTGGAAGCTAGATGCGGAAAAGTTTGTAGAATCAAATGTGCTGTGTTGTTGCGACCGAGAGTAGAAACTAAAAATCTTAAATCAATTAATGGATATGGAAAATCGGGTTCCATTCAGATTAGCCCTTCTCGAGATGGACCATGGACGACAATGAGGTTAAATTATGGTTCACCTGTTGCATGTTGGCAACTAGGCAATAATCAGGTTGCAAGTGAAGTGCATGTATATGATGGAAACAAATATGTCAACATTCGATCTCTTGTTTCAGTTCGTAACAATACCGAATTTACTCTGGACTTATGCCTCAAGCTCAGGGATACAGACACAGATGCAAAGTCAGTAACTGGTGAGAGGAAGGAGGCTCAGTATAACGGCAGTGAATCAACAACCAATGAGCTATTTGAATCTCAAAAGTACAGCACTACTAATGGTTGGTTGTCATGTACCAACTTTGAGGAGGTAAATCAATAAGTGAGAAATGTCTTCAGCACTGTTAAATACGTTAAATTGTAGAATTATATCTCTTTGTCAAGTCAATTGTTTCACGGAACACAAAATGCTAAAGAAACATTGTGACACTGGATATCATGCTCCACACATTCTGAACTTTATTGGAAGATAGTTCTTTTGTTTTATGATGTGGTCTTTACAAATATGTTGCTTTGTGCCTTTGTCTGAAGGATAAATATTTACTTATTCCGGTGATGATATCAAAAAGTTAGTTCATGAGCAATCTCTTCCTCAAGTTATCTTGAACTATGCATGTACGAATGTTGATATTTATGTGTGTACTTAAAAGAGAGCGACAAGCTAGTAGGAAGAAAATGAAGAAGAATCTCTTGCACAAAATTACTTTTACCTGCCAGCATATTTAAGAAGCAGGCTGCAACTCTTTCGTGTCATGCTGTTGAGTTCATTTACAAAAAAATTGGTTACATTGACTGGATAGCTGAATGTATATCTATTTATTATGTACATGCTGCAGGAACTGTCCAGAGTCGATTTGCCTTCAGAATGGGAATGGACTGATGAATGGCATGTTGATAATTCACCTGATAACACAGTTGATGGATGGGTCTATGCTCCAGATTTTGATAGTTTAAAGTGGCCAGATTCATGCAATTCATCAAAATATGTAAATCACGCAAGGCAGAGAAGGTGGATAAGGAATAAGAAACATGTGGCTGAGAATCTTAACTCTCAAATAACGGTTGGGTCCCTAAAGCCTGGTGAAACTATTCCTATTCCTTTATCTTGCCTCGATCAGTCGGCCTCGTATCTGTTGCATCTAAAACCTTTAACAATAGAAGCTGATAACCGATATTCGTGGAGTTCTGTCATGGATATATCTGCTCAGTCACAGGGTCTGAATCAGTCGGATGAAGTCCCAGAAGTTTGTGTTTCTACTCTCGTGGAATCTGAGAAACTCTTGTATTGCACAGAATTAAGTGGGAGTTCATCAAATTGTTCACGTGGTATGTGGTTTTGTTTAAGCATCCAAGCAGCTGAAATTGCGAAGGACATCCAATTTAATCCAATACAGGATTGGACAATTGTTGTCAGACCTCCTGTATCAATTGCTAACTATCTCCCTCTTATGGCTGAAATTTCTGTTCTTGAGATGCAAGCAACTGGTCATTTTCTTTCCTGCTATAGAGGGGTGTCTTGTCCTGGGGAAAGCGTCAAGGTGTACGATGCTGACATAAGAAGTCCATTATATTTCTCTCTGCTTCCCCAGAAAGGATGGCTGCCACTACAAGTCAGTTTCAATATTGCTTTTCTTTTTCCCCTCTCTCTGTCTTGTCTTTTCTTTGTTTTATTCTTTCTAGTAAGAACTCATTCTCGCCAATAGGACTATTTAAGGGTCCTTAATTTACAATATTATGTTTCAGGAGGCCGTTCTGCTGTCACATCCAAGCAATTCACCATCAAAGACGGTAAACTTAAGAAGTTCAGTTTCTGGAAGGTTTGTAGTTATTATTAAATGTTATGCTTTTCTTTCACAGTGACAAGAAAGAAAGTCATGCAATATACATTTCATGTGCAGGATTGTTCAAATCATTATTGAGCAGAATAATACAAATGGAGTGCCTCTGCAGCCAAAGAATATTAAAGTTTATTCTCCATATTGGCTCGATATTGCAAGATGCCCGGCGCTTAGTTTCAGGCTTGTTGATCTCAATGCTAGAAAAGTGAAGAATAATCCACTATCTTTTAATACCAAAAAGATCAGAGAGGTTATCCTCGAGGAGATTACTGAGGAGGAGATACATGAAGGTTATACAATTGCATCTGCTTTGAATTTCAAATCTCTGGGTCTGTCTGTATCAATTGATCAGTCCGGAGAAGAGCATTTCGGACCTGTTAAGGATCTTTCTGCACTTGGGGACATGGTAAGCAGCATGAGTATTTTTTTGCATGCTTTACAGTGGGATTTATCTAATTGATTTCATGATTTTTAGGATGGTTCGCTGGACATTTTTGCTTATAATGCTGACGGAAATTGTATGCAACTCTTTGTATCTTCAAAGCCTTGCCCCTATCAATCTGTCCCAACAAAGGTAATCTATTCACTTAGTAAATCTTGCTTTTATCTGTAACTTATGCTGGCCTTTCCTCAGGTAATCTCCGTACGACCATTTATGACTTTTACAAACAGAGTTGGGCAAGATATGTTGTTGAAGTTCAGCAGTGAGGATGAACCAAAGACTTTGCGAGTGTCCGATACCAGAGTCTCCTTTGTACATCGTAAAACAGAAGAACCTCATCAAATTCAGGTCAGTGCATCAGTTCTCAGCTTTCAGTATAATTAACTCTTTCAATGATAAGATTGAATGGTGTAACATGTTTTCCTAATGTTAGATGTAAATGGCTGCTTTTTTGAGCTGTTAATAACATTCTACTAGCAGGAGGTTATGAGTTCAATTTTTAAAACGGTGCAAGGATATATCTTATTTTTGTGTTCATGAAATGCCATTTTCGGTTTTTAATAAATGGAAAGGTTGAAATAATAAGAAATTAACTTTTTAATGCCTGTGGTCCTTTGCTTATATTATTTTTATATTACTGTATAGGTACGGTTACATGATACAGATTGGACATTTCCTATTCAAATAGTGAAGGAGGATACTGTCACACTGGTTTTAATGAAACATGATGGTATGCGGAGATTCCTACGAGCAGAAATTCGAGGTTATGAGGAGGGCTCTCGATTTATAATTGTATTCCGCCTTGGATCAGATAATGGTCCTATTAGGTATCCTTTCCTCTACTTTTTTTATGCCTCAACTACTTCATATAAACTTCCAACAAGTTTAATATGCATTCCACTGTGCAACTAGAGATAAAATAAATGCCTGGGTTGTGCCCGGAGATGGGTTTAAAAGATAACAGAGCCTCCATACAAACTGATTGTGTGGATGAATATATCACTGAATATGCTAAGGATAAGGGGAAAAGAATGCCTAACTCGAATGGTAAAACACTAATTATCATATATACATATCCTGCAAGAACACATACAATAAGTCGCAAAGTAAATGTCTGGTTAATGAAATATATTGTATATATCGGTGAAATTGAAAGCACGGGGTATTTTAAGAAAGTTTGCAGGTTTCTCTTTCCCAACTGTTTTCTCTTGTTCTCTCCCCTGCCTTGATAATTAGTTTCAAGCATTGTCTTGAGCTTTAATGATTTCTCCTATTCTGTGAACACTTGTAGGGGCCTGAAGAGACTTTTCTGTATTTCTTTTCTTTCTTTTATTCTCCGTCTGTGGAAAGTGATTGGGACTAGTTGTAGTTGCTGTATATGGATTTAAATTGTCAGAACTCTGTTTTAACTGGAAGACAAGTCTCTCTCCAGTAGCTACCAATGTGATTTTGAAAACCACGGCTTGACCAATTTGGCTATTACACAATGATCACACCAGTTAATGGAATAATTGAATACTTTATTCTATCTACTGTTCTCAACTTCTCATTACTCTTTCTGAACAGGATTGAGAACAGGACAAAAAACTGTGCCATAAAATTCCGACAAACTGGATTTAGTGATGATGCATGGATGCAGTTACAGCCGCTGTCTACAGTCAAATTTTCTTGGGAGGATCCATATGGCCAAAAAATTATTGATGTCGAGCTTGATACTGGCATTACTACTGTCTACAAAGTTGATCTGGATAGAGCTGGATTTTCCTCTATTGATGAACAATGTGGTTTCTTTCTCCATGTTGCAAATATAGGAGATATTAAGGTTGTTAGATTTATGAACAGACATTCTCTGCCTACAAATTCAAATGAAGGAAGCGGAGCTCCAATGCTGGGTGGAAATTGGGGAAGTGCTGATATCCATTCCAAGACGACAGAACAAGGATTTCCACTAGAGCTTATATTAGAGTTGGGTGTTGTTGGTGTCTCCATCATGGATCATAAACCAAGAGAACTTGCCTACTTGTACATGGAGAAAATTTTCATATCCTATTCGACTGGCTATGATGGTGGGACAACAAGCAGGTTTAGTATCACCTTGTTATTTGGTTTTCTCAACTTCAATCATTGTCTCCTGAAAAGTATTATTTTCTGAAGCACTTTGCCATGCATGATAAATTATTCACTTTGACAAAGAGCTCAATTGCTACCTTTTTTTCACTCATTGGCCAGTATGTCTTGTAGGACTGTTCTTTTGCATGTGGGCATTCCCCATATATCTTCATTTCATCTTTGAGCTCGATATCTTTGATTCAGTTTCTGATAATCTGCTTATGAAATCCCTCATGCTTTAAACAATCATCTCAACATTTTATTCAGCTGCCAGCGGACTTACTGATGTCTGATTACTGATGTGATCTTGGCTGGTTGTAAACTAATTACTCACTCTCTTGTCAGGTTCAAGCTTATACTCGGTTACATGCAGTTAGACAATCAGCTTCCTCTGACAGTGATGCCAGTACTTCTGGCGCCTGACCAGACACCTGATATGCATCATCCAGTTTTCAAAATGACCATTACTGTTCGCAATGAAAACCTTGATGGTCTCCAGATCTACCCTTATGTTTATATACGGGTATTGCCTTTGAAAATATTTTCAATGTTGAGGTGAAGTTACTTATAAAGAAGGTGACGGTATTGCTAATTTTTTATTAATGACAGGTAGTTGATAAAACCTGGAGGCTTAATGTCCACGAGCCAATCATTTGGGCTTTTGTAGATTTCTTCAACAATCTTCAATTAGACCGAATTCCTCAAAGTTCTAGTGTCACTCAAGTTGATCCTGAAATACGTGTAGAGTAAGTATCACCCTGACCACAAGAATATAAATCTCTTGATTATATATCCCAATAATGTAGTATGACCTGTTGTGACTAGTGTAGCTTTACGCCTGTTGACTGTCGACGCAATTTGTTTGGTTCGGTGAGAGTCTTATTTACATTTCATTTAGCTCAGGTTAGTCAATGATCTCCAATACTGACTTTCAACAAATACGGAACAAAACTGCAGGCCAAAAGCTAAGTGAATCATAGCTAGACATCAGTTGATTGAAATGCGATAAGAAAACATTTGAAGATACTTAGACGTCCCCACCTGTCAGTTTATGTATGAAATGAAGTGGGCAACCCCTCCCCCTAGCATGAGTGTTGTGGAAGTCAGTTCAGTAGTGGTAGTATCATTATGAGGAGCATTGGAGTCTTAAGGGGCTTAACAGCAGTGCTTTCTCTTAGAACTTTTTGAACTGAACAAGCTGATCCTTGACTTGACTATTTTATGTGGCGTCGACTGTTATAATATCTGAAAATCAACCCATGTATAATCATAGGTTCTCCCGCATGACCAAATCCATAAACTCTTCCAACCATTAACAATGCACTCAATTAAACAAGTAAAATTAGTTAAGCTAATTCGTCCAGTGATTTTCTTCAATTGTATTATCCGTTTGTTTCCTCAGTGAGTTGACCCAAAAAATAGAACCAGGTTCAGATTCTGAATTGGAAACGAACTACATCTCTTATTCTCGACTTGTCTGTATACATTGTCGTTCTCCACATGTTCCAATCTCTACCGAGAGTTCTTCTCAAGTTTTGCCCTAATACTATGGAGATAAATTTGTGTATATTGCATTTCATGTGCGGGAAACTACAGCATGACTCATGCTACCCTATCGGCTGATTCTATTGCCTGCCGGTTAGCGAAACTTTTCCGGTAGTACGATCGTAAACATTGTTATTATAAAAGTCAAGAACTAAGGGTATCCAATTTTTAGCTCAATCTGTTATCTCTAGAAAATGCTTCAAATATATCAGCTTCTGATCTGAGTCTTAGTGGCTGTTTGGCTTTTCATATTGTCCTTGTGAATTTGTACAGAAAACCTGTGCAAATGTGCAGTACTTAATCCAGTCTATTTCTGTTACTAGCTTTTTGTTCATCGTTCTTAGTGCTGTGTTTGAAAATAAATAAAAAAACACTCTGGTCTACTGCATCCCTCTGCTCATGTTCATGACTGATGGATATGTGTAATCTTCTTGCATGCTTAATTCCTATAGTAGCTGGAGAAGCATAGAAAAGTATATAGGACAATAGCTAATTCCTTTACGGAATGTATGATTGAATAATTGTTTTTGTTTCAGCTTGATTGACATTTCTGAGGTAAGACTGAAGATTTCGTTGGAGACTGCACCAGCTCAAAGACCTCATGGACTTCTTGGTGTGTGGGGTCCTGTTCTTTCGGCTGTTGGGAACGCATTTAAAATTCAGGTCTGAGGCTGTTGCTGTGTTGTGGCTCACTCGATTTAAAACGATGTGCTCTAATGAAACAGGAAAAATTGTTTTCCTTAAATTTTAGGCTCTAAGTATCCTTTGTTCTGCTGACTGCATTTAACCAAATACATTATGAACTGGCAAAAGTTCTGCAACTGGTCCTCTGTTCCTTGGATCTTGTTTATTTGTTACTCATTAGACTCTGTGGTTTTCTTAAATTAATTTTTTCTTAAGACAATCGTAGATACAACATCAGCTTGGCTCCAAAATCATTTAGTTCTCAAATTAAAATTAAAACTACATGAATCCTTTGAACATAATAATATCTACATATCTGACATATCTATGGTGATTCAACTATGTCAGGTTCATCTGCGAAAAGTAACACACAGGGACAGATTTCTGAGGAAGAGTTCTGTGGTTTCTATCATCAGGAACCGTATATGGAGAGATCTGATACACAATCCATTGCATTTAATTTTCTCTGTAGATGTACTTGGCATGACAAGTTCCACTTTGGCTTCTCTAAGCAAAGGTTTTGCAGAGCTGTCAACTGATGGACAATTTCTCCAACTTCGCTCAAAACAGGTAGTGAATATTCGATGTTTTCTTAAATTATAGAATATGGAGGTTTTATTCACATTGCGAATTGGACACAGGTTTGGTCAAGAAGGATTACTGGTGTTGGTGATGGATTTGTTCAAGGAACTGAAGCTCTTGCACAAGGATTTGTTTTTGGAGTATCAGGGGTTGTGAGGAAACCTGTAGAGAGTGCCAGACAAAATGGTCTTCTTGGCCTTGCCCATGGACTTGGACAAGCTTTCCTGGGAATTTTTGTACAGCCAATGAGTGGAGCACTTGATTTTTTCTCTTTGACTGTTGATGGAATTGGTGCAAGTTGCTCCAGGTGTTTAGAGATTCTGAACAACAACAAGAACTTCCAGAGAATACGAAATCCACGGGCATTTCACTCTGACAATGTACTAAGAGAGTACTCTGAGAGAGAGGCAGTTGGTCAGGTATCATAGACCTCTTTATTAGATTCGGTATCTGAATGCAATGCTGTGGTTCTATTAATGTTGTTTGCCTCATGCAATAAATTAGAATGCCACAGGATTTTAATTAAATAGTGGAGATCCTTCCCTTAAAAAAAAAAAAAAAAAATGGCAGAGTTCGCAATTTTTTCTTTAATGTTAAACTTGACCTTTTGCATTCTGTCTAGGTCGATATTGATAGTGCATTTCATAAAACAAATAATATGTATATAGCAGCTAGATTCTGATGGGTATCTCTAATATATATATAGCAGCTCAAAGCAGATAAAATTAGTACAATTAATTAGAAAAATTGAGTTATATCATGATGGATTGGTGTTAACATTGAACACACTGGCCTATTATTCTCTGTATCAGATGATACTTTACCTTGCGGAAGCAAGTCGGAATTTGGGATGCACTGAAATATTCAAAGAGCCATCTAAATTTGCATGGTCAGATTGCTATGAAGATCATTTTATCGTGCCTTATCAGCGGATTGTTTTAGTGACTAATAGGCGAGTGATGCTTCTCCAGGTAAATTGCTAGTTCCATGTCTCTGTCATTTCTTCTTTTTTTCCCCGTCCAGATCATAGAAGTTGTGACACATTAAATTCCGTCATTTCTTGCCTGTGAAGTGTGCGGCTCCTGATAAGATGGATAAAAGGCCCTGCAAGATAATGTGGGATGTACCTTGGGAAGAAGTCATGACACTAGAATTGGCCAAAGCTAGCTACCCTAGCCCTTCTCATTTGATTATCCATCTGAAAACCTTCAGGAGAGGTGAGAGCTTTGTTCGAGTAATAAAGTGTGATACTGAACAACTCTCAGACGAATCAGAGCCACAAGCAGTTCGAATCTGCTCGGTGGCATCCAAGATGTGGAAGGCACATAGCAAAGATGTAAAACAGGTCTTTATTGGACAAACAAGCTAATATTTACTATGGTGCAGCCCATATGCACATATATATTGCGGTATAATTTTCTTGTTTCCCCAGGTTCCTTCAAGCCAAAGACATGGGCTTTCTGGTTATGTAAGAGAACCTCGCGGACAGCGCAGCACCATCATCAAATCAATGCAACTTTCTTCTTCAGGTTCCACTTCCAATGATCAGAAATTTGTCGAGCACAGTATCAACTTTTCAAGGATTTGGAGCAGCGAGCAAGAACCAAAAGGTCGGTGTGCGTTCTGCCGGAAGCAGGTCAGTAATATGAATCTAAGTTTGTCCTTATCTAATTTATAGATTAACCTACAGATTATTCTCTAACGATTTACGCAATTTCTAGAGCTTGGGCAGTGATGAAATTTGTAGCATCTGGCGGCCAGTTTGTCCTGATGGGTACGTACTTATGCCGGGTTTCTATGACATAATGATAAAATAGAATATTGTTATTGAAAAATATTTTTCTGAGTACTGGACAGTATTTCTATTATGCCTCTTTGGTTGGTGGCTGCTATTCTATTATTGGTGTTACATTATGTTGACAAGTTCTCTTGGCTAATACTTATCTTGCTTTCTGTGATTTTTGCATTACATTAGGCTATAGTTTAGAAAAAGCTTTCTTTTGTGAAGGTAGTGGAATAAGTATTACCATCTTCCTCTCTTAATACAATTTATTCCTCAGGTATGTATCAATTGGGGATATAGCTCGTCCTGGCTGCCATCCACCTAATGTTGCCGCAATATATCACAATTCCGATAAACTGTTTGCCTATCCAGTTGGTTATGATCTGGTAAGACATCCTTCGGGGTACTGAATTTATTTTATTTCTGGCAAGCCTTTATGAAATGCAACAAGCTGAAATTTCGTTTGTGACAACTGCCTGACAACTTGTGTGATTATACCGACACATGCTTTATTTGGTTTAACCTCCAAAACTCCATTTGTCTTTATGTTTTCTTTGCTAGAACAGTAGTGTCTTAACCTGTTGACATTTTTCACCTCACTAGGGAAGGCCAAGGATTTGAAATTTTCACAGCCCTACACCCTCTTTGTCAAAGGATTTGAACAAAATGAAACATATAATTATGAAATAATGATGATTATAATTATTAGTATTATTATTAAAAATTTATTCATATTCATCCAAACTGTAAATAGGGGGTTGCAAAGGTTAGCCATTTTTTTTGTAATAATAATAATAATAATAATAATAATAATAATAATAATAATAATAATAATAATAATAATAATAATAATAATAATAATAATGAACCATTGATAACTTTCAAAAGTTTACTAATATTTGATTATGATAGTTTGTGTTTTTTTAATTTTAAAATTGGGGATTTGCAAAAGAATAATTTTAAGATGCGTATAACATGCCAACTAATACACTAGCAGCTTCAGTTGTGAAAAAAGGGAATCAAGTTAAACTAGATAATAATTTCTCATTTTAATCAAATCAAGTCGAGCATTTCTACATCAAATTGAACATTACATAGGCAACGCTGGAAGTGAGTGATTAAGGGGAATTTAAACATTGAAAATGAATTGTTAATCTTCACACTATTCCTTGCAGGTCTGGAGAAATTGCACGGATGACTACAAAAATCCTGTATCAATCTGGCATCCACGTGCTCCCGAGGGTTACGTCTCTCTTGGATGTGTCGTCGTGCCAAATTTTGCAGAGCCAGACGTGGACTCTGTGTACTGCGTAGCTGAATCTCTCTGTGAAGAGACAACATTTGAAGAGCAAAAGATATGGTCAGCTCCTGGCTCCTATCCGTGGGCATGTCATATTTACCAATCAAACAGCGATGCTCTTCATTTCGTTGCGTTGAGGCAACCACGTGAAGAATCTGACTGGAAGCCCAGAAGGGTTCTTGATGGCCCCCGGCCACATTCTTGTGCTGATGTTTAAAGCTCCACAAGGTTCTTTTTCACTATATTTTCGGGCTCCGGAAAGATGAAAATTTGTTTGTAAAATCCAATGAAGAAGCTTGTGTATTGGTAGTGTTTTAAACAGGTTCACTTTTTGCTGTGTTTTGAACAGAAGAAAAATGAAATTTTGAGTTGTGTAATTTCCAGTCAAGACATTGAGCAACCATCATCATTCATTATTCATGTCTCGATTGAATTTTTTTACTATTATTATTTTGCCTATGGAGTACTTTTGGGACTCCTGGAATTGTTTGGTTTAAAAAAAGAAAAAAAAAAAGAAATAGACATAGACATATATATTGAAACAAATTATTCATGATGCTAGTTTAGACTCGTTCAAGTCGTGAGCCTTGAATGTGTTGACTCGATGGTAAAAAAGAAATTAATTCCTTCATACGAGAAGTATAAAGATGAGTGGTTCGACATCTCTAGTATAAAGAAATTAAGTCGTGAGTGGTTCGAATTAACCGCACAATTATATGAATTGTATATGGGGGACAGCTTTGTTCATATCTTGAAAGAGAATTCATTTTTACTTTCCAAAAGTAAAATAAAATATATGCACTATAATTGAGGGTGCAATGAGTAATATAAAGTGTAATGGTATTCGGCCAACGGACCATACAATCTAAAAATGGTAATATAGGTTTTGAAAATAGAAATATATCTTATGTAATACCTCAGACTTTTTCTACAGTCTTTAAAAATGAAAGTTAATAATAATCATGGCTTTGCACGACTAAGATCATAAAATTAAACGGTGAAATCTGTTTCCGAAAATAATTTCCAGAAATCGGACGAACGACTACTGTATTAAGGTTTTCGCGTCCGGTAAGTTTTTCGCCCGAAAACTCAGAATCAAATTCCGTACGAATTTACATTCACTTTTTCTTCGAGACGAGTTCACCGGAGAAAGTTAATTTTTATGATTTTCCGGATGAATTTTGGACTGTGACGTCCCGACTTTTTTTCGAATTTTGAAAAACGAATTAGGTTTTCCGAGTACGTAAATTATTTCCAATCTAACGGACGAATTAGATTTCATCGAATCTGTAACTATCTAGGAAAGTATTTCTCGACTTTAAAAACGATGTTTAAGAGCCGGAAACGAGATATTTCGTCAAATAATCCCACGCCAAACACAACCTTAACGAGTCACTATGCTTGTTAGATATTTCTCTTACTTTATGACTCACCATAGTGAGTTATCACCTCCCTCCTTATACCCTCCATTACCGCCACTATGCCATCTCCCTCCCTCTCATTTTTCTTCATCATCTCCTCCATTGAAGCACCATTCCAAGCTTTCCTCAAGAGCTTAAGTCTTGCATCTACCGATCAAATCCATATCCGAGTTCATAATACGAAAGGTAAGAGTTTCGTCTATCATTGGAACCAAACAAATCTCTTTTCCCCCATCTTTTATTTTTTCAAAAATTTGAAGGATGAAATAGCATGTGATTTCTTGTTCGATACATGTTCTAGGATGTTTAGAATCGAGTTCTACGGATCAAATCATGAAGAAAATCACACCTCTTTGTCTAGGGTTATTACCGATTTTTTTTAGAATTTGGGGCTTTGATCGTAGCTCGATTTCTTTGTCGATTGAATGTTAGATTAGTGTTCCTCATGATGTTAATTGACTCAACGAATTGTTTTCGATTTTTCTAAAAATAAAATGTGAAACCTAAGAGACGAAGAAGGGTCGATTTAGAATAATAAATGTGTTGATATGCTCGATTGTTTAATGGAAATGAGATATACGATGCATGAGGATGAATATATTTTAAATTGAGATTTTTCTAAAAATAAAACGAGAAATGTAAGAGACGGAGATGTGACGATAAGTTAGAGCTCGATAATGTTTTGATATTATGATTTGCATGTTAGTAATGCTCGTTAGATGATAATCGTTGTCGTAAAATTTGAACGAAAACGGAAAACGTAAAATTTATCGTAAGAGACGAACGACGGACGATAAGTCAAGATTAGATAATAGTTTGAGGTTATGATTTATGTAATTATGATCCTTGATAGATGATTAATAATGTGGTAAAATTTGATTGAATTTTAATAACGTTTGAAATTTGGTAAGAGACGAAGCGACGAGAATAAGTATTGATAGAAAAGACGAACCAAGGAAATAATTGGATATTAATGATTAATATTGATTAATGAACGAGTTTGTAATTGACGACATGTTCGTCCGAGTATTGAAAAGATGAGTTATAGTTATAACCGAAAAGTAGAGTTGAGAAGTTGAACTTGATTTGGTATAGTAATTGGTTAGTCGGAAATGACGATGTTTTAAACGTCGTGTTTATAAACGAGAAATGAAAAGGGGTCTATCACGTATAATGATACGAGTAGACTGTATTGAGTCAGTAAATTCGTGAGAATTTAGGTTCGATAACATAGAACGAACCTAGAAAACCGTGCGTCGATTTTATCGAGCATTAGGGTTTCACTCGGCAGTTTTGCGACGTTTTACGGAAACTGCCATATCTTTTAGCTCGTTTATCGGAATCGAAATCCGCGAATTGGAGAGTAAACTAGGCACCCGTACCTTTCTTTTGGAATAAGATTCGTCCCCTGTTTCAAAATCTCCTATTCTGGGCGAACTTACTGACCTCTTGCAGTGAATGTTCGAAACATAGTTTCTTAAGTTGAATTCTTCTCAACTTGAACTCTTTCGATCTTTTAAGTCGTTTCAAGACATCGACTATCTTCTTTCCACTGACCTAAGAGTCAAGTGCAGAACCGAGTGAGTGTCAAACGAGATGCGTTAGTATCTTATTTCTTTTTAACCAAAAGAGTTTAGTTTAGCGTGCAAATGCCTAAAACGTCTAAAGAACAAAAACTTAACTCGACTTTTCGTATTCGTTTATCATTTGCGACCGAGCTTTAAAGTATGATTTTTACGATGAAGGAGGAAGTCGACACCAAGGATAGGACGCAGACCAGAAGACGGAAGCACGTATCTTTGTTCTGTATTCTATCAAGGTGGGCTTTTATATATGACACAAAACGAGCAATGCTCGAAAACCCTTTTCTTTATCTCTTTGATAATCGTGTTTTCAAAGTGATAATCATGGCATGAACTGTTTTGTGTTTTATGTGAGTTCTCTTGTACCTTATGAGTTAATCAAAAGGGGTTAACTAACGATCGGCTTTGAGTTAGCTATTATGCTTTCCAGAGTTAGTGCACTTTGTAGCCTGTGGTGTATGTGGTACTCTGTTGAGGGGTAGCCAGCCACGGTGAATTATGACTGGTCAAGATTTGAACGTAACATCTATGAAATATGCTTGCGCAAGCTAATTTATGAAAATGAGAAAGAAAATGTTTAGTAGATAAGAGCCTTTAATGAAAAACTTCGATGTGCTATAGAAATGAAATGCCTGATTATCTATACTTATGATTATGTTTTCGGCAACATGCCCACTAAGTACTATTGTACTTAGCCCTGCATATGTTTTCTAAATGTGCAGGTTGAAGCGACGAAGCGGCGACGGTTGAGTTAGAGTTGAATAGAGTTAAGGAAGGCTCTTGTATATAGTTCACAAATCCGCTGCTAGACTCTAAACTCTTTTTGATGTTATGTATAATAATCACTGTAGTCTAAGTTCTGTAATATAACTTAGAAGCTTTTGATTTATCTTGCTCGAGAAATCTTTCGAGATTAACTCTTTCCTTTCATCAATAAAGTCTTGTTCATAGAAGATAAGTTGTTATGTATGTATGTTTATTCTTTCATCCCCTTTCTTCCCCGCTTCTTTAATCCAACCCCAGTCGCACCCCGGCTTCTGCCGTCCCTCGGGATTTGGAGCTGTGACAGAGTGGTATTAGAGCAATCGTTTCTGCTCTGTATACAAGTTTCTTTCAAAGTAGTCAGATAGAGTATTCGTTCATACTCTATACCTGAGTCTTCTTTCAAGTAAAGTTAGGTCGTAGCACTAAGTTTAAGAGTGTAGACGATAACTCAACCTCCCGCTACGTCGACTCAACAAAGGAAAGAAAGAAAGAAAGAAAGAAAGAAAAGAAAGAATTTCAGAAATGTGTTTTCTTTTAAGAAAATTTTTGAATACGTATTCCAAAAAGTTAAGAATGACAATGGTGCCAAAAAGGAAATTTTGAAAGTATGAGAATCATACTTGTTTCTGTTGTATGAATTACGTGAAATTATTTGCGCAATGATTTCTTTTATTTGAAAGTATGATGGCACGAGAATCTAGATTGATTTTAGGGATTTTTTCCGGTTCGCTAAGAACATAGACTTGAAACCTAAGATCTTTCCGATTCCTCGAGAACTTAGACGTTTTAAGAACGTTAGTTCAAATGATTTCGAAAGGAGATCGTGAAACAGGAAGAACTTCTGTAGACGAATGTCACGTGCGTAAAGTGACATGAACAAAGACTTGGCAGAGTCAACTTTTGTTTTTACAAAAAAAAATCGATAAGAAATTCCTTCGAGAAAATAAGATAAATAATGATAAGGTACGTTAATTCCGTACCAAGTAAACGAAAGAAACGAATGTTGCTTCCGTAAAAGTAACATGAACGAAGGCATTTTCAGTTGGAGTTCGCCTTGCTCGAACTTCAAAAGGAGATTGGTTATAATTACCACGAATCAAGTACGAATCTTAGTAAGTTTCCAACGATCGCTCGATCCGACGACGACTAGAACTTTGGTTCTAAAGACATTTTCCAGTTGCAATTCCTTTCCTTTGGAATTTATTTTATTTCATACTTCGTAATTAAACGAAGAATACGACGAGTAAGTGAGATTCGAGTGTCGAGAAAGGACAAAATCTTTTGTAAACGGATGTTACTTTTGAATATGTAACATGAACAAAGTGGACGTACTTTATTTTAATAAGTGAAAATCGTTAAGAAAATTTTCCTTAAGAAAGAAATAATGAAAGAAAGTAATAAAGAATAAAGAAAGAAAGTTATAACGAAATAAAGTAAGAAATGTAAATAAATAATAAGATAAAGGATGGAAATAAAATCTTGAAATTTTATTTCTATATATTGGTTGAGTGCAATTTCTTGAATTGCTAAATGTTATGATAAGTGGTTGCTTAAGTGGTGATATTACAATTGAATAAGGAATATTCATTTTGTAATTTAAGTATTACTTGAGATAAGTTATTTCCCTACCTGTTACTGATCCGTGTTTCTTAAAACTTCTATAGGATGGTTAGGAGACTCGTTACAGCTCGGAACAGCGCACCTTTACCACAACGTACCCTAGCAGATATGATACAAGATGATTACCATGGTTACGAGGAAAATTATGGTGTGGAGGATGTAGGACAGATAGTGAGTAACTTCTCGTCAGTTTACTATGCAGCATGACACTTTATCCCGGAGAGTCAGACGATATCCGACCTGATTGTGCGACTGCCGGATGAGTGGCGCGGTTGGGCGCACCGCGTGGCTTGGTTTTTCCTTAGGGTTTTTGGCGACGACACAGAGCCTACGAGCAACTACAAGGGATTCGCTCTATTTATACATGAGCGTTTCTTTGACAGCAGGCTCATGGTTCCAGTCCCTTTTGAGCCACATCTTCCCTACCGTCACTTCCCAGCGGTTGCCGAGCCAGAGCCTTTAGACTTGGACTCGGAGTTGGCCGCGTTATTGGAGATACCACCAGACTTTGAGCTTAGTGAGGAGTTGGACTCGGAGGCAGAGAAGTTAGAGGAGGACGAGGAGCCCGCAGCTACACCAGAGCTACCACTTCCACTTGGGCCACTTGAGGAGTTGATCCCAGGACCAGGACTCGTAGAGATTGACGCAGAGACAGCTGCCCTATTAGGGTTAGCTACTCCTTTTCTACCCGAGCGTGAGAGTTCGAGGACCTTTTGAGACACGGCTGTTGAGACAGGGTCAGGGAGCCGGGGGATAGACGCGGAGCTTGCCGCCATGTTAGAGCTACCATCTCCGCTGACACCGCTTGAGGAGATTTGTGCGAAGTGGGAGGTAGTCAGAGGTCAGTTAGAGGCAGGACCATCCAGAGTCCGTTCTAGGGAGGAGTACGAGTCAGGTTCCGGTTCCGTTTCAGAGCACCTTCTTGCCCTGAAGAAGCGTGCAGTAGAGACTAGTGAGGACTACCTTGTTTCAGACTTGGAGGAGACAGTTTCAGACCCACCATCACCACCCCTACTTACACTTTCTGACGGCTCTACTCTGAGGGAGGACGAGGCACTCCAGCTCGTCTTTGGTTCAGAGTCTGAGGAGGAGGACCCGGACGAGGATCCGGAGGAGGACCCAGAGGAGGACTCTTAGGGTGTACAGGCCGTAGAGAGCAGTTCGGACTCGACGGCAGTTTGTTGAGTAGAACGTTGTAGACGCGTGTTAGTAGTAGTAGTAGTTTCTTTTGTCCTGTACATAGTCGGATCGGTAACTAGTTTTTGTAGTACTCTAGCGGATACGAAATTTTATGAATCGTTTACGTTTTAGTACTCCCAGTAGATATGGAGATGCAGCTTTTTTTTAGTGCACCCGGTTCATAGATAGGCAGTCAACCTAGTTTAGACTAGTACTAGTCTAACTTTTTGTATAAGTCCTCGTTGGAGGCAGAATTAATTTTCTTTTTTATGTATATATATATATACATGACCCGTGAAAGGGTTTTGATCACAAGAAAATTTCCTTATAAAGCATGTAGTAAACCAGAATGTCAAATAAACTCGTGTAACAAGAAGTTTAATTTAACTTGAAAAGTTAAAAAAAAAAAATTAAAAAGCTAGTATCGAAATTATGTTCGATTTTACTTTTCCGTGAACTTGAATAAGTTGGAAAGAGAGTGAGTTAGTAAAAGAATGTTTAAAAGAAAATGCTAATGAGAATTCCTGTTTCCTATAGTTAAAGAAAAATGCCGCCAAGAAACGTTAACAATAGAAGGGGACCTGGTAGGCCCCGAGGACGTGGACGACGTCAGCCAGAAAACGAAAGGGAACAAGAACAGGAACGCAATGATACCCCTCCACCATCACCATCACCACCACTTCCACCACCACCCCGTAGGGACATTGAGGATCTTTTCCTCAAACGAAACCCACCCGTATTTAATGGAACGGGCAATCCTAGCGATGTTGAGCTATGGGTGCGATCAATCGAGAGAATTTTCAAGCTCCTTGGATGTACTGATGAGGAGCGACTATCGTGCATAGCATTCCAGCTCTCCGGACCAGCTGACTACTGGTGGGAGGCAAGACAGAAAGTGATACCTGCAGAGCATCTGACTCAACTTACGTGGGACGAGTTTAAGGAGGCGATGTACGACAAGTACGTACCGAAGACGTATAGGGCTCAGAAGGAGGCTGAGTTCTACAACTTGAAACAGGGTAAGATGACGGTGACAGAATACGACGCCAAGTTTTGCGAGCTATCAAGGTATGCGCCTACTCAGGTCGATACCGAAGAAAAGATTTCAAAAAAGTTCCGTGGGGAACTGAGACACGAATTGGGGATCGCTTTAGCCAGTCACGGGGGACTGAGCTATACGGATGTCTTAGGACGAGCTTTGGAAATGGAGGCCGTTGTGCCAGATGAGAAGAAAACAATAACAACCACACCAGCTCCAATCCAAAACCAAAACCGAGGCTATTATAATAGCAAAAATAGCAATTTTCAAGGAAAGAGAAAGTGGGAAAGAGGAAGTAGCGGTGGCTACAATCAGAACTATAACAATCAGGGAAATCAGAGAAGTGGCAATCAGCAGGGCTACCAGCAGCCGAATCAGAACAATAACTATGGGAAGAAACAGTGGTAGGGAAACAACCAGTCTGGGTTGTATTTACAAGGGAACAACCAAGCCGGACCCTGGAAAGAGAATAATCAGCAAGGGCAGCCTCAGGGGCAACAGAGGAACTTCAGTCAAGGAGGAAATAACCCAGGGAGGGTTACCATTCCTGTATGCCCCAAGTGCAACAAACCACATTTCGGTGTCTGTCAAGCAGGCACTCCAACTGTTTCAACTGCGGACAGAAGGGACATATGAAGAAGGATTGCCCTAAACCATTGCAAGCAGTACCTCTGAGGGCCATACAAGCGTAGCCACAGCAGCAAATGAATCAGCAACAGTTTCAGCAGCACGTGCAACAACAGCAGAATGCAAGGGCATGCGCGAATAGGCAGACTGGGCAGGATAAGGGAAAGGAAAAAGGAAACCTTGCAGGTATGGGAAAACTTCACAACATCCCTATTAAGATATTGTTCGATACAGGCGCATCGCATTCTTTTATTGCTGGTTGTTGTGCGGATAACTTAGACATCAGACCCGTAGAAGCTGAACATCCTATGAGAGTAGCTACACCTTCAGGAGAGATCACTACTTCCACACATGTTTGCTCTAACCTAGAACTAGAAATCGGAACTCTTAAGGTTAAAGCGAACAATTTGAACGTTATGATAATGTGGGACGTAGACATAATCCTAGGAATGGACTGGTTGTCAGAGAATTATGCCACAATTCTCTGCAACGAGAGAAAAATCTCTTTTCAACCCCCGGGTAGAGAGCCGACCGAATTTCATGGGATTGCAATGGGCAAAAGAATACCGGTAATATCCGCCTTACAAGCCAAGAAGTTGATAAAGAAGAAGGGTTGCACAACCTATCTTGTGTACCTAGTTGGAGAACCAGGAGCCGAGAAGACCATTCAAGACGTGAAAGTTATCAACGAGTACGAAGACGTCTTTCCAGAAATTTTACCTGGTTTACCACCCGACCGTCACATAGATTTCTCGATTGACCTAGAACCAGGATCGGCCCCCAAATCTAAAGCCCCATATAGGATGGCACCGAAGGAGTTAGAAGAACTCAAGATCCAATTGCAAGAATTGCTAGACCTTGGTTTCATCAGACCAAGTGTCTCACCTTGGGGAGCACCAGTATTATTTGTCAGAAAGAAGGATGGGTCAATGAGGATGTGTATAGATTATCGCGAGCTGAACAAGATCACCCTCAAGAACAAATACCCTTTGCCAAGGATAGAGGACCTTTTCGATCAGCTCAAAGGTGCAAGAGTGTTTTCAAAGATAGATTTAAGATCAGGGTATCACCAGCTGAAGATTAAACCCGAGGACGTACCTAAGACTTCTTTTCGAACCAGATATGGCCACTACGAATTCTTGGTTATGCCATTTGGATTGACCAACGCCCCTGCAGTATTCATGGACCTCATGAATAGAGTTTTCCACCCATACTTAGACAAATTTGTCTTAGTTTTCATAGACGATATTCTCATCTACTCGAAGAATGAAAAAGAACACGAAGAACATCTACGAATAGTGTTGGAAACACTTAGAACTGAGAAACTATACGTCAAGTTCTTTAAGTGCGAGTTTTGGTTTAAGGAAGTAATGTTTCTCGGACACATAGTTTCAGCCGAAGGAATCAAAGTAGATCCTGCCAAGGTAGAGGCAGTGCATAATTGGAAGTCACCAACAAGTCCGAATGAGATCAGAAGTTTCTTAGGTTTAGCAGGCTATTACAGAAGATTCATCGAAGGATTCTCCATGATTGCTAGACCTATGACGCAGCTACTACGAAAAGAAAATAAGTTTAAATGGACGGACGAGTGTGAAAGGAGTTTTCAAACGCTCAAAGAAAAGTTGACCACAGCACCAGTATTAGCTCTTCCCGATGCAAACAAGGAATATGTGGTGTATACCGATGCTTCCAAGAACGGGTTAGGTTGCATTCTAATGCAAGACGGAAAGGTGATAGCTTATGCCTCACGACAACTTCGACCTCACGAAGTCGAGTATCCAACCCACGATTTAGAACTCGCAGCCGTAGTGCATGCATTAAAGATTTGGAGACACCATCTTTATGGTGTAAGGGTTGAGATCTTCACAGATCACAAGAGTCTGAAGTAATTTTTCGAGCAGAAAGAACTGAATATGCGACAAAGGAGATAGCTCGAATTGGTCAAAGATTACGACTGCGGAATCAACTACCACCCAGGAAAGGCAAATGTAGTAGCAGATGCGCTGAGTCGCAAGGCTCCAACCAAGTTAGGATGTCTGTTTGTCGAGGAAGAAACTCTAGTACAAGAATTTGAAAAGATGGAAATAGAAGTGCTCGATACACCAGCAACGATCACAAGTCAAATAGCGGCACTAGAAGCTACGTCGCACTTAAGGGAAAGAATCATAGGTGCTCAGAAAAAGGACGAGTCGATGGAGAAGCTTCGCCTAAAGATAAGAACAGATAAACTAGACGGATATTCCGAAGCACCAGACAATGCGATATTATTTGAAGGCAGAATTTGTATTCCTGACGGTGATGAAGGATTAAAGAATGATATCATGAGTTAGGCTCATGATACGCCATCACAGCACACCCAGGGAGTACGAAGATGTATCAGGACTTGAGAAAGAATTTCTGGTGGAATGGATTGAAACGAGACGTTGCCTCATTCGTGGAAAGATGCTTGGCATGCCAGCAAGTGAAAGCCTTACATAGACGACCGTATGGATTGTTGCAGCCATTAGATATCCCAGAATGGAAATGGGAAGGAATAGCCATGGATTTTGTGACAGGATTGCCTAAGCCAAGAAGAGGAAATACTGCCATTTGGGTGATTATCGATAGGCTCACGAAGTCAGCTCACTTTATACCGATTAAGACTACCTACAGATCAGAGAAGTTAGCTCAGTTGTACGTTCGCGAAATTGTACGTTTGCACGGAGTGCCGAAGTCCATAATATCAGACAGAGATGCCAAGTTCACTTCGAGATTTTGGATCACGATACAGAAAGAATTAGGAACCGAACTTAATTTCAGTACAACTTTTCACCCTCAGACGGATGGACAATCCGAAAGGACGATTCAGATTCTAGTCGATATGCTAAGGACAGTGGTATTGGACCGAAGCGCAAATTGGGAATATATCTTACACTTGGTCGAATTCGCGTATAACAACAGCTATCAGGCGACGATAGGAATGGCGTCTTATGAGGCATTGTATGGAAGAAAATGCAAGTCACCACTTTATTGGGATGAAGTGGGTGAAAGGAAGAACCTAGGACCAGACTCGATTAATGAAATGATCGAGATCGTTCGACAGATTCGAGATAGAATGAAAGAAGCCCATAGCCGACAGAAGTCTTACGCCGATGATCATCGAACCAATCTTAGTTTCGAAGTTGGTGATAAGGTTTTCCTTAAGATTTCACCATCGAAAGGAATCATTAGATTCAGTGTTAAGGGTAAACTTAGACCAAGGTTCATAGGACCTTAAGAGATTCTCGAGAAAATAGGACTCGTTTCTTCTAGATTGGCCTTACCGCCAAGTCTAGGAAGTGTCCATAACGTGTTTCACGTTTCCAAACTAAGAAAGTATGTCTATGACCCTAAGCACGTTATAAGTCAGCAAGACGTCGTTCTTGAATCTGATCTAAGTTATGAAGAAAAACCGATATCGATTTTGGATAGAAAAGTTCAAGAATTAAGAACCAAGTCGATACCGATAGTAAAAGTATTATGGAATCACCACGGGCAAGAAGAAGCCACGTGGGAGCTCGAGGAAAAGATGAAGGAGAGATATCCTTATCTTTTTGAAGAAGGTATGCAAATTTCGGGACGAAATTTTTCGTAAGGGGGTTGGATGTAATACCTCAGACTTTTTCTACAGTCTTTAAAAATGAAAGTTAATAATAATCATGGCTTTGCACGCCTAAGATCATGAAATTAAATTCTAAGATTTACGGTGAAATCCGTTTCCGAAAATAATTTTCAGAAATCGGACGAACGACTACTGTATTAAGGTTTTCGCGTCCGGTAAGTTTTTCGCCCGAAAACTTAGAATCAAATTCCGTCAGAATTTACATTCACCTTTTCTTCGAGACGAGTTCACCGGAGAAATTTAGTTTTTATGATTTTTCGGACGAATTTTGGACTGTGACGTCCCGACTTTTTCTCGGATTTTGAAAAACGAATTAGGTTTTCCGAGTATGTAAATTATTTCCAATCTAACGGACGAATTAGATTTCGTCGAATCTGTAACTATCTAGAAAAGTATTTCTCGACTTTTAAAACGACGTTTAAGAGCCGGAAACGAGATATTTCATCAAATAATCCCTCGCCAAACACAACCTTAACGAGTCACTATGCTTGTTAGATATTTCTCTTACTTTATGACTCACCATAGTGAGTTATCACCTCCCTCCTGATACCCTCCATTACCGCCACTATGCCATCTCCCTCCCTCTCATTTTTCTTCATCATCTCCTCCATTGAAGCACCATTCCAAGCTTTCCTCAAGAGCTTAAGTCTTGCATCTACCGATCAAATCCATATCCGAGTTCATAATACGAAAGGTAAGAGCTTCGTCTATCATTTGAACCAAACAAATCTCTTTTCCCCCATCTTTTATTTTTTCGAAAATTTGAAGGATGAAATAGCATGTGATTTCTTGTTCGATACATGTTCTAGGATGTTTAGAATCGAGTTCTACGGATCAAATCATGAAGAAAATCACACCTCTTTGTCTAGGGTTATTACCGATTTTTTTTAGAATTTGGGGCTTTGATCGTAGCTCGATTTCTTTGTCGATTGAATGTTAGATTAGTGTTCCTCATGATGTTAATTGACTTAACGAATTGTTTTCGATTTTTCTAAAAATAAAATGTGAAACCTAAGAGACGAAGAAGGGTCGATTTAGGATAGTAAATGTGTTGATATGCTCGATTGTTTAATGGAAATGAGATATACGATGCATGAGGATAAATATATATTAAAAAAATCTAAAAATAAAACGAGAAATGTAAGAGACGAAGATGTGACGATAAGTTAGAGCTCGATAATGTTTTGATATTATGATTTGCATGTTAGTAATGCTCGTTAGATGATAATCGTTGTCGTAAAATTTGAACGAAAACGGAAAACGTAAAATTTATCGTAAGAGACGAACGACGGACGATAAGTTGAGATTAGATAATAGTTTTAGATTATGATTTATGTAATAATGATCCTTGATAGATGATTAATAATGTGGTAAAATTTGATTGAATTCTAATAACGTTTGAAATTTGGTAAGAGACGAAGCGACGAGAATAAGTATTGATAGAAAAGACGAACCAAGGAAATAATTGGATATTAATGATTAATATTGATTAATGAACGAGTTTGTAGTTGACGACATGTTCGTCCGAGTATTGAAAAGATGAGTTATAGTTATAACCGAGAAGTAGAGTCGAGAAGTTGAACTTGATTTGGTATAATAATTGCTTAGTCGGAAATGACGATGTTTTAAACGTCGTGTTTATAAACGAGAAATGAAAAGGGGTCTATCACGTATAATGATACGAGTAGACTGTATTGAGTCAGTAAATTCGTGAGAATTTAGGTTCGATAACATAGAACGAACCTAGAAAACCGTGCGTCGATTTTATCGAGCATTAGGGTTTCACTCGGCAGTTTTGCGACGTTTTACGGAAACTGCCATATCTTTTAGCTCGTTTATCGGAATCGAGATCCACGAATTGGAGAGTAAACTAGGCACCCGTACCTTTCTTTTGGAATAAGATTCGTCCCCTGTTTCAAAATCCCCTGTTCTGGGCGAACTTACTGACCTCGTGCAGTGAATGTTCGAAACATAGTTTCTTAAGTTGAATTCTTCTCAACTTGAACTCTTTCGATCTTTTAAGTCGTTTCAAGACATCGACTATCTTCTTTCCACTGACCTAAGAGTCAAGTGCAGAACCGAGTGAGTGTCAAACGAGATACGTTAGTATCTCGTTTCTTTTTAACTAAAAGAGTTTAGTTTAGCGTGCAAATGCCTAAAACGTCTAAAGAACAAAAACTTAACTCGACTTTTCGTATTCGTTTATCATTTGCGACCGAGCTTTAAAGTATGATTTTTACGATGAAGGAGGAAGTCGACACCAAGGATAGGACGCAGACCAGAAGATGGAAGCACGTATCTTTGTTCTGTATTCTATCAAGGTGGGCTTTTATATATGACACAAAACGAGCAATGCTCGAAAACCCTTTTCTTTATCGCTTTGATAATCATGTTTTCAAAGTGATAATCATGGCATGAACTATTTTGTGTTTTATGTGAGTTCTCTTGTACCTTATGAGTTAATCAAAAGGGGTTAACTAACGATCGGCTTTGAGTTAGCTATTATGCTTTCCAGAGTTAGTGCACTTTGTAGCCTGTGGTGTATGTGGTACCTTGTTGAGGGGTAGCCAGCCACGGTGAATTATGACTGGTCAAGATTTGAACGTAACATCTATGAAATATGCTTGCGCAAGCTAATTTATGAAAATGAGAAAGAAAATGTTTAGTGGACACGGGCCTTTAATGAAAAACCCCGATGTGCTACAGAAATGAAATGCCTGATTATCTATACTTATGATTATGTTTTCGGCAACATGCCCACTAAGTACTATTGTACTTAGCCCTGCATATGTTTTCTAAATGTGCAGGTTGAAGCGACGAAGCGACGACGGTTGAGTTAGAGTTGAATAGAGTTAAGGAAGGCTCTTGTATATAGTTCACAAATCTGCTGCTAGACTCTAAACTCTTTTTGATGTTATGTATAATAATCACTGTAGTCTAAGTTCTGTAATATAACTTAGAAGCTTTTGATGTATCTTACTCGAGAAATCTTTCTAGATTAACTCTTTCCTTTCGTCAATAAAGTCTTGCTCATAGAAGATAAGTTGTTATGTATGTATGTTTATTCTTTCATCCCCTTTCTTCCCCGCTTCTTTAATCCAACCCCAGTCGCACCCCGACTTCTGCCGTCCCTCGGGATTTGGGGCTGTGACATCCTAATTGGGAAGCATAAATTCTCAGGGGAAAATGTGATTATTTCTATTTTTACAGTCAACTTTCCTTTTTTTACGCGTGTGGCTGGCCACAGTGTGGTCGAATATCATTATCCAATATATTAATAAGTCAAATAAAAGAATTTGATTACTGGAGCTCATAATTATAGTTTCATGGTCTCACGTTCATCTTCTGTATTATAGTTTCATGGTCTCACGTTCATCTTCTGAATTTAACAACTGGCTTTATGATACTACTAATATTTAGGTTCCTATGGCCATCTCCTATAAAATTGTTATTATTTTATTTAATAAAACAATTATAATAGCTAAAATAAAAAATATCAATATATATAACTAAATTAAATAACAATCAACTATACCTATTAATTATCTCGATAACGAGTAACTAGTGTATGGGTGGTGGGGGGAGAATAAACCATAATTAATTTTTCTTTTAATACTTTTCTGCTGAGTTAAACTGCTCGGTTCAGTTCGCTCAACGACTGAGAAAGACAGTCGGAGCTGATCACACAGTCAGATGCACAACTGACTTATTTGACTGAGGGTTAGCTATGTAATCTTAACTGAGGTTTCAAAGAGTTAAGCAATGCGGAAGTTGGTGGAAATTAAAGCTCGTTATTTAAACTCAAATCTTTGAAATAGGGGAATGTCAAGTTCCCAAAACACTTTGTGCAATTTTCAGAAACCCAAACATATATGTAAGGTCAATTGGCTAGTAAACTGAAACTAAATAATGAAACTAAATAACACAGTATTTTTACGTGGTTCGGAGATTGACCTCCTACGTCAACGACTTCCTTTTCGGAGAAGTAATCCACTAAATAAGCTAACACGTGCTCATCAAACGTTCAGTTTGGTTTGCGGGCACCAAACAGCCTAATTAGTTCGATTACGGGTTCGAACAAAACCTTACAACACTTTTGCTGACAAGTGTACAACCTAGTCTTAGATTGCGGGTTCTAAGGGACCTAGATTCTTTGATTGCGGGTTCAAAGAAAGACCTGTAGTTTGGGGGGTTTTCCAACTATGAAGCCTTCTACACTTAGAAAAGTGGAGATTTCATCCTAAGGGTTAAAGAATCAAATCTGATACAGAGAGTCTGCTTAGAAACTATGCAAGAACCTATGAATCTAGCCTCAATCAAAGAATGGGGATTCTAAGAGGCTAGAAGGAAGAACATGAGGAGGTATGGACAATCAACTTCTACTTGTTCTTCAACTGACTTGTTCTTGCTTGGAGAGCTTGATTCTGCTTGAATTCTCTTTATGCTTCTTTGCGCGTGTTTGCTCTCCCTTTTTTGTTGTGTTGTGGAGACCTCTATTTATAGAGAGGAAGATCAATTAGCCGTTGGAAAGAGCTGTTTGCTCTCTGCCAAAAGCAAGAAACTCCAACTACTCCACTATAGACTTTCCTAAAATGGTAAATGCGACCACGCTTTTTGTGTGTCTCTATGGTCGGTCCATTTAATTTAAATTTGAAATTCAACTCTTCTTCTTTCATCGTCTTCGAAGTCTTCTCTCCTTAGCTTTGGGACTTCTGACTTCGACACAACTGCTCGACATGCATGAGTTGCACGGTTCAGTCATGGAGTCAAGACCAAGTTCTTCTCGAACTGTCTTCTTCAGTCTGGCTGATTTCTTCTATTTATTCTTGTAAAGATAAAATCCATACGCTCAAACAGTAAGCTCTAGCTAAGTTCAAAGTGATGTGGCTTCATCTACTCGTTTTGTTTACATTTCCAAAAACTGTTCTAATTTTGTTTACACGTTGCCGCACAATTAAAGTGGAATTGCTTTTATTGTTTTGCATGTATTCAATTCTTTAATTAATAAACTAAGTAAGAATGTAACCAGCTCGCCTTTTTCTAATGAAGAATTAACAAAAGTAATTTAATTTCATTAGCACTCTTATTTTATCCCACTTACAACACCTTTACTAACTTTTTTAATATCGGTGGCAAGCATCAATGGGACCTTTGAATTGTTGATGGAGTGAGTATATAGAAAGATTTTGGAATTTTTTCAAAGCTTTTGGATTTAAAGTCAAAGAAGCATTGAAGGGGGCCATGTGTGCTCCCTTCATTGGGCAACAACACATTAGTTAATGGATTAATTACAAGTAATAAATTAATATTTTGTCAAACTTTGATTTAAAAAATGAAGGGGAAAAAAAACACTACTACTGTAGTATATCTTATGGCTGTCGTTGCTTTCCTTTCCTTCCCCGCCATGATCCATCTAACTCATTAATTACAAATTAAACAATCAAAATCAATCATTGACTTCACCTCTTTCTCTTCCCATTCTTAACTCTTCCATCATCATCTTCTCTTTCAATCGACAATGGAGGGTTTAGTAAAAGGACTCGTGAATGTAGCCTTGGATCACATTCAAGGTAATGGCAATAATGGTGATGATGATGATGATGATCGTCGCAGTGGCAACGACGACAGGGACGAACGATCCAGATCCACTTGGGCAGAGGTACTACTTCCAACTCTCATCTCTTATCTTCATTCCATTCTTCTCATCTCATCTGATCCGATCCATACTAAAATGCGCAGGTGGTGTCCACGGGAGAAGAGGGAGAACCCGACGCCGGAAGACCAGGTGGTTACAGTAGACCTTCACAATCTCCGGTAATTAAATTGTAGTTTCCCTTCCCTAACTTGCATAATTATCTCATATACGTATTTATTTTCATTCTATTTATTTTTTACTATCTTTCTATCTGCAGCAGCAGGAGAGGTATGGAAGAAATGAGCAGTGGAAGTCAGGACTATCCCGCCCTGCAACTACAACCCACCAGGAAGAAGAGGTCTTCTTCTTCTTCTTCTTCTTTCTCTTTAATTTGAGTATCTGAATTATGGAACCAGAGATATCTTGGATGTCTGATCGCTGCCATATCACCTAACAATATTTAGTGTCTTTATTTTCTTAGATGTCAATTCATGATTCATCTTCCATTGGTTTGCTTAGAGTGGAGACATCTCTAATGCATTAAGTCTTTACTTTTCTGTATTTGGTTTTATTTTTCAGTATGGAGACAAAAATAATGATGGTTGGGAGACTGTCGGCGAGAAGAAGTCTTCAAAGAAGCATCACAAGGTCTCTCTCTCTCTCTAAGAACAACTTTAAGAAACATAATCTATTTCATGTTTCTACTTAACTTAAAAGAACTGACTCCGTTGATGTGGGAGGCTCCATTGCATTACCACTTCTTTGATGTTTCATACATCGTTGTTTGCACTGAACTCGTACACAAAATTGAATATTGAAATGATAGAATGTGTTCATTGAGTAGCCAGATCTACAAATACACAATTGGGGTTACATTTGTAGCTATTCTATGAAAACATCTCATTAATATTTCATGAACTATATGTAAGCTGTTGTTGTTTAGGTCCCTACACATGATCAGTGGAATAATTACAAACGCCCTGTCGAAGAGCAAGAATATCAAAGTGAAGTTGATTATGGCACCAGCATACAACCCTCAGAAGAAGAGCTTGCAGATATGTCAGCGGCTCTTAACAAGTTGTGGGAACTTGATTCAAATCGCTTAGTTCCTGGAAAGGATTATGAGATTGATTGTGGCGAAGGAAAGAAGGTTTACCAGAAGGAAGACATGGCACAAGGGAGCCTATTTTCCTGGGTGAGCGAAGACATTTTCAGGAGGCCTACATACTCACGTTTCTGTTCCCTTCTTGATAATTATAATCCAAATGAAGGGTATAAAGAAGTTGTGACTTCTCAAGAGAAACAAGAGCAAACAGCATTCATAGAAGAGATTAGCCGAACTGCTGTGATTAAGTACCTTCACAAGTATCTGTCAGCGAAGGGCATTGCACCTGGAAGCCTTGAAGATTTTAAGAGCATGCTTGCAAGTCTTTGGTTTGATCTTTACGGCCGAGGTGGTACATCTGGTTGTTCTTCAGCTTTTGAGCATGTTTTTGTTGGAGAAATCAAACAACGCGGAGAGGAAGCAGTCTCAGGATTTCATAACTGGATTCAGGTGACAATCTACATATTATTCCTTCTACTAAATCTTTTACTTGGGTATGTAAATCCAATTGTGCACAATGACAATCTCTTACTAGAAGATCATTATCTTAATATGGGTCAGGTTACTAGTTATATTAGGGATATCAAGATATAGTCTGTGACTTATGGTTTAATTGGAGGCAGATTCAATAGTTTTGGTTATTGTGGCAAAAGAACGGAAATAGTAGCAACTCTTTGTCATTTCAACATTGATTGAGAATCTCATAAATGGATTGTGACCTCATTTACTGTTACCATTCAACCTGTGCACATGAATACTGTAACTACAATTGTTTTCTTCAAATGGCTCATTTTGAATAGTAGTTTGCTTGCGTTAGCTTCAATTATTCTAATTTCAATCATGTCGTTTTCTAAAGATCATATTTAACTATGCATCTTCTTTGTCTTCTGCTTCTTTCTCTTCTTTTTTCAGTTCTACTTAGAAGAGGCCAAGGGGAGGGTTGACTATCAAGGCTATATTTTTCCTCGAAGGCGTGGAAACTCAGTAAGTGATTACTTCCAATCAGTTATCCCTTCTATTGAAAACTGTATAGTCTTAAACCCATGTACAATACTTCCATGAATTCTATACTCGACTGTCAATATCCATCAACTCTATAATTTTTTATGTTTGTTAACTCTCAGCTCATCAGGAACTGTTTTTTCCAATCTGGATGACTAAGACCATCATGCATAATTCTTTGAATCTGCCCTTGAGTGATGTATGGAAAAGTCTTTTGAAGAAATAGACAGTTCTGTTTAGGACTCAGAGTAGCTAGTGTTAGGATTCAAGCTTGAACCAACAATTTATATTTTTAGTTAAATCTCGGGCACTTATCCAAAAGAGGTTCAGCATTGATACGAAGTGCCGAGATTTAAAGAATGTGAATTTAGATCGGCTTCTTTGTTTCCCATTTGATGCACTTGGCTTTCAGATTGCCCCCCTCAAAGCTTTTCCTCCTTATATTGATGATAGGTGAGTTTGGGTGATGGAGTTTATCTCGTGGAAGGTTAGGAGTTATGGCGTGGAGTGTGTGTTGAAAGTTGGGGAGATATTGTGGTCGGAGACTTGGATTACATGGACAAAGGGAGTGCTACCATCTATATTTCTCAGTGCATTAATGCAACCATTTATGGATCACTAACATTTGCACTGAAAAAGCATAGCTCATCAACAACGATCTTTTGTCAAAACCCATTTCCCCGTCATTAAATCCTACTATTGTCCGAGTCTGATGGGTAGTTTCTAGTCGTCAGGAGACCAACAATGTGGGTTGAAGTGGGGCCCATAGATATGCAGGCCAACCTTATTTTGCTCTAGTAAGCTAGCTTCCCGATATCAACTACTCTCTCCGTCCCAATAGCAAGGTCTTACTTTTCTTTTTCGTATGTCCCATTAGCATATTCCCATACCAAAAATGGAAATAATTAATCTTTCAAAAGTTTTAGGACTCACTATTTTCTATCTTTTTACTCTTGTTTCTTAATAGCCGAGCCCAAAGCAAGTGAGACCTTGCTATTGGGACGGAGGGAGTATTAGGCTCTATTGTGCTGAAACTTTAAAAGATACAAGATGAATCTACTGTAATACAATTATATGATAAGAGTGATTTCAGTACTTTGGTCCCTGTACTACAAAGGGCGAGCCAAGAAGCATAGCAAATTAATTTTTTTCTCACTCAGCTTGCTGTGTTTTGTAGTTGAAATGTGTTGCTATATAGAATATGTATTTGCATTTTATATTCTCCAAAATTAGGTTCTTTCCCATTTCTCGAGTTGTTAAATTGAGGATATATTCCCTATTTGATGTTGTCATCTTTCTCATTGCTCTGTTTTCTGTCTATTGCAGCCAGACTCCGAATCACAGTTACTTACTATTCAGTTCGAATGGAACGGTGTTCTGAAGTCTGTGTCGAGCACGTTGATCGGAGTGAGCCCTGAATTTGAATTTGCGATCTATACTCTATGCTTCTTTGTGGGAGAGGAAGAGAACCATGTTGAACTTGGTCCGTACCCTGTAAATATCAAGTGCTACCGTCTGGGTAATAACAAAATTGGGTCTGCTTTTCCTGTGGCAGATTCTTGAATTTAGAAGCAAATGCTGGCTTTGATCCCTATATATTCAGACATAAATATGCAAGAATTGAGTTCTCTGAAACTCTTGTAGCATCAAAATTGTTTCTACTTTGATCTAATTACCTGTGGAAGATTGTTATCAATGTGATGCACTAGATCTTATGATTGTGCTATATTAGAGTGGAAATAACTTGAGATTCTGACTGAATGGGCTTATGGGTTCTTAGATCTTGTCTAATTGCATGTGGAATAATCTCTTTGAAAGTTTGCAAACTCTGTTTGTCAATGCTTTCAGTTTGAATATCTTTTTGTCTTTATAGCCTCCACAATCGTGTTTACTCACTGTGAAAATATGCTTCTATCATCATCACTCACGCGTCAATATCTTTTTCAAACCAAACTTTCGCAACTTATACTATTCATAGGTCTCACCACCTAAATTACTCTATATTCTTCTGGTTTAACCGATGCTTTAAATTCTTCTGGAGCTTAATCTTGACATTGCAATATTCTAGTCACTATCTAGTATATTTCATTTTCTAAAGTATAAGTATGACATTTTTTACTTGAAACCCATATATTATCAGTATCTGTCTGAATGGGATTATGGTTTTTAGAAACGTGTCTAATTGTATTACTTTGAATGTAGAATTACAATTTGCCGTGATTTATGCCTCTCTCTCTCTCTCTCTCTCTCTCTCTCTCTCTCTCTCTCGTTTAGAGAAATGATATAATTGATTGTTATGGAGTACTAAAATATCAGATAATTGTTGGAAGCACTTGAAAATATCTTAGAATAAAAATTTGCAACCTCTTCTTGTCGTGAGTGCAATACATCAAAATAGGAGTCGGCTGTTTGTATCATCATTCACACGACACATAGAAATATCTTCATCAAACCAAACAATGCTTTCTCAATTAGTGGGCGTGGTTCGGGCTAAGTCTATAGGCTATCCAACCTCAGCTGGGATGGACCAACTCATTTGACAAGTATACGCACAAGCAGTGTTTTGAATTTGTTTGTTTGTTATTAATTTAATTAATACTAATAGATTTAAATTGTACTATCTAATTAGAAAAAAAAAAATATTTGGAGTCAAAGAGAAAAGGTTGCGTATCCACAAGGGGCTTTAAGCACGTACATCTCACGCAACCCTCCTAGCACGTTAGGCAGGCATGTGAGATGCACGCACCTGTATTTTTTATTTTTATTTTTCTAGTGGATGTTTGCATCTCAACCCTCGCCATATTTTTATTTTTAATTTATTTTAATTTTTTCATTTTTTTTTCAATTCTCAATTCCAATTAGAATTTATCAATTATAGTTATTAGTCTTAATTCAATTAGAGTTTATTAAATATTAGTTACTTAAAAATAAAAATAAAATAAAAAACCTTAAACCCTAAACCACGCTTAACTGCATGGGAGTGTGAGGGAAAATAATTTCTCAGTTTCTCAATGAAGAAAGATTTACAAAGTAATCTATAGTCTATATCTATATGGTACATGTGAGTCGATGTTTCAGCTTGTGGGTGATATGTGCACGTCGTCATTGAGTTCTCGTACCATTACTTTTTATTTAATAAGGTTCTTATACGATATATTTTGTTTTATACTTTTGTATTTTATCAGGTTCTTTGTTTAAAACGCGTTAATTACTTATTACTCTTTCCGTCTCATAAAATGATGTCAAAGTTTGATGGCAGGGGTTTTAATTAAGAAATTTAATATTATTTGTATTGCGAGTGGAAAAATGACCCTAAATATTGTTATGTAAAGTAATTATAGATTATTACATATGGTGGTCATCTCAGGTATAATGTGTAAATAAGTTGTCATATTGAGGATAGAGTAGTGTAACCTTACTTATTCTAGGATTTATATTTAATTTATTATGAACATTATTGAAACTTGGCTCTAGGTTTAACTATTCTGGGTGGACTTGTAGTGTTCCATGAACCTATATATACGTATTGTAATGAATCATAAATCTCTACAATGAGTAATAAAATAAAATTCCCCTATCACACTGTGGCTTTCATGTCATTAGGAATTTTAAGGACTCCATTTGCAACAACTTTTATTATTCTTTTGTTTTGTATGTCATGTTCCGACATCTTAAACAATGCTATTTCAAATTTCATGTGCACCTGAGGATCTATTATTGCCGTCCACCTGTGACTCCTACCGACATAGGTAAATATAAAATAAAATATATGTTCGTACCCCAACGAAAACAACAAAAACAGAAACGCTTTTTTTCTTTATTCTCTCATAAAATCATCTATTTTAGGCATTTCTTATTTCAAAAATGAAAATTGTAGCAAAATTTTGCTTGACTACCAAGTACCAAGAATAAATGATACATCATCTTGTACCTTCTTCTAAGGAAAAGGATTAATTAAAAAAAAGCCCGATACTTCGATTACACAAACCCTCAATATATCTAGTTCTTTAATTCGCCATGTGTATTTCTACGTAAAATTTTGTGATATTTTATTTTCTCAAAGAAAAAAGAAAAAAAAAATCTGATATTTCATACTCTTTTTTTTTTCTTATGACAAATTTATCACAAAACGTGGGCTTATATATTACCAAGGATTTCCCCTTTCAACAATCCTAGGAGGGTATAATAATGATTTAATAGTAACAACCACAACAAGTGTTAGTAGCAAATTTTGTTCCAAACTTTTGACATTCTTATCAAATATATCGCAAAACTTTAAGAAATAACTAAACATTCCGAGTACTGAATAAATTATCAAATGTATCACCGAAACATCTCTCCAGCACCCAAAAATGACATTATTTTGTTAAATTTGAAAGAAATATTTTACGTTCCTCGTGCCAACATCATACTATATGTTAAAAAGTGATGTTGGATTCGGGCATGTCATGTCATTTTCTGATAGTCGGAGAGAAGCTTTAAGGTCAGGATATTCTAGCGATGTGTTTAAGGTCGGAGAGATTTGATAAGAGACGTTAATACTAGACCTATAAATTGCAACTATAGAGTGGAGGGAAATTTCTTTAAAAGTGAGAGAGGGAAATTCAAATTGATGATAAGATGCCACTCAAATCTCAAAACCACAAAATAAAGTCATGGTACACATATTTACACCATTGCTATAGTTGCTAACCTACAAAAAATGAAATGAAATGATCCCACCAGTTCACCACACCACACCAAACTGTCAATGTTGGCCAGCTGGCCTTCCTTTCTTTTCTACAACCACATTTCTAAACTATCATAATTAACTACGTCGGCTCATCATCTACCTTCTTTACCCTTTCCATCACATTTTGATTCAAATTTACAACACACACACACTGACTGGGCACAATTAAAAAGACTCAACTTCAACCAATCAAAATTATGGTGTTCCATCTCAACACATTCCATCAAGCATATAAAAACACAATGAACATGGAATATGAATTGATGTTGCGAATCAAGTCGGCAAATAATGGTAACTTTCAGTGTCCTATTGCAATATGTTTAAGCTCTATTAAACGTGCAGCAACTGGTGTCCGGCTCAATTAGAACCATTAACCACACCACGTAGACCAATGGATCGATGCTCAATGTAGTACTTATCTCCAATAACATGTGCGTGTAAAATAAAAGAATTTCAAGAATAATGCAAGCATAGACTTCGCCTACAACCACAAATAGTCTTAACTCTTAAGCAAGATCCTTTTTTTTTTTCATACTTATCCCAACACCTAATACATGGCAACTAAAATTGTAAAATACCAGATTATTTTCCTCCACTCATATGCAGTGTCTTCATCAACAAAGACCAATTACAAGCTACCAAAGTTGGTGGGGCACAGCAAAAGAAAGCCACTCATTGATCATCACAGAGATATGGCTGAGACTCAAAATAACGTTCTTGCTAATTTCACTGCAACACTTTTATTTAACCCCTTGAAGTAGACTCCACCAAAAAGATATCAAAAATGTGAAAGATATAAATAATGATTAAAAAACACTGACAAATATCTGAAAACACATAAATATCTTTTCACATCATTGAAATCATTTGAGGAAGTAAATACACATGATGCTACTACTAATTAAAACACGACTACTAGTAATAATATAACAAGAATGAAATCAAACTGTTCGAGTGAGTTACAACATTCATATTCAACTAATTAGAGACTCTCAACATAAAACTTTCATGGTCATGCAAAGGTTGGAGCAATAACATGTCTGTCATTATGCGTCAATTCATCGTAATGTAACTAGAAACTTTTCTTACCACATCAATGGGATAGTAATTGAATGGACCTGCAAAGATGAGATTACTAAATCTTACAGAAAAGTTTACTTGATGCACAACAGAGCAAGATTGTCGCATCCTAAAATGATGCAACCAAATGCTGCTTTCACTGCACAATCAAACTTCATATTTACAATCTTATATCTGGCAGGTAAATTAGGAATATCATGATATTATGATAGATTCTTTCTCCCTATAAGATTTTTGAGATGGGAAAACTATAAGCGCGTAGAAAGAAAGACTATGAAGAGGTAAAGCGACTGATTTGATCTTTTACACTTTTTTTTTTCTTTTCAGACTAGAGCCCACCAAAATTGTCTTGTTAATGTCAGCATTTGTTATCTTTATAAATAAACACCGGCAGCCTTCATTTTTTCCATATCTCTCAACTCATTCAAAAATTTTAAAAAAATGGCTTTGATGCTTCATTCTTCCACCTCTCTCATCAATGCAAAAGATAACAGAAGTTCAAGAACCCCTGATGATTTCACTAGTGGGGTTAGTTTTTCTCAGATGAAACAACAAAGCCCACGGCGAGCAAAGAATCCATCACATGAAGCTCAATTCTCACAAACAGAGAAAGTCTCCTCACAGTCAGAAGGGATGAATGAGATGAGGGAGAAACTTCATGGAATGGCAGCGCCTCCTCCTAGCCGCGATAGTTTAAAGGTACCTGTTTACGTCATGCTGCCCCTTGATACCATATCATTAGGGGGGCATCTGAACAAACCAAGAGCAATGTTAGCTAGTTTGATGGCCTTGAAAAGCTCAGGAGTAGAAGGAGTTATGGTTGACGTGTGGTGGGGACTGGTAGAAAAGGATGGACCTCTCAAATACAATTGGGAAGGCTATGCTGAACTCATAAAGATGCTCGAAAAGATCGGCTTGAAGCTTCAAGCAGTCATGTCTTTTCATCAGTGTGGAGGAAATGTTGGAGATTCTTGCACGTAAGTACAAAATATTATTGCAATTCATACCTCCTCTCTTTCCCTCTGTCACAGTAACTTAAAAGGACTCTTCTGATTGATTTGTTAATGCATAAGTGATAAGCCAATAGATTTTCAATTAAACAAGAAACCTGCTCTAGGGCCTTTACTGATAGTAACTAATCTTCAAAAGAAAGAGTAACTTAGCCCGTCTCTTCTCTTTACAGCAGTCTTCAGTTAGTAATCTTTTTGGATTTCATTGTTCTTCGATTAGAAAGCTTGGCGGCATTAAATTAATGTTAAATCATCGTGTACAAGATCATCCAACTAGACCATGAACTAGAAATTAGTTATCCTCCAAGAACAGATATGAAAACTAGATGTATAAAGAAGAGTTATGTATGTATAAAGGCTATTATAGTTGCTTGCAGCAGTTATAGCTTCCAATCTGCATTATCCTAATTAGAACAAGAACTACAGATTCACTTTTCTAGTCATCCAGATGGAATACACTAATTGAAGACAATAGTAATACTGTTATCTGGTCTTGTCTTTGCAGTATTCCTTTACCACCATGGGTACTTGAAGAGATCAGCAAAAATCCTGACATCGTCTACACAGATAAATCAGGTCGCCGCAACCCTGAGTATATATCCTTGGGCTGCGATTCAGTAGCTGTTCTTAGAGGAAGAACACCAATTCAGGTCTATTCTGACTACATGAGGAGTTTTAGAGAGAGATTCAAGGACTACATTGGAAAGGTTATTGAGGTAAGGCTTCTACTATAGCTTTTCCACATCATTTATTTCATGGCTCATTGAATCACTGGAGTTTATAATATTCCATTGCTATGAGACAATTAGCATTTCTAGTAGTAATGCAAAAATGAATCGATAACTTTGTTCAAGCAGAAATAAGAAATTAGAACTTAACACATATAATAAAAAAATTAAAAATTAAAAAGCCACACATACATACACCGAAACAAAATGAAAAATGCCAGAATAAATAGACATATCCATATGAGACTTTAAATAATAATAATATCAAGATCAAGATATTCATACAAGAAATGTTAAATTGCACTACCAAAGGATTCAAATGTTGCTCTTTACTTTTCAGTGATGTAACTTTTCAGCCCGTTCCACAATAGCTTTATGTGCGATAAAGCTTACGATCTAGCTTGAAAAAAACTAATCTAGGCTCAAGAAGAATTGACATGCTTATGAACTTGAATAGTTCCTGTGCTATGCTTAAGATAACATCTACTTCTTAAGTTATGGAATAAATCAGCCCGTTTCAATATAGCTTTTCGTCTATCTTGAAGAAAACTAAGCTAAGCTTAACAAGAAAGATCTGTTAAGAAGAAATGCCATGCTTATAAGCTTGCATAGTTCCTGAGCTATGCCCAAGATAATATTTATGTAATCGACTGGTAGATGGCTTTCACCTTTTGAATCCAAATTTTATATTGTTTTTTTATTTAATAATTAGGAAGTTCAAGTAGGATTGGGACCCTGTGGAGAGCTAAGATATCCATCCTATCCAGAAAGCAATGGCACCTGGAGATTTCCTGGAATAGGGGAATTCCAGTGCTATGACAAGGTATTTCCTTTAAAGGTTATCAGACAAAATGGATTCGTCTTCCTCATGTGTCATTAGTTTCACTGACTTGTTTATGTAAAACAGTATATGCGAGCCTCACTGGCAGCAGCAGCAAAGGCAATCGGGAAGGATGACTGGGGACAGCGAGGGCCACATGATGCTGGACAATACAACCAGTTCCCTGAAGATACTGGCTTTTTTCAGAGGGACGGTACGTGGAATACTGAGTACGGACAGTTTTTCTTGGAGTGGTACTCTAATAAGCTACTCGATCATGGAGAAAA
Source organism: Schizonepeta tenuifolia (assembly GCA_029490685.1). Classification (NCBI taxonomy): domain Eukaryota; kingdom Viridiplantae; phylum Streptophyta; class Magnoliopsida; order Lamiales; family Lamiaceae; genus Schizonepeta; species Schizonepeta tenuifolia. The sequence continues at coordinate 15,551,196 of CM055957.1, forward strand.
CATCCTCAAAGCAGCACATACAATATTTCAAGGGACTGGAGCCAAACTATCTGGAAAAGTGGCTGGAATTCACTGGCATTACAAAACAAGATCTCATGCACCCGAGTTAACAGCAGGATACTACAATACTAGGCATCATGATGGCTACATACCGATAGCAAGAATGATGGCAAAATATGGCGTTGTCCTCAACTTCACTTGTATGGAGATGAGGGACGGAGAGCAGCCAGACAAAGCTAACTGCTCGCCAGAAGGTCTAGTCAAGCAAGTCAAGATGGCAACTAAAACTGCAGGAACAGAACTTGCAGGAGAGAATGCATTGGAGAGGTATGATGGAGGAGCGTTCTCACAAGTTTTGGCAACAAGTAGATCAGATTCTGGAAATGCTTTGTGTGCATTTACTTATTTAAGGATGAATAAGCGGTTATTTGAAGCAGATAACTGGAGGAATTTGGTTGATTTTGTCAAGAGCATGTCTGAAGGTGGCCAGAGCACAAGAATTCGGAGCAGTGATAGGGTCGGGGGGACTGACCTGTATGTGGGATTTATCATGCAAAACAATGAGAGCAAGAAAAATGAAGCTGCCCTTGTATAATGACACATATGTACACATTTAGGGGCATAACTAAGACAACTCAAAGCCATATAGAAACTAATATTACAAGAATTTACAGATCCCCCTTGATCTAGCATAAGTCAGACACTAAAAAGTGGTTCAATGAGCATTCCGGGCAATACACAACTCTTGTACAAGGGTTGCAGTTAAATGCAACTACCAGAAGTGTCCAATGAGAGTCGGAGAAGTTCAACATCTAACCTATCTTGTTCCAGGAATTTATGGCAATTCCTTTCTTGCATAAAGCTTTTATAGTTGTCCTTTCTTAAGGCCTGTAGGCATTTCTTAGAATGTATAATACTTCATTTTTTGTCTAAATAATGATGATCATAGTGTTGTTGATTGGATAATTTATGCATCAGATCTCATATAGTATAAATAAAAGATTTTATACTGAAAATGCACTAGCAGAACCCACACAATAAGTGGCAACATAAAGAAAACTAAGCTTATACTAGGCAATAAAACTTTCGTGTTACAAAGACAACCCATATGTGATACAGTTACTACAAAAATAAAGAAACTAATTACAGAAAGGCGTCTTCTACTAATCTGAGGTGTTTGTGCCATCATATGTGATAGCCGATAGGTGATCTTTACTCTATCCGAGTACATGAACTTCCCTTTTTTGTCTAAAATATGGCTCCTTATTTGGCACAGAGTGGTGTTCTAGGTGAGGATTGAACAGTTTAAGTTCAACATTTATATTACTATTAGTTTAAAGTAACTAGTATAAAGGCAATACATCAAATGAGTTCTCAGTAAGATCCATGCTTTTCCTTTCCTAAACTCCGACCCACCCAAATTCAGGTCATTTACAGCTTAGGTCACACCAAGAGATAATCTATGAGCAAACAGAATGCTTCCTACTACCTTTATAAAAGAAACAAGTAAAATTGAGAAACATGTAGAGGATCAATGTAATTAAACTACCATCTCAATGCTGGAATAACAAACAATTACTATGACATTCCATTGGGTCTTCCCTTTATTGGGGAATGAATAGTCATGTCTGAAAGTGAGCTTGTAGAGTGGTCTTTAGAATTTGAGGTAGCTAAAAGATAAAAAGAAAAACATGAACTATTTCTGGCACCCATGTTTACTATCATACGACATACAGAATTCAGCATAGTTAAGAAATGGGCAGTTAATAGCTCTAAACCAGTACTGAAAGAGCATTAGAATTTTAAAAAATGCATGCTGCCAGAGTGCATTATAGGCTTATAGCTGAATCTTCTGACCAGTCCTTGAGTACATTCGTCAGCTGAATCTACTTGACATTCAAGAACAAATCAAGATTTCTGCCACTTCACTTTATATAGCCCTTCCTCCAAAAAACTGCCTACGCATATATATTATTTAGTTCAAAATATCCAACTGAAACAAATACCCTACAAGCGTGAATGGACTTAACACTAGAAACTAATAGAGCAAACTCACAACTTACATTAGCCCCAATGCATCTTTTAAACAAGTATAAGGAATTTTAGATACTCCACAAAAGGAGCAATGGAACTCAAATAATTCCAAATGAATTTTACTATAAACATTATGTCCAATTTGATTATGCGAAGGAGTATTAGCCTACCCTCCATCAAAACACAGTGAACAAGGAAATATCAAACGAAGTTCTTCTACAATTGTTTTCTGGAAAATTGATTCTGAAACTTTGAGCTAAGCCAAAATCCGCAGTTTTAATTCTTCGAATTTCATATAACATGTATAACGGGCATACGCAAACATAATTCCAGATTAAGAAACCAATCCGTTGTGCAAAATGTAGGTCATATAAATTACTTCCAATACTGAATTCTCAGAGGCGAAATAATCCAATTCATGAGATAAACACGAAACATGTGGTGTGGAAGAGTGAGTTGTAGCTAGTAACCATTCTAGGAGTGTTCCGGCGACGGCGGATCAGGACCTGGACCACTGCGGCGGAGGGTTTCAATCAGATCACCAAGCTCCTTGCGCGCTGATTCTCTGCCGAACATAAACCCGTAGCTGCCATTAAACACGAAACACGTTACTTTTTTTCCTTTTCAAATGAAGAGGAGATCGAGACTTGATAAGCGAGAGAATAGGTACAAAAAGGAGACGGCGGAGAAGACAGCGGCTGTAGAAACAGTATGTATGAGAGAGAATCTGCTCTTCTGCATTTTTCTACTTTGTTATTGTTACTCTAGGAATTAAATATCACTGTCTATTTTGATAGCATAGCAATGGTATATCGTTTTCCTCTTCTTGTTGCTTGCTTCCGTTTAATCTTGTAATTGTTGCTTGTTATTAATTTTTTCTTTTTTATTTTTACATGGAGAGTGGAAGCGTTCAAGACAAATTGATTTCTTTTTAGGAAATTAAATGAGGTATATTTTATCAAAAAAAAACAAAAAAGTTAATTTGGGACTTTTTCTTGACAAACTCCATCCAAAAAATATATTTTTTTAATTAAAATATATATATATATATATATATATATATAAATACACATTTAAATACATCTTAATATTTACGGAAAAAAATTAAAAAGGAGTGGACTATGTCTTCCCTATTTTTTTCCACCTGAACACTGATTGTATAATTGTCATTTAAATCACGAACTGTATCAATCCATATTATTTTTGTTCTGCAATAAATTTAATTTGGTACCATAAGAAGTGGGAGATCTAAAATTCCAATTGTGAATTCTATTATGAGAACCTCTTGCTTATATTGTTACCATTAGTCGTTTAGGCAAAAACACCAACATTAAATGTGAGTTTTTTTTGTGTGCGTATGTTAGTCTAATGGTAGAGTGGTTAATACTCGGGCCAAAGGTCACGGGTTCGAGTCCACCGTCACGCGGCCTTTAAATTTCTTGTCATATTATTCAAAAATAAATAAATAAATAAATAAATGTGAGTTTTTTTTTTAATTAAAAGGAGTTGAGTATGAATTGGCAAATCTTCCTCATTGCAGGCTGCAGCCGCCGCTTACTTTTATTATAAGATACGAGATATATACCTATGTGAAAGAATCTTCTCTGTATGAAAGCAAAATAAAATGCCTTCAGTTTCCCGCTCAAACTTCTTCAATATACATTCGGTTATTTATTCTTTTTTTTATATTTATTTATTTATTAATTACTTTGGAGAATCGAAGAGTCACTCGGTCATTTCATTTTCTCTCTCCCTATTTACCCTTTTTCTTCATTCTTCGATATCATTTTCTCTCTTATTCTTAGAGATACTTTCTCCTCTCTTCTTCTTTGAATCACTGATAACAAGATGATGTTGTTTCTCGATATCGCTCTCTATTTCTCTATTCCCTATGCGGCGAAATGAATGATGTCGTCTTTTGCCTAAAACCGCTACGCCGTCTTTGTTCACCAGCAGCAGTAGCAACACCGTCGATCGCCGTTGTCACAACACCACCGATTTCGAAGTCTTCAATCTCCCCAATCTATTCATTCATATCTCCTGTTCTAGAAAAACCCAAAATCAGGTGAATCTCCGTCTCCATATAAAGCTATACCTCTCAATATTTTTGCACATCACAAAATCTCTTATTTTGAAATGAAAAACCCCAAAAATTACAATGTTTTTACCTCGCTTTGCAGATTTCTACCATGGCTCCAATGTGGTCTTTAATTCGCGATTTAAATGACACCAAGAACACCTATGGTGAAAGTTCGAGTCGTCCGGGCCTATGGTTTCCCCTCATACAACAACAAAGAAGAATTCAATAGTTGCGAATGTATTTTTCATGATTTTCAGGTATGAAAATTTTCAAGTCTACACATTTGCTGAAAATTCATCTAATTTTGGAACAAAGATACATAATTTTTCTGTTGTCATAGCCCCAAATCCCGAGGGACAGCAGAAGCCGGGGTGCGACTGGGGTTGGATTAAAGAAGCGGGGAAGAAGGGGACTAACTGAACATACATACATAAGAGACAACATACAAACTATGAACAAAGCTTTATTTACATAAAGGAAGAGTTAAACTCAAAGGATTACATGACTGAAAGTACACGGTAAATAAACTAAGTTATAAGACAGATCTTAGTCTACAGTGATTACATATATGTTCATCAAAATACTAGAGTTTTGCAGCGGAAATGTGATTTATACTAACTAAAGTCTTCCTAAGACAACTTTATTCAACCCTCGCCGCTTCCATCGCTTCAACCTGCACATTTAGAAAACATATGCAGGGCTAAGTACAAAAGTACTTAGTGGGCACGATGCCGAAAACATATTCATAAGTATAAATAATCAGGCATCTCATAATCGTAGCACATCGGGGTTTTGTTGAAAAAGACCCGTGTCTACTAAACATTTTTCTGACTCATTTATATAAATTAGCTTGTACAAGCATTTTTCTGGTATGTTACGTTCAAATCTTGACCAATTCTCATTCACCGTGGCTGGTACCCCTCAACAGGGTATCACATACACCACAGGTTACAAAGTGCACTAACTCTGGAAAGCACTTAGTAGCTAACTCAGAGCCGATCGTTAACTAATAAATCTGGAAAACACGAAGGTTAACTCAGATAGGTACAAGAGAACTCACATAAAATATTTAAACAGTTTATGCCACGATTATCACTTGAAAACACAGATATCAAAGCGATAAAGAAAGGTTTTAGAGCATTGCTCGTTTTATTTCATATATAAAAGCCCACCTTTGTGATACAGAACTACTAAGCTCTAGCTTCCGAACTCCTGATCTTCCGTCCTTTCCTTACTGCTGGCTTCCTCCTTCATCGTAAAATAATAACACTTAAAATCGGGTCGCAAAAGATAATCGAACATTGAAAATCGAGATAGGGTTTTAGTCGTTTCATTTCTTTAGGCATTTGCACGCTTACTAGTTTCATTTTAATTAAATGGAAACGAGACTCGTACAAATCCCGTTTAGAACTCGAAAGGTCTCATACTCGACTCTTAGGTCAGTAGAGAGGGTAGTCGATAGCTTAAATACGAATTAAAAGATCAAAAGGAACTAAGTTGGAAAAGAAATCAACTTAGGAAATTAAGTTTTAGTTCTTTAGACGATTTAGACAATTTCTCGCTTAACTAAACTTCTTTACTTTAACAGATACGAGATGAGGTCTCGTCTCGTTTAGCACTCAAGGCTCCTTTCTTGACACTAGGGTCAGTAGGAAGATATTCGTCAAGTTATTACGGCTTAGACGATCGAAAGAAACTAAGTTGCGAACGAAATAACTTAGAAGATTGAAATCTGAAAATTCACTGCGCAAGGCAGTAACTCTAGGGACTGCCCAGAACAGGGGAACTGGAAACAGGGGATGAGCCCTGTTCTACTAGAAAGCTCGGGAAGTCTAGTTTACGCTCTAATTTACGGATCGCAAATCTGAATAACGAGCTAAAAGTTATTACAGTTTCCGGCAAGGGTCGCAAAACTACCGCACTAACCCTAGTTGCTCGATAGAATCGACGTATAACTTCTTAGGTTCGTTCTAAGTTCTCGTATTCGATTTCTTATGAAACTCGACCCTTAAGGCAGTCATCACGTACCCCCGTACGTGATGAACTCCTTCTCAAAACTCGTCCAAAAGCACGACATTCTAAACGTCGGCTTTCAACTAACATGTACTAAACCAACAAGTTATCAAATTCTCGTTCTAGTTCTCGACTATTACTATAACTCATATAATATTAGCTCGAAAGCTCATGACATCAACTACAAAGTTATTCCCAAGTCCATCATAAACAATATTATCAAGTTAGAATTCTCATTTGACTTCTCGGTTATTAATTACGACTAATTGTTCGTCTCTTACACAATTTTCAAAGTTGCCAGATTTCATTCAAATTTTACGTCATTAAACAACATCTAACGAGAATCACTTTCATGCATATAATCATTTCATATCAACACTATATTTCAACTTACGACGAGTTCTTCGTCTCTTACATCCCACAAAACAATTTTAGAAAATTCTCAATAAATTCCCATTAACAACTAACATCATTAGAAACCATATTCTATCATCATTTCATCAATTAAATCAAGCCATATCAAACCCCTAAATGTCTAATAAATTTCGGTATTTATAGAAAGATTAAGAGGGTGATTTTCTTCATTAATCAACATCATTTAACTCTTAATCATACTATTATAACATCAATTGATCAAATGAAATCCAATTACACATTAAAAAGCAAAAACCCCCAATTTCAAACCCTAAACCCTAAATCGGTTTCATCAAACAAAGGACTTTCGATTTCTCTTGGTTCTAATCACTAATTAAACACTTCCTAAGCATGATTTTATCATCAATTGAAGAATTCCAAAAATCCTACAAAAAGCCCTAATTTTCGGTAATACATAGAATTAGGGTTCATGTTTTTTTCCTTCAATTTTAATCCTAGAATTCAAGACTAAACACATCTAATTAAACTAATCCAAGATCAAAACATTTAGTTCATCATTCCTTAATTTCGATTCAAGAAGAAAATAAAAAGAAGGGGAATCCAATTGGATAGAAACATGGAGGAGATGAATACCTTGAGATTTAACAAATGAAGTAATAGGTTTTGATGATTGGATGATGACTTGTGTGATTTCTTCTTCAAGAACTTGGAGCTTTCTTCAACAATGGAGGAAGAAGATGAAGATGGGAGAGACAGAGAGGGAGGGCTAATGGGGGGAGGAAAGGAGGAGATGTGATTTAATTTGATATAACATATGTTATAAGGTATAATAGGTGTAAAGGGTGAATAGTATAACAATAGGTGTAAAGGTTGAATAGTAAAGACTTAGGTGTCCACATAATAACATATAAAAAGAAAATATCTATGCTAAATGAGAGAGAGAAGTCGGCCAAGAGAAAGAAGGGAGGAAAAAATAAGCGCTTTTCCGACGCGATACGACGTTACGGAAATTGGACGACAAAAAACGTAGCTCGGCACAAAATCGTCACGATCCGATTCGTCCAAAAATTCTAACGTACAAAACTTGGCGATAAAGCCATAACTATTCGTATTGGAAACTATCTTTTCCAAGTTATTTGCTAATTAGATAGATCTTTATCGAAGTCTGAACTTGACACGAAACTAAGGTTTCTCATTAACGGAGAAATCTTAAGGAGCTTTTATTTTCCTTCTCGATTATTAAGTTCGAATTGTCGTATATACTTAAGACTTTTGTCTTCTTTAAACTCGTTTATTCTGACTCGAATCTATCGTATGATCTCGATCATTTCACTGACCGTATCTGGTCCTAAGTTCTTTCTTTCACCTACCTTATAATAATAAGGCAGCTATCCAAAACTTCTTTTTCTTCAAAGTCTCGTAAGGCGTAATACCTATCATAGCTTAATAATTATTGTTATAATAGTTCGGTTGTTGGCTAAGTGTTCTTCCATTTCGCTCTGCGGCTAATATTATCGTTCTTAGCACATCAACGAGTATCTGAATCGTTTTCTCGGACTGTCCATTCAACTGGAGGTGAGAAGCGGTACTAAAGTTAAGTTTGGTTTCTAACTTTTCTGCCTCGTTTCTTTCAAAAATCCCGTTGTCATAAAACCGTAACTATATCCTTCTATTTCCATTCTGGAATACCTAATGGTTGTAACAACTCGTATAGTTGTTAGTGAAAAGCTTTCACTTTCTTATAAGCTAAACATCTTTCTACCAAACTAGGCAACATCTCATTTCACTCTATTCCACTAGAAATCCTTTCTTAAATCTTAAATTCGTCGTCATCGGAAATACTAAGTCTACTCTTTAATTTCTATCATAATACTCATTGTTTCATAATCACTGTCTGGTCTATCCGCTCTTATCCTTAGTCGAAACTCCTCGATCAACTTGTCATTTATCTAGGTACTTATAATCTTTCTCGCAATTTGGTATAATTACTAATGTCGCTATTTGCTCTGCGATCGATGCTGATGCATCATGCATCTCTGTATTCATCTTCTCAAATCCTCGTATAAGCATTTCTTCTCCGACATAGAGATATCTAAACTTAATTGGAGTCTTACGACTCAGCGTATCTATCTTTACCCTTAGCTTTACCTAGATGGTAATTATTTTCACAATCATAATATCTTACTAGTTCGAGCCATCTCCTTTGTCTTATGTTAATTCCTTTGTTCGAATACACGCTCCAAATTCTTATGTTCTGTGAAGATCTCATCCCTTGCACCATATAGATGGCGTGTCCAAATTTTCAATGCAAGCTCTACGACTGCAAGTTCTAAGTCGTAGGTTGGATATTCAATTTCCTGGGGTTAACGTGTCGTGAAGCGTAAGCTATCACTTTCTCATTTTGCATTTATACCATCCTAACCTATTCTTTGTAGCATTGGTATCTACCTCGTATTCCTTGTCGTTTCTGGGAGGGCTGAACCTGGGGTAATGATCAACTTCTCTTAGAACGTCTGCGTTCCTATTCCACAATTGTCTGTACATTTATTATTTTCTTCTATGTAGTTGTGTCATAAGTCTTAGTAATCATAGAAAATTCCTTAATGGAAACCCCTATTATAACTGTCCAACCTGGGAAACTTCTTATTTCATTCAGACTGGTAAGCGATTTTTCATTTGAGTACTGCCTCTACCTTGGCATGAATCTATCTTAACATCTTCTGTCGACACTATATATCCAAGAAACATTTCTTCTTCATTTGAACTTGCTCTTCTGAAGAAACCGATTCAATTAATGTAACATCTTCTAAAGCATTTCAGTTAGTGAGGGCAAAGTCTACACATTTGCTGAAAATTCATCTAATTTTGGAAAAAAGATACATAATTTTTCTGTCTTCCGGAGTTCATGACTAATTATTTTTATGGATGTGAGAACTTCTATTTTGTGAAGAAACTAATTCAATTAATGTAACATCTTCTAAAGCATTTCAATTAGTGAGGGCAAATATTCTGTCAAGTATGAATATTTGCTATTAAGTACTTCTCACAGTAGATATAAACTCATTTTCAGCAGCAGAAACTGATTTTATAACATATTTGAAAATTTTACAGGGAGATAAAATCGAGGCTACCACTGATTTTTAGCAGTATAAACTGATTTTATAACATATTTGACATTTTACGGGGAGATAGAATCGAGGCTACTATTCCCAAGAATTTAATCTCCAACTTCAAAGATCACTTAGACGAAGGATTTGTGTATGGAATAAAAAATTTCAAGGTTGTTCACAACATGAAGAAGTTCAAGATAGTGGCAAACAAGAATCGAATCATACTTTGTGAAGCAACAAAGATACATGAACTCTTTGTTCCAGATTTTCCAATGAAAAGATTCTGCTTTAGACCGTTTGAGGAAGTTCTGTCAGATAAGAACTCATGTGATGGTTCCTTATTTGGTATACCACAACAGATTGCTCATTTATATGATTATAATTTTTATTGTAGATTGATATATGTAAGCTAAAAACACATATTTTGCGCAGATATCATTGGTGTGTTGGCAGAATCAGGAGAAGTACAAGTCAGAACAAAAGATGGAGTTCAAAAAAAGCTAATCGAGTTGTGTATTGACGACATAAAGTAAATAATATCCTATACCATTTCAGTTATAATATGTTAATTATTTAATGTTATGCATTTTTTCACTAGACTAATTTGTGTGAAGGGGGAAAAGGCTGATTTGCACAGTATGAGATGATTATGTGGACGAATACTTAGAAATATTGGAAAGAGAGAGTCAGGATACTAATTTTATCATTGTGCAATTTTGCAAGATAAGTCCTTTCAAAGGTATGGATATGTAAAGTTAAATCTCTAAAACTCTCAGCACATACTTTAGGCTACCTGGTCACATGCTTAGATATAAGGCGCATTGCATATTGTAGGTGAACCAAGAGTGAGTAATTGTCTTAAAGCCACCAAATTGCTGCTGAATGCAAATGTTCCTGAAATCATTGATTTTAGTTAAAGGTAACAAATACATACTTTTACTAATGTAAAATAATTCTGTGTTTGACTCGCAAAATTAATTGTTGTATACATGTATATGTATTCAAGGCTTGTGATGGAATCAAGATTGAAAACTTCTAATGATAGTGGTATTTCACATGGATTAACAAACTCTTTGAGTGATGAGAAATCTGAAGCAATTAAAATTAAGATAATTGAGGATTTGTTTGATGATGATGCGGTTAGATATGCTATCTTTATCTCAAATGTGTTCATCTTTTTTTTTACTGTAAACATTTCGTATCAAGCTTTCTAAACAATTTTCAACTTTAGATTAGCAGCTCTTAGATTATTGGTATTGTTGATCGCATAGATTGGAATTATGGTTAGTCCTATCTTTCTTGCAAGACATGCACTAAGAAACTAATCAAAATAGGACATCAATTCTATTGCAAGAACTGCAATGCATATGATTCATCACCCACTTTTAGGTAATTACTCATAATCCTTATTCAACATTAGCATTTAATTTATATTAATGTTGTTACAAATGTATGTGGATAGGTATAATCAAGGTGCACGTGAAGGACAATACTGGTAGAGCACCATTTTTACTTTGGGACAGAAAGTGTGTGCAAGTTATAGGCAAGACTGCTGCAGAATTAGAAATTACAACTTCGGAGGTATAACTAACTTTTAAAGCATGAATATAAGTCGAAAATAGATTGACTCTTCAATTTATGCTATATTTTTCAGGGAGAAGGTGTCCATAACTGTCCTACAGATATCGAGAAAGCTTTGTTAGGTGAGAAGTTTTTGTTCAAGATTCTATCAAGGGGATCACAGAACCCATCTCCTGATGGGTATAGTGTGTCTAAAATTACGGCTGATCAAATAATTATTTCGACATATTCTTCAAGTTGTTTGGATAGTCAGGTACATAATGATATCGCTTATAGATTATAATTACCATTATAATTATTTGTTCTCTCAACTCTAACATGTGTATATATAACTAAAATACATGACTCTAATTGCATTTCAAAGATGGAAGGTGCTAATGCATTGAGGGATAAGGAGGAAGATGATACTTCAAGTGAGACTCCATTAAGTAAGAGGAGTGGAGAGGAGTGGTTTGATGATGGGCAAGTTAAGAGGTCCTTGGATGATGCATTTTCTGAAACTCTACCCCAGAAGAAGCGAAACATTAACATCAAGAAAGAGAAAGTCTAGATTCTAACATGAGATCTTCAATTTTCTTTTTGTGCGTGGGATAATTTGACTGATTACTTTTGTTGCTCGACTAGACTGAACTAATATATATCTTTTGTGGTGACTCTGTTACTAAGGGCAAATAACTATATTTTTTGCTTGTGCATTTTGTAGCTGTGTCAAGTGTGAAGACTATTAGATTTTGTAATACATTTATGCAATTATGGATATTTTGTAGTTCAGTTTATATTTTTGGCATACTCAGTCTTAGTACATATTGAATATTAATCTATATTCAACTTTATAACTTGGCAAGTTTTTTTAATTGCTAAACATTTGATCTCAAAGTTTGCAGGAACTTTTCTTCTAACGACATTATTTATTATTTATTTACAAAGAAACAGGTTCTTTGCTCATATTTATGTGGTTTTGTTGTTTTGTATATTTTTTGTAGCTTTTTCATTGCATGTTAGCCTTATAAATGCATGTATTGTATAGTTTAATAGGTATTCTTATCTTCTAAACATGTCATCTTACAATGATTGATTTTTATTCTAGATTTATTAAATATTAATATTTTTCATAATCTTTCTGTACTAACGTAAAAAGAATTTGTCCTTATCATCACCTTATAATAAGATGGTATAACAAAATAAAATTACATAAAATTATGCTTATTTCTATAAAAAAGTTTGGCAGATCTATGATTATATTTTTTAGTTTTTCTTTAACAAGATTTATTTCAAAAATTAATGTACGAATTTTTGTAAAACTTTTTATATTCTCAATGGTTGAAAAATCAACTAACTACTGATTATATATATATATATATATATATATATATATTAATGTGTACAATTAACCAACAAAAGTGGTACGAGGTAAAAAGAATTCTATTGATTGGTAGAAGCCCAACAGTCGCAAAATGAAATCCAGGAAGTCACAAATTAGGCAATCAAAAGTTCAACAAACACTACCCAATATCCTCAAACAATCAAGAAGTATTACTCGGTAGTTCTGGACAATATTCATGTCAGACTCGAATTGAAAATGAAAAAACTTACAAAATCTACAATTCTTCATGGCAAGAATGTAAAGAACGATGCATGTCATTCAGGTACTTTATCGCAACTATATGTTATGATTATCATTTATAGCATATTTATTCAGCATGTTGATTTTAACTCCATTTATTTTGACTATTGTCTACTCAAATCAGAGAATACATCATCTGGAAGCTTGAAGAGTCATATTCGATCGACTATTATTTGCAGAAATAATACTAGAGAGAATGCAGGTATTTATGCTTTATTGAGACTATATATTTTCATACTAACACATATTCGATCATCCATTGCCACGATTCAATTGAGTTCACTCCGCACACCACCGTCTCCACCGTCGATTGCTCAATGTCGGTGGTTGATGATTCCACTCGAGTTGTGGCAGCGGGGAAGGTGGTTCTTAAAAAATATAAATAATACTGTAATTCTGACGGGTGACGAGAGAAGAGCTCGAGTCCAGCTCCAGCATGAGTTTATTCTATTTCGTTCTTTTTAAGTTCATATTATACGATACATGATGTCAAAGAAAAGATTATATACTATATATATATTTCCAGTTTTTCAAGATTAAAGAATTCATTCTTAGCACTAACGTATAAAAGTGGTGTAATTTGAATTTTTTTTGTACCGCCTCACCAATCACAAAACGCCATAACTTTTAATTTCACCTAGGCATTTTGTCATATAGGTGACGGGCATAACCTAACAAACTGAAGAATAAAATCTTGGACCTTTTTGCCGACAACTTCAGCGAAATCGGAGCATTCAATACTGGGGAATTCATTTATTTGTTTTACATAAATATTTATATTAGTCCAAACAATTACACACTTGAAATAGTTAGCTAACTGTTCTTTTATTTTTATAACAGAAAATTTGAATCCTCTGCCACGTAAATTATCACGAAGCAGTTTGGGTATATATGATACTCCTCCAGATTTTGCGGGAAATTTCCAAACACAATCAATTCAATCTTCTATATTTCCACTAAAGGAAATAACCAATGGTAAGTGAAAATTTACTTCAATTAAGTTAGAATTGCCTTTTAACCTATTTTTATTTCGGAGAAACATAATAATGGACTCTAATTTTGTTTTTAGTATGTAGAACATCGTTTATCATTGATTCTCAGTTAAGAATCAATACTACTATTCCACAATCTCGAACAATCCAAGTGACAACGGATAAAGTGTCGACACTTATTAACTTGGAGGAAGATGAACCATTGAATATCAAGTTGCAAAACTCTACAATTGTAGATCATGATCAGATTGCAACTAATGTGAACGAAGAAAGTATTAATTAAGATGATGGTAAGTCATTGTTTTTTTTTTTTGTATATTTAATCATATTTACTTTAAAGTTATAAAAAGGATGTTTTTTTTTATTTTGTAGATGTACCAGCAATTGATGCCACTATCCCTGTTGCTGATGGTGGTGAGTATTTATTTTGACTAATATATATTTGCATATGAATCAATTATCTCACAAATTATCTCAATCTTTTATTACGTACTAATGCTTCTGAATATATATCCTACAGTGACACTAATGGTATGTACTCAATTTTTTAGTTTGTATGGTGTTTTAACTTAGCTAAAATTTATTTGTTCGAATATAGAATTAATTTTTAAACCTAACCGTAAACGTTTTTCTTAGTATTAATGGAATAATTTTTTATTGATTAACTGCAGAATATTGGGATATAGGTGACCCTATACATTCATGTAATTTTTGTGGAGCTTTATTTTGGTATGAAAAAAGATTGAGTAAACATTGGAATACATGTGATCCAAAATATTTTGCATGTTGTTTAAGTGGAAAAATTCAACTTCCAAAAATGAAACAACCTCTTAAAGTCTTGGATAACCTTCTTTTTGGGAAAGACGAGATGAGCAAACACTTTGTTGAAAATATTCGATCATATAACAATATGTTTTGTTTCACGTCAATGGGAGGAAAGATAGATTCCAGTTTAAATAATGGGAAATACCCGGCCATTTTTCGAATGCATGGCCAAAATTATCATTTGATTGGAGATTTGATACCGATGGAAGGAGAACTGCCTAGATTTGCTCAGCTCTACATTTATGATACTGAAAAGGAAGTTATAAATAGGCTACTCTTTGTGAGGTTAGTTTAACTCTACTAAATTTCAAAAGTTTCAATTCATTATGACTTGCAATTTATTGATACAAATATCTTATATCAATTATTTCATGTTGATTTATTTTGTAGGCAAAGGAATGACATAAATCAACTTCACGCAGAGATTATAGCAAAGATTAAGGATATGTTGGATGAGAATAAGGTTTTAGTCAAATCATTTCGACTTGCAAAGGAGAAAATTGACGAGACAGGAACCTCAAAGATAAAGTTACGACTAATTGGAAAGCGTGGAAAAGATGCAAGAAGATATAATCTTCTTTCTGTTTCTGAAGTTGCTGCATTGGTGTTGGGGATTTCGATGAATCGATGAAAAATAGATATATAATTGTGACAACACGATCTGGTCAGCTGAAACGCATAAATGAGCTACATGCATCTTGCTTTGCAATATCCACTGTTATTTCCTTACGGCGAGGATGGGTATCGAGAAGACATTTCTTTCTCAGAATTGAAGAAATATTCTACTGAGAAAAGAAGAAAAGTAAGCCTTAGAGAATTCTTTGCTTATAGATTGCACGAAAGAAAGAATGAGATGTCAACCATTTTATCGTCCAAGAGGTTATTTCAACAGTTTGTTGTTGATGCATATACAATGATAGGATCTAACAGACTATCATATGTGCGTCACCATCAAAAGCAATCACGTGTTGAGATGTATAAGGGTTTAACAGAAGCACTTCTAAGGGGTGTAACATATTCATCAAGACATGGGAAACGTGTTATTTTCCTTCATCCTTCACTGGCGGTGCTCGATATATGATACAGAACTACCAAGATGCTATGGCCATTTGCAGATGGGCAGGATATCCAGATTTATTCATTACATTTATTTGCAATCCAAAATGGCTAGAAATAGTTAGATATGTTGAAAGTAGAGGTTTGAAACCTGAAGATCGTCGTGACATCATTGCCCGAGTCTTTAAGATCAAGTTGGATAACCTAATCAAAGACATGGAAAAGAAAAACTATTTGGTTTTATCAAAGCAGGTACAAAGTCATTTTTGTATATATTTGAAAATATATTAGAATATTTATTTCCATTAGTTAATCTTTTTTGAACTTTGCAGTTGTGTACACCATTGAATTTCAAAAACGAGGACTCCCGCATGCTCATATCTTACTTTTTATGGATAAAGAAGACAAGAAAAAGGCAACTGAAGGTATTGACAAAATCATTTCAGCAGAAATTCCAGATTTGGAATCTGATCCACAGTACTACAAAGTCGTACAAGAGATTATGATACATGGTCCGTGTGGCATCACAAATAAAAGCTCTCCATGTATGTCTAATGATCGTTGTACAAAGTATTTCCCAAAGAAATTTGTCGAGGCAACATCTACAGATGATGATGGATATCCTGTATACAAACGTCGAGATAATGGTAGAGTTGTGGTAAAAAATGGAGTCACTCTGGATAATAGATTTGTGGTACCACACAATCGAGAGCTTCTTTTGAAGTACGGTGCTCATATTAATATTGAATGGTGCAACCAATCTCGATCAATTAAGTATCTATTCAAGTATATAAATAAAGGGCATGATCATGTCACTGTAGCATTCTACCAATCCAGTGGACATGAAGAAACAGAAAAGGAATGTGATGAAGTGAAGATGTATTGTGATTGTAGATACATCTCTCCATGTGAAGCAGCTTGGAGAATTTTTGGTTTTGATATTCAATATAGAGATCCTCCAGTTGAACGTTTGAGCTTTCATGTTTCTGGAGAGCAAAGTGTAATATTCACAGACTCTGATCCTATAGATGTAGTGCTTGATCGGCCCACTGTCACGGAAAGTATGTTCTTAGCTTGGATGGAAGCAAATAAGAAATATCCGGAAGCAAGAGAACTTACTTATGCTGAATTTCCAACAAAGTTTGTTTGGAAGAAAGAAACTCGAAAGTGGATGCCAAGGAAGAAGAGGTATGCAATTGGAAGAATCTTTTATGTACCTCGTGGTTCTGGAGAGATGTATTACTTGAGATGTCTCTTGAATGTTGTCAAAGGTCCAAGAAGTTACGAAGAAATAAGATGCATCAATGGAGTTCAATATGATACTTTTCGAGATGTTGCATATGCTTTGGGGTTGTTGGATGATGACAAGGAATATATTGATGCAATTGTAGAGGCAAGTCATTGGGCATCTGCAAATTCTTTGAGGAATCTTTTTACCACATTATTGTCATCTGATTCGCTTGCAAGACCAGAAGTAATTTGGAATAAATGTTGGAGCTTCTTATCCGATGATATTCTCTACAATCAAAGAAGATTATTGCAACATCCAGGTTAGTTCTATTATGAAATATTAATTAAATATATATATATATATATATGTGTGTGTGTGTGTGTGTGTGTGTGTGTGTGTGTGTTTACATATAAAGCTGCTAAAAAAAATGCTACTTTATTCTTTAAAGCATACAATATCAAATAACTATTATAGCTAACAATTTGAAACTTATAATAGGTAAAATAGCATAAAGTTTTTCAAAACATGTAATTCATATTATTGGAGATTGCTAAGGTATATTTACAGCTCCAAACATGTTGTTAACATAAAATTGATTGAATAGTTTTTATAATGAATCAGAAAAGTTTATGTTATGATTATTTTTCTACTTTTTAACCTCAAAATGAGGCAATATTTGAATTGAATTTTCTAATGAAGGGAATCAATGCAATATGCGTGTAAGACTGTAATTTTCTAATATATTATTTTTAAATGTATAGAGTTGTTACTGAATGATGACCAAATCAAAAGTCATGCCTTAGTCGAGATTGAGAAATTATTACGGGCTGTTGGTAGAAGTTTACGTGATTTTTCATCTATGCAATTTCCAAATGTTGAATTTTTCCAGAGCACTCAAAACAGATTGATCATTGATGAGTTGCTGTATGATCGGGTAAGTCTTCAACAAGAGTACCGGGATTTCTTATGCAAGCGCACACATGAACAACGTCACGTGCATGATACAATTTTAAATGCAGTGGAATCTAATCATAGAGGCATGTTTTTTGTGTATGGTTACGGAGGAACTGGAAAGACTTTTGTTTGGAAGGGTTTGTTAGCTACTTTACGGTCAAAAGGAGAAATAGTTATAAATGTTGCTTCGAGTGGAATAACATCACTTCTATTGCCTGGTGGAAGAACGGCACATTCACGTTTTAAAATTCTAATCAATGCAAACGAAGATTCTACGTGCAACATAAAACAGGGAAGTCTACTTGCTGAGCTACTTATGAAAGCAAAACTTATAATTTGGGATGAAGCTCCTATGATGCACAAGTTTTGCTTTGAGGCATTGGACATGAGTTTACGTGATATTATGCATTTTTGCAATCCCTTGAGATTCAGTTTTCCTTTTGGTGGTAAAACAATTATGTTTGGTGGCGATTTTCGTCAGATTGTACCAGTAATTCCCAAAGGTAGTAGACAAGATATTGTGCATGCTGCAAGCAATTCATCATATCTTTGGAAAAGTTACACAGTTTTAAGTGTTGGGCCCGGGTTACCCACCTTGTTGGGCCGCACACACACATAGCTCCACATTAGTATGATACTGTCCGCTTTGGGCCTAGCCCGCACGTATTTTTTTTTTGGGCTCCTTCTCAAAAGGCCTCATACTAATGGGAGTGTGCTCTCACTTATAAGGAAGTCTTCCCTTCCTTACTCCTTCGATGTGGGACTTGGATTGCATACCCCAACAATCCTCCCCTCAAGCCAAGGACCATATAACTCATGGCCTCACCTCCAGCGAAACCATCTTGCACCGCCGCTATCATCCACGGGACTCGCCGCCTGACCATCCACATTGTCAGGTAGTCTTTCGACGCAAGGCTACAATACCGTAGCACAGATCTCCAATCGCGAGGTCAGGGTCTCCCACACAACACTACCAAAGACTTGAACTCACGCCATCGAGCCACACCGCTCTACACCTGCGTGCTTCAACACCAAGTCACATTGGATTTCGTGTCCCTTCTGTGTCCCAGCCGAACCATCGGCTCTGATACCAATTGTTGGGCCCGGGTTACCCACTTTGTTGGGCCGCACATACACATAGCTCCACATTAGTATGATATTGTCCGCTTTGGGCCTAGCCCGCACGTATTTGTTTTTGGGCTCCTTCCCAAAAGGCCTCATACTAATGGGAGTGTGCTCTCACTTATAAGGAAGTCTTCCCTTCCTTATTCTTTCGATGTGGGACTTGGATTGCATACCCCAACATTAAGATTAACAAAAAATATGAGACTGCAGAATATATGCTCAAAAGATTAATTAGTTGAGTTGGAACTTTTCTCTAAATGGATTGCAAGCATTGGAGATGGTGTTATTGGAGGTCTAAATGATGGGGAGTCAGTCATTCATCTTCTTGAAGACATTTTGCTTAAGTATTTTGGAGATCCTATTGCGGCCATTGTTGATTATGCTTATTCACCAGGTAGTGAAGCCATTGACACCGCAAGTTACTTACAGGAACGAGCAATTCTAGCACCAACGTTGGATGTAGTCGAGTCTATAAACTAACATATGGTTTCGTTGAGTGAAAGTGAAGGTCAGTCTACATGCAGATCAAAATCACATGATTCTATATTCCAAAACATCCACACTACCAGAATTCCTGAATAGTCTTAAGATGCTCTGGTATTCCTAATCATAAGTTATTTTTAAACTCCGGTGATGCTACTTAGGAATATAGATCATGCTTATGGTTTATGCAATGGAACTAGATTGGTGATTACAAGACTTGGCAGCCATGTATTAGAAGCAAAAGTTCTGACTGGTCAAAATGCAGGATACAAAGTGCTGATTCCAAGATTGTCATTGACTCCATTTGATCCTAGATTGCCGTTCAAATTTCAACGACTACAGTTTCCACTCATTGTCTCTTATGCCATGACAGTTAATAAAAGCTAAGGTCAGTCGTTAAACCGTGTTGGTTTGTTTCTAAAAAAATCAGTTTTTACTCACGGCCAATTGTATGTAGCTGTGTCGCGAGTCACAAGTCCGAGTGGATTGAAAATTTTAATATGTGGGAATGGGAATGATAATGTAGATGATACATCTACTATCAATGATATGTATAAAGAAGTTTTCCGAAACTTATAAATCTGAATTGTGTTGGAATCGACAGCTTTAAACTTTTGAAGTATTATGCATCCTTTTTGTACTATGGTAGAGGTTTTAAATGGGGGACTTATTGCTGCCATTATCTTGCCAATTGTTGTATGTCGGTTACCTTTCTTTTTATAACATCCAATTTTTGAGCATACATCTATATATATTGCACAATCTATTTCAGGTGCATGATGAAATGGTAGGTGAATTCTAATTAAAAGTGCTAATGTTTGTTTTTGTGATTGGTGCACGATTATGTGCTGATAAATACGGTTATGTAATGGCTCTGAAAAAATGTGCATGAGCTCCAATATATTTCAACCGAATGTAAGTTGTAGATGATGATGAGATTAATGCGGTTTTGCTATAGATTGTGGGGTTTCTTTTTGAATTTAGTCTAATTATTAAAATGTTGTGATGAGTGAAGATTTGTGGTAAATTTCAAACCATTAGTTTAATGATTATTGGTTTTCTATTCTCTTTTAATTGTGTTTTGTACTGATTGTGTATTAGTTTCTTATTTCTATTTCAACTTTCTGAATTAGAGGAAACGAGGTACTGGTGTATTTGTTGATGTTAATGGCATGTTCTAAAGGTGGGGCAGTAACTTTATTGTGTGTACTGATATGTGCATTTCTTTCATATGTGATAAGTGTACTGCTATGTAGTGAATGTATTGTACGGATATTAGTATTTCTTTCATAACTTCAATTGTTTCGAATATTAGATAATTGGATATTATTAATGGGAATGATTTTCAAATTATTCTTTTTAGCTCAAATGTTGATACAGTAGATTGCTCCATATCACAGCCCAACCATCTTATTTGCTTCTTTGTTCTGGATTAGTTGTTATTTTGTTCGATTGAGCTCAGTGTGTTTGATATTTATTCGAGCATTCTTCTCCATTAATTAGTTTCTGGTATTCAGCTCATGTACGTTAGTTTCTATTAGATGCAGCTCCAATCCTAATTCTCTGTTTTTCATCATGATGCAGCTCTTCCGACTGATTTTTTTTGTATCTATTTTTGTTTATTTTCGAGTATACAATTTTGAATGTGATGTGATTTTAAATTAGTTTATAAAAAATATATAAAATAAAAAATTTATTATCATGTAATAGATATTTATTAAAATTACAAAAATAATTAATGATTGAAGTTAGCATTGCACCGCGCAAAGCGCGGGTGTAAAACTAGTGTAGAAAAAATCTGGATAAAGTGAAACTACTTATAATCGTAGTAAGAGTCAGTAGATACAACAATGACCTTAAATAAATCCTCTCTCCCAATTAACTTTCTAATTACTCTCTTCTTCTCTATAAGCAACAAAAATGAATGCAGATTGTAGCCGGATCAATCCATTCCACAGATACGTCGTATTTACAAGTAATATCCCTCACCTTCGACTATCTTCTTCGATGTTATATATTTGCATGAGAATCCATCACCCTTGAGCCTGTCAAAATTGAAGAAAACTAGAGGTGATTTAAGATTTTGAGGATTGGATCAGAAAGGATCTTCTTCGAATTGTGGGACTTACTGAATCAAGAACAACGCACCTTAGCCATTCGCTGCACCTGTGGTCTGGAAGTAGTTGCATCTTCAATCCTTCTGAATGGCTTATTCGGAGCAGGTAATGATGAAGGAGAGTTTCTTTGATCTGAAGAAGTCTGTGATTCTTCCAGTGCTTGCTTCAAGATCTCCACTACTTGAGTCATACTTGGCCGATCTTTCGGATTTTTGTTCAAGCAGCTGTCAGCTAATCTTGCGATTCTTCTGGCAGCTGATAGGGAATATTGATTTTGAAGACGAGGATCCATGATCATGCTAAACCTTTTACTATCAACAGGGAACTGTTTCACCCATCCTAGTAGCTTCTGCTCTGATGACGGGAGGTTTCGGTCCAAGGTCCGCCGTCCTGCCAGTATCTCATACAGGACAACTCCAAAGCTCCATATATCGCTCTTGACTGACAAATGGCCAGTCTCTACATATTCTGGGGCAGCATATCCACGCGTGCCAACAGGCTGACATCAAAAGAAGCCAAAATCAAGAAACACAAGGTCTAATGAGAATCAACAATGTAATTTTGATTAACTTCTAGAATATGACTTGTACAATTGAAGCTCTATGTATGTCAGGTATATTACATAAGAAGAACACAGTATTGATGATTGTAGCAAAAACAAAAATTAAAATGCAAATACCAAGTAGAACATAGGAAATGACTGAGAGATCAAAAGAATTGCCTTTAACACATTAAACCTTCGCACTCTTATATTGACAGTTTCGCTTTAACAGAATGCTTTTTCATGCCCCGCCAGAAAACAAGTACAAATGCTTTCAAATAATAAAACGGAGATTGAACTGACCCCCAAAAGCAAATAATTAAGAAATGTTTTGAAACCAATGGTTTTCAAGAGTTTCAGAAGCATTATCATAATCTACTTATTCAAATAAATAAACACTCCATCCACTTACCGCGGTAGAGACATGAGTTTTGTTTCCTGTAGGACCTTCTCTAGCCAGCCCAAAGTCAGAAAGTCTGGGATTGAAGTCCTTGTCCAGTAGCACATTAGATGATTTGAAATCTCGATATATCACCTACCACGTAAGAGTAAGAAAAACATAAGAAATACTGCCTCACCAAGGTCTCTATGTGTAATACTTAAGTACATTTTGTATTTCCATTATGTTAACAGAATCCCAAAGGAGTAATATAAATTTAGAATTACACAGCTTATGATGGCTGCGCTGCATTAGCAGCGTATAGAAACTCTGTAGGGTTGAGTTTTTCTTTATTAATATCATCCCAGAATATATTGGTTGAAGTTCACTTTCTTTTATGGATGTAAACTACTCAAGTTTAATAACCATATCTAACATACATAAGATTGTCCAAAACTCGTATCGTTTCAACAGTGAGTTCACTTAAAAACTGTACCTGGACTTCCAAACCCTCATGCAAATACGCCATTCCTTGAGCAGCTCCAAGGATTATGTTTAGTCGCCTTATCCAAGGAATCACTGGCACAGCGCTATTGAAAAGATGATCCTCCAAGCTTTTATTTTGCATGTACTCGTAAACCAATAGTCGTTGGATGCCTCTTTCTCCATCCACAGCACAATATCCCAAAAGCTTGACTAGATTGGGGTGATCTAGCACTCCAAGGAATTGGACCTCCGCAACCCATTGTTTATGGCCCTACAAGGCAGATGAAAACACATTATCAGCTACTGAGCTACAACTCACTAAACAAACTGCACAATTCAGAACCGGGCTGAAAATTTTTGTACAAAACACTGATGAATGGGCTCGAGATCAGTCAAGCATCTTTAGATCATCATTCATGCCACTGATCGAGTCAAATTTGACCATAATGCTATGAATGGGCTAAAGTTCACTCGAGCATTTTTGGGGTTCCAGATAAATCTCATTACTTACCCTTCCTTTATAGCCTCTATTTTGTAGATAAAAGCTAATTCGCCGTATACTCTGATGGTTTCAGCTAGTTTGATCGTTTAGTCCTTCGAATACTCAATATTATGCATTGTCAATCTTATCCATAACCCAATAAAAACGTCTCTAGATTCTGCGGTAATTTTGTCCTATCTTGCCAGTTGAAATATGAATTCTCAAGGATAAACAAATCAAATACCACAGATTGAAAATTATACATAATTTCTATAAGGGCATTACAATGTGTCTTGTATTCATTTATCTTTAGGCTCAGAAAAGGTTTGAAGCATATTCCAGACCAAGTCTAGTTGCTGCAATTTCTGGTAAATGAAGACGATCGAATTAAAAAAATCCAACGTAAGCTTCAGCATTCCAATCAAATAGGTAAGCTCCAGAAAATAGCTATTAACAAAATATTTCGATGATATTTGGTTGTAATGTCTAAATTGGGATAATTCTGTAATTGAAAAGCAGAATTGAGCAGCAAATGATGATGATGATTCAATGATACCTGCACTCCCTGCGTGTTGAGCTTCTTGATGGCAACAACGGAGGGAGGGCCCACGCCTCCATCAGCAGGCTTGATTGAGCCCTTATACACACTCCCGAAGCCGCCTTCTCCGATCTTAAGCAGTCTGTTGAAATTACTGGTGGCTTCTCTCAGCTCCGTGAGAGAGAAAACCCTCAGGCTCCCTTCCCTCTCTCTGTACATCTCCGGTATGCTCCGAGCAGTCGGAGATGGGAGAGAACCGGTAGATTTGGCCGCACGATTACTATCTGCGCCTGAATTATCTCTATTACTCGTTCTGCCTAATTCTGGCGCTGATTCCCCGCCCCTTTTGCCCTTATGTTTGAATATGTAGAAACAACTCATCATTTTTTACTTATTTTTGCCTAGAAATTGCTCCACGATCACAACACAGAAACAGCAGCTGAACTCTGAAATCGGAAAGAAAGAGCCAAAGCTGAAGCAATAACAAAGTGATGTGATCCAATTCAAGCTGTTGGTCGGAAATGAAATAATTGCTCTGTTTTCCCCAGCAACAGAGTCAAATATCTATTGCCACATTCAACACAAGCAGCAACTCCGCATGGCGGAGAAGAAAACTTAGTGCAATAATAATGATTAGAAAGGCGAACACTCAATCAAATTAAGTGGAAATGAAATTAAATGCGGGAAGATTCATACGTGAAAGGAAAAGTAATCGGAGAAAAGATAGATTGCGTCTCTCTAAGGGGGCGAGAGAGAGAGAGAGAGAGAGAGAGAGAGAGAGAGAGGGATGAAATTTGGAAAGTATGTTTATGTCAGATAGATTTCATCAACTCGAGTATAAGTTACAAGTTCAACGGTCAAACTGTCAGTATAAGACTAATCTTTAATTCGTAATTAAAGAAAAATGCTATACTATGTCTATCCTATACATAATTCATGGAATTTGCATCAAATTTGATTTCAAATTCAGGGGATTTAATCTGACGTGGCAACCGAATTCTTGTTTCTTAACCTTAAGTCAAGTGAAGTCGTAAAGATGCATTAATTAATTTAGTTGACAGACAATCATATCTAAATATAGTTAGGGTTCTTCCTTTCTGCTCTCCGCGCCATATTTCTCTCCCCCTAGCATCTCTCTCTTCGCAACCTGGGATATATATATCACCTACTATTATTATATTATGTTTAACTAGTGTGTAATCCGTGTCGAAAATCGACGGGAAATTACGTTACGTTGTAATTATAGGTATGAAATTATAAAAGTAATACAATATTACCTATATGCTTGAGCATAATATTGTTTCAACGATTTACTAAAGTGATGAATTTGTAATAAAAAAAAAGACATTAATAATATTATTTTGTTGATTTTATTATGCTTTGTTTATTTGCAAGAAAATCCAATAAAGAGTAAATTTAGTAGGCTAAAATTTAAACACAACACTAATTTCATGGAATTATAATTATGTATATCATTTCCCATAAATTTTAAAATCTCATTAATAGCTTCTCCTCGCAACAACCGCAACTAAAGTAACTCTAACATTATCAACCTTCACCCTTGAAAAGTTGATCACCAGAAGCATTGTCAACATTAAATATATTATTATAATATTATTTCAACAATTTACAATAATAACTCTTACAAAGGAATTTTTAAGTGTGTAGTTCGAGCAGAAAAATTATAAAAATGATAATGGTATTAGCATAAAGTAAATTCATGGGATAATTTTATACAGTATGAATTAATGGTGATTTTGTTTCAATAATGAACTAATTTCTTTCGTCAAAATATTTAGAATAGCAAAATATTATTATATGTTTTCCTATATTTGTGCAAATTTATTAATTTGTCAAATTAAGTAAATTAATATTAAGCCTAATAATTAGCCAACTTAAAATTTTCAACTAAAATAAATTTTTTGTTTGGCCAAATAAAATTAATTGTGCAAAACAACTGCGAGATGAGAAAATACATTTTGATCTTGATTATTTATATAGATACTTTAAAGGATGAAGTTTCATTGAAAAACGATGTGTGATAAATAAGACACTCTACAAGAGAATATCAAATTAATAAATATTAGTATATTATTTTCTTCTATAAGCAAATTAACTCATAAATTGAAGAATTATTTCCGTATTAATTAATTGAGTAATGATATTCGGACACATTGTGTTCAGCCACACACGCCAAAAATGGTAATAAAGGTTTTGAAAATGGAAATATACCCTAATTGGGAAGCATAAACCCAAGAGGGAAAATGTGATTATTTCCATTTTACAGTCAACTTTCCTTTTTTCATGCGTGTGGTTGACCACTGCGTGTCCGAATATCATTATTCTAATTAATTAATGAACTAAGAGAAAGAAAATATTTATGTAAGGTTATATAAACCACAATTCCGTATCTGTGAGATACTAAAGAATATTTCTTTCTATCCATTATTATATATGGTAGCTTTTAAATATTAAATATTAAATATAAGAATTAAAAATATTTAAAATGAAGATTTAAGATAAATAGAAATACTCAATTGTGGATGTACCACATAGGATCTAAAATCATGGAGAGGCCTCGAATTCGCATCGGGTTTAATTCACATTGTTAATTTCATTTAGAAAAATTTTCTTTAGTAATTTATTTATTATTTTTTTTTTGGTAAATAACTTTTTATTACCAAATGAGGAAAAATTACAACACAGCAACATCAAAGCTTCAAAACAGAATACCTATGCCTAACTCTTCAAATACAAGACTGCACTCTTCTTTGATCCAGCAGTGGCGGCAAGTAATTGACATTGACGAACAATATGATCCACAGTGTTCTCTCTAGCTTGAAACCGGCACCGATTTCGTTTCTTCCAGAGATAATAAACCACAGTGGATACAACTAACCTATAGAGAAGTTGTTTCCCAGATTTAGACTTGCACTGAGAGATCATGTAAATAAGCTCATCCTTCCATTCCAAACTTCGATGGCGAATCTCACTCCACGCTGCTACTCATGCCACACTTGAGCAGAATAACAACATTTGAAAAATAAATGATCAAGAGTCTCAAGCTCTGAAGAACACAAGATGCATTGTTGATCACAAACAACACCAAACTTGCCCAGACGATCACAAGTAGAGAGTCTACCCAGAATGGCAAGCCAAGTAATAAAAATAAACTTGGGGGAGCAATGATATGACTTACCATTCGATGCCATGGAACTTTAGGCACAAAACCCCTTAGCTCAATATAAGTTTTCCGAATAGAGAATTTATCTCTGATCAAGATAGCCTCTCCATCTTCAAGCATATTACAAAGTTGAGCAGACTTCAAGATTTTCTGTATGATCCAAGAAGCTTGAGGAGGGAATCTCATACTCCTCAGATTTTGATCTTTTACATAGTATTCATTCACCCATTTAATCCAAATGTTATCTTTCATCATAGCTACGCACCAAAGAAGCTTCAAGATTGCAGCTCTATTCCAGGTTTTCAAGTCAATGAGATTCCACCCACTTGCAGCTTTAGGAAGACACATGCTCTCCCAAGAAACCAAAACTCTCTTAGTGATCCCAGCCTTGCCTGACCAAAGAAAGCTTCGACAAACTGCTTGAATCAACTTGAGGATTTTCTGAGGGAGTAAGAAAATTTGACTCTAATAAGACGGAATACTAAACAGAACCGAATTTATAAGTTGAATGCGACTTGCATAAGAAAGAAGCTTTGCAGACGAACACTCAATACGAGCCATAATTTTCCTGATCAACGGGTCACATTATGCCACTGTAAGCTTTTTGAAGGATAAGGGAATTCCCAAATACTTAAAAGGGAGCTCACCTTTTGTCCTTCCAGACTCTTCTAATAGAGAAGCTTGAATCTCCAAACTGACTCCTCCAAAATAGATGGAACTCTTACTATCATTAGCCCTAAGCCCTGACACATCAGAAAACTTTTGGAAGGCAACAAGAAGCTTCCTCATTAATATTACATCACCTCTAGTAAATAACAAGAGGTCATCAGCAAAGCACACATGCACTATACCTAACCTTTTGCATCTAGGATAGAAATGAAATGTACTGTTAGACTTAAGCTCCAGAAGACAACGGTTGAGGTACTCCATACATATCACAAATAAGTATGGAGAGATGGGATCTCCTTGTCGAATACCTCTTTTAGCTGGGAATGGAGATGAGATAACTCCATTTACATTTACTGCATAAGCCACTGATTGTAAGCAAGCAAAAATCTAGTGGACAAATTGATATGGAAACCCTAATTCAAGCATCAAATACTTCATGAAAGGCCACTCCACCGAGTCATACACTTTTTGAACATCATTTTTTATCATGCAGCGGGGTGACACTCCTTTTCTTCCATAACCTTTGATAATCTCATGGCTAAGAATGATATTATCAAAGATTGATATGCCCTTGACAAAAACAGATTGGTTGCTACTGATCAACCCATCTAACACTCCTTGCATCCTACTTGTTAAAGTCTTTGAAATAATCTTGTGAAGCACACAGCAGCAGGCAATATGCCTAAAATCTTTTACTGACGAGGCAAAATTGCTCTTAGTTAAGAGAGAAACCAATGTAATATTTAGAGCAGAAGGTAGAAAACCTGTGTGAAAGAATTCTTGTACAGCCTCGATTATGTCAGCTCCAATAATGTCCCAAGATTTTTGAAAAAAGTAAACATTGTAACCATGTATCCCAGGAGCTTTCATAGGGTTCATGCTAAACAAAGCATTCTTGATTTCCATATCAGAAAATGGAGCACAGAGTTGAAGCTGATGGTTGTGAGATAGAACAACACCCCTATCAATAATTTTTTTTGTCAACCATAGGTAAAGAGGTAGCTGCATTTCCCATTAATTTCATATAGAACTGTTTCACCTAACTTTCCATTTGTGTCTGAGTGTGACACCTTATCCCATCCTCTCTATACAGGATTTTTATTGCATTGGCATTTAGTCTTGCCTTAGTATAAGCATGAAAAAACTTCGTGTTGTTGTCTCCTAACTCAATCCAGTCAGCTTTGGAATTCTGTTGCCAAACTCTTTCCTCTACCATGCTCCATTTCTCCAAATCAGTTAGAACCTGCTTCTTTTGTTGGATCAGATCCGGATTGAGCAGATCAAATCTAAGTTTCTCTTGGATATTACTCAAAGATGCTCTAGCTTGACTGATTTTGTCACTTATGTTCTTGAATTGCTGAGTATTAAGTTTCTTGAAAGGTTTATTCAAATTCTTGAGCTTGATCCATATGTTGAGCAACGTGTTTTGATGGCATTGATGCTACCATCCTGATTCCACAATTGTCTTGAACTCTGGGTGATCAGCAATTACATTGAAGAATCTGAAAGGAGAATTCCTTCTGATTACCTCAAGCTCAAGCTGAATGAGTTGAGGGCAGTGATCTGAAATACTTTTATCTAACAGCTCCACCACCACTGAGGGATATTCATTTAGCCAAACCTTATTAACAATTGATCTGTCAATAAGAGAGTGGATTCAATCCATACCTAGTTGGTTATTGCACCAAGAGTACTGATTACCAACATTTCTTATAGCATGAAGATCATATATATTCAAGCATTCATCAAAATTTCTATACTCAGATTCAGAAACTGGATTTCCTTGAAGCCTATCTACTGGCTTTAGGAGTGAATTAAAATCTCCACTAATAAGAAGAGGACTATCTAGTCTTCTGCAAATACTACCAATGAAGCTCCATAAATCTTTTCTTTGGTCATTAGTATTGTTGGGAAATTTATTAGTATGAGTTTTGATGAATTCCAAAACCAACTGACCCCAACCGAGTAGATGTTGCCAGTTCCTAATGTTAGCAGTTAGGCTCGCTGTTTGAGCAATGTTTAAGATTTTATCTTTACAGATAAAGACGGCAACATAGCAACACTCGGATACAACCCCAGATGGAAGATCAGATGAGGAACATCAGTTACAAGACTCTGTCTGATGAGACAGTTATGCCAAAAATAGGGGAATACTTTTTGACAACTGAGAGTTCAAGCCAACTGATCAGCTGGAACATCAGCTATAGAATGCCATCCGATAAAGAGAATGTTTCAAGAAGGGGGAAGTTATAAAGAAGTCTCAACATGAAGTTTAAAGTCAGCTGAGAGTTCAACGGTTCAGTCAGAACATCAGCTGAAGACCACTCAGATGAAGATCAAGATTTTCAACCGACTAACCAAGGTTGACTGTCAGAAAGGTTTGAATTTGAAATTCAAAAAGGAAGTCACATGAAGGTTTGACCGTTCAGTCATTACCTCATTTGGCCCAACACAAGGTTGTCTCAGATGGAAAGCAGAAGAGCATAGATGCCATATTGGGAAAGTCTGCAGAGATGAGAGACAAGCCATCACTATCAAAGAACAGAGATCGACAGCTCCTCCAACGGCTAGTTGATTCTCTCTGCCTATAAATAGAGGCATTCATTCATTCGACACATACATAAGACAGAGAAAATTTGAAGTGCACCCACGAGAGAAACAAGAGCAAAGAACATCTGCAAAATCACATTCTAAGAGCATCAGCAACTGAGAGTTCCGAGTGGTAGAACATTAGTAGCTGAGGGTTCATAGAACTATAATCTGTCTTAGATCTTAGTTTGAGTGTTCATTCGTTCAAGCCATAGATCCAGCTCACATTCGTGTTCGAGATGTAGTTGGAAAACTCACTCACATACACACCCTAAAAAGTGTTTGTTAGGATCATACTCTTCCTGTAATTGAGTAGTTAGGTTGTCAAGTACCCGCAAACTTGACACAGGTTGTTAAGTACCCGTAAACTTAACTGTAAAAGTTGATAAGTACCCGGAAACTTATTGCAACGGTTGCACAGCCCGCGTAAGATGTGTGGAACTGTCCAGAAGAACTTGGACTGAGGTGTGTGGACTCACATCTCCCCGTGGACGTAGAAATTCTCTCCGAACCACGTAAATCCTGTGTGTCTGTGTTTATTTCTGTTCAGTTACTTATTGCATTTTCAACTGACCAAACTAACCGGCATACAAACTGCATCTTTACATATCAACTGTCTTGGTTATTGACCAACCTTGCACAAAAGTGTGAGTTATTTTTACGAGTATAATTTCCACCACATTCCGCACAGCACCACTTTCACAGCTGAGTTCTCTTACTCAGTTGTGAATCCAGCTGAGACTTTCTTTACTCAGTTGAAGTTTTTCGGGGGTTAAGTTTTCAAAGTTGAAAAATCCTAACTGGTGTATTCCCCCCCATACACCAGTAACTCGTATCGGGACCATCAAGTATTAAAGGCATACACAACTATAAAATGCAGCATTTTCCCAAAGCTCAACTCAGTAATTGCAACATAAATTCTTTGGGCATTATTCTCTTTCCATGTCACACTGATTGTCTTAGGATTCCACCCTAACCAAATGCGGCCATTTTTAGCATGTGAGTAGTTATTTACCACCTCTCAGTGTCTCAAAATCACCTTAGAAATCTTGCTGAAGTTTCCACACTTAACTCTAGTTTCCAATAAAGCAACATAGCCGATTTTGTTCCTCTGCAAAACGCTTCTAATCTCCTTTTGCTTAAAGGGTTTGTTACAACCCCTGACATTCCAAGTTAGAGCTCTCATGATTTACCAAAGAGGAGATGGTCCCCACCCAATACAGATGCAGATCATGTTATGTAAAAGCTTGATAAGAGTTACCAACATTTAATTTTTCTGGTTGAGCCCCTCCATCGGGTTTAGTAGCAACTTTTCTTGGCTTTAACCAGTTATCTGCTTCTTGGGAAAAATCTAACCGTTTACTACTAGATTGAGCTTCCTTTATATTGTTCTCTGGTGCCACTAGAATTTGAGATGGACCAGGAACATCATGTGACTTGTCCACCCTTGTATTGGAATTTTGGTTACTTAATAGCATTAAATCCATAATTTAGTTATGGAAAATCCTTAGGGATTATGTGGAAACCAATAGTAGAAACGAAATCTACGGTTTGAGCACTAAGATTTAATGTATTTATTTGTTCAATTCCATTAAGGAATGAATGAGCAATTAATTCATTAACATAGCTACTTCAAACTAGAAAAGTGTGGTTTGTCCCACATTGGAAAAATATTGATATTTTGTGCTATATATATGGAACAACACTTTAAGAGAGTATGTAGTGTGCTATCTTATGGTGCACCCTAGTGGCTCAAGTGTTGGATCCTTTTGTGCACAACCATGATTCTTACTCACCGTTCGAGTCCGAGTCCGAGTCCGACGTCGACGAGCACGTGCACGTCACACTTGTCGCAATGGGCGCTTTGAGGTGCACTTGGCACTTACTCTGGTCGACTGGAGGCCAAAACCGCCATGGAAGCAACCCTTCCAAACGGACACCTACAACCTATAAAAGGCCCCACAAAATTCAATTATATCACACCAGAATCGATTTCAATTGATTATACATAGCAAAATCTAATTTTGTTCGATTACATACATACATTTCATATAAAGTCGAGTCTAGGATCGAGTACTCGTCCCGAGTATTTGTACGTTCGCTGCAAAGATAGAGTCGTCCAGTGCAGTTGATTTATCTTGAGAAACCGTTGTATCTTGGAAGCAAATGCAGTAGTCCGCCAACACATAAATAGCAGTGCATATTGCTTTACGGAGATAGTGCCTAGCACTAGCCTCGTTTGCATTTTTGTCTTTTCATTTTCGTACATATTTCACACACCCCATTTATAACAACTTGTTTCCACTGGTTCTTTGGTTTTAGGTATCCATTGTTTCTTCTTCAATGCCTCTTGGTAAGTTTTAAGGCGCACTTGCTCACAATTAAGCCCTGCACACTGACACTGTTTGCAGAAAGGGGGCACCCAATCATACACTACCTTCTCCTCCACTTGTTTCCCATCACCATTATCTATCAGCACTTTGTATTGAATGGGCTTCGTGACATCAATTTCAATCAACATAAGGGCATAGGAGATTCTGCTCTGTGAAGAAGTGCACTCATCTGCAAAGAGAGGGTTTCCAAGAGCACTGCCTATTCGACTTAGAGAGCCAGCTCCCCAACAATTTAAAGGAAGATTGGGAAGCTGAACCCAAAGTGGTACCACCTTCAGAATCTCTTGTTCAAAGCAGAAATTGGCATCCCACACTTTTACAATAACATGTTTATAAGAGATTGTGTGTGGACTAGAGAGTAAAACCTCATCTCTCTCTTCAATCGAATGAAACATAACAATGAAATATCCCTCATTATGATAAAAGATTTCAAGCTTAGTAAGGATATTGCATTGTTTTTCCAGAAAGTTATTAACATATGAAATTGACGGCGAGTCCCCAATAACATATAAAATTACAGCAAAGTTCCATTTCTCAGCCTCAATCTCAATGTCAGATTTCACCAAACATCCTGTCGGAATACCATTCTTAAGAGTAGGAGGAATATAATCAAGCTTACATTCCTTCCTTAGTCGATTTCCTTGCAACCTCTGGATTCTGATTTTGCGTAGTTTCAATTGCTGGAGGAGCCGGAGAAGGTACCAGATCTGGTTGATGATGAGTGCCCTTGCAACCGCCCTCAGCTTCTGCAACGAATTCCTTCACTGTTCCATTGAATTTCTCTTTTCCTTTTCCACTCCCCGTTGCTTGAGGCAGGGGCACCGTGTGCGAGCTTTCAATCTTTAACGCCGACGAAGATACTGGCGTCGTATTCTGAGCCACTGGTCTTCTCGGCCGGCCTGGTTTTCCCACCGTACCGACGGCGACGCACGTTAACGAGAATCCACTAACTTGTGCCGCCTTTAAAGTGTTTTTAAGTACAAGTAAACCCTCAATGTTTCTTTCTTTAGTAATTTATTAATGATTCTTTTTCACGTGGAATATTTGAAAAGGAAAGAAATCTTTGGATCTATCTTGCAAGTTATGTGGATGAACATCAAATAAGATCTTTTAAGCATGCTTTACTAATTACAATTGTATTGCATGCAAATGTGGCTACCACATCAAAATGATTTTGTTCATTTTTATCTGAATTTGAACCACTTCCATTTCAATTCGCCGTGATTGTGATTCGTGTCGTATTGATAAGGGTTTAGTTATTAAATTTGTGTTTTTTTGTGAAACAGTTTTGGAAACAGTTGAAAAAATTAAAATTAGTCCAAAATTCATTCATATATTTTCAAATAATTGTCATTTTGTATTACTTGTAGTATTGTTTAGCTGATTAAGACACCGCAAAAGTTTGGACTGATGAAAATATGTGTAGGCTGTAGATTGGAAATTATTCTTTAATAAAGTTAATAAAATTTAATATATTCATTGGAAGTTCAAATATAATTCACATCCATTTTCATAGTAATTCTTAAAACCCTATTTCTTCTCAAAATTGATGTTGGACAAAAATTATTTACTTCTCAAAGAGATTGTCTTGTGTAATTTTTAAGGAGACCTAAATATCCTACTCCCTCCGTTCACAAGTAAATGTTCAGTTTGCTACAGTACATGTGTTCCCAAGTAAATGTCCAGTTTACCTTTTCGTACAACACTACACTCTTTACTTTACAGAAATTACTACCCTTTGTCATTTAGGACCCTACCTCACATCAACTTTATTTCTACTTTTTTATCATTCCAACAATTTTATTCTTACTTTTTGGTCAATACCATCTTTTTTTGTCATTACCAGTGTTTTTTGTCATTTTTTCACTACCCCTACATCCTAACTTTTACCCCACTAACTTTCACTTTATCAGCTTTCTTAAACTCCGTGTCCAGTACAAAGTGGATATTTACTTGTGAACGGAGGGAGTAATTTTATGAGTTCAGCATAAAATTATTAAAAAAGTAAATAAAAGTTTCCTTGTCGGTACTGAATCAACATCTCTACGCTAGGTCGGAACTGGCTCGTTGATAAATCGTTGATAGTTTTTTTGCCGATTTTTCTCATTCGACGTTTTCCAACGAAGAAGATTAATCAAACAATTCGAGACAGTGTGTTCAGAATTATTCAAACCTGTATGAAATTTATATACTCGTACTTGTTTCAAACTCAATTAAAAAAATTGTTCATCAGTGTTCCTTTTTTAAAAAAATTTGTATAGCAATACCCATCAGTTGGGAATCGGTCCGTCCACCTCTACAGTTCCGAGTCAGAACTCGGAATCAGACCGTTGACCACAGTTCTGATTTATAAGTGCGTAATTTATAAAACTTGTTTAAAATTTATATAGACCTTAAATTTAATTTATAAAAAAAATTGATTGTACTATTCATTCTCGTCCTTAATTGTATTGTAATATTCACTAATTACAATTAGAGATTATGCAAAGTTGGAACCCAACTACAAATAACGTAAAAATTAATTCATGGATGATTTTTTTTTTATTTTAGAAAATACTCTATCTCTCCACGATATGGTTGTCACTTTTATTATTTGTATCCGTCCACGAAATGGTTGTCACTTCTATTTATAGTAGTTTGGTCCACACAATACATTATATATAACATTATATTTCTCACTACTCCACTCACATTTATAATGGCACCCTTACTACACTCATAACAATACCCACTACTATCTACTACTACACATCACTTTCTTAAAACTCGTGCCGTCTACAATGTTGCAACCATACTGTGGACAGGGAAGTACATGAAAAAAATGCATAAATTGAAATTTTTTTCGAGTTGAGGTACCCAACGGTTGGGAATTGGTCAGTCTACCATCACAGTTCCGAGTCAGAATCGGCCCATTAATCACGATTTTGATTTATAAGTGCGTAATCTATGAAACTTGTTTAGAATTTATATAAATTAATATATATATATATATATATATAATATAGAATGAAAAAAATTAAATAAATAAGGATAAAGAATTGAGATGTGCCACGTGTGATCTCGAGTTGAGGTACTTGTCGGTTAGAAATTGACTTGTCTACCTAATTAATTGGCCAAATTAAAATTAATTATCTTTTATCAAATTAAATAAAAAATTATTAGAATATTTCAAATTTTAATTCGGTCAACCACTAAGTTAGCCAAATTCTCTTGAACAAATTTCTACATTGATTTTATTTTGAATATTTGAGTTGGGGATTAAACTTATATTGCTTACTTCAGTGCTCAAAGTTGATTTCTTTTTCTTTTTCTGTGTTGATTGGTTTGTCACAAAATTTTACTAGTAGATATTTAAAATCTATATTTTATATTTAAAAATTAAAAAAGTTTAAATTTAAATAAATAGGAATTGAAAGATTTAGGGGTGTTAAATAAAATTTTGCAAAGCTAAAATCATTTTTCTTGAGCTAAGCAATCCAGTTCCACAAATGTTGACTCCATAAAGTTTGACTAGTGTGAGCCACAAATTAATCACACACACGCGTATATATGCACATATATTTTCAACTGGAGAAGGAAAGGGTTTTGAATTTTAAACCTTACTGTTTCCAGACTTGCATCATTTGGAATCCCTTGGGAACATATATTTTCAATTTTAAACCCTTTTTAATGTAAGTTTTAGACATTTGTATGGTGTCGGATGATATTCAAACCCTTGTTAAGTTATAAATAAGTGCTTTGTTAATATCTTCGGTGTCATATTTTGTGTTGCCAATGCCAATTAGAATTAGATTTAAGAATCTAGTACTTTTATCGAATACTAATATATTAAAATTGAAAGTGTATTATATTTCTGGAAATTTAGGATAAACTTGGGTGTAAGGCGTAATTAAAATTTAAAAGGATAATTAATCCTAGATTTAATTATTTGCCGGTGTGAAAATGAAAGAAGTGAATTGAAGAATATTCATGCATTCGCACATGCGTTCATATGTGTTATGTGACGGATGTGAGACGACGAGCAGCTGGCCAAAGAGATTTCTTGGTCTTTTTGGTCAATCCTCACAACTCACAACTCCTTATTTTCTCCTATATTATCTATACCGTATTTTCAATGTGGCTCATTTAATTTAATTTAATGTTGTTACTGTACCATCATCTTCTTGTTGAATATTTATACTATCACGTCGGTTTCAATCATTTAAATTAATTTTACGGTTTTTAAGACAAAATATATCACACCAGTTATTGGAAATTTAATTGTCATTTTTAGAAAAAATACATCACACCAATTGATCAGAAATCATTGTGTCCCTTGAACATGACAAAAATGTTTCAATGGTAGCTCCTTCATCTCTTTGTTTATTTATTTATTTTATTTGACATGGAGAAGGGGACCGGTGGGTTTGAACCTGCACTGTTTACAGACTGAAGTCACACCGTTTTGATGTTCTCTTAACGATCCTTTTAGTTTATTAAATTCAATCATTTTACTCCTTAAATTTGAATTTGTTGTAAGCTATTTACACTGTCGGCAATAATCACAACAAGAAAATTAATCGTTGAAAGACAACGAATTTAGCATACTTGTATTTAGATAGATCGCGGTAATAGACACTGGGTAGGAATACACACGTTGTCGATACTGTGTATTTTATGTGGAGTGAATGTTCCTTTATTTGAGAAGATAAATAATCAAATTTGACAAGTTTTAGAGGACAAGTGATTCTTATGGAATTTAGGTATTCTTCGTTCACCTTGAGGAGGCATAAAAACGAAACATGTTGTTGCCTTTCTATAAAAAAAAAATACTATATATTTGGATGTAATGCTAGTTATTTTTAGTGTCATAGCTCCTTGGGTGTTTAAACATTGCAATTAATTCCTTATATTAAGACTCTATCAAAACAGATTAAAGATTTATTAGAAAAATAAGCTACAACCAGTATGAAAATGGACTCGAATTAATTAGACTATACTTAAAAATTAATATATATCCCTCAAAGAAATATATAGTATAAATTAATGAAAAAAATAAAACGAAAATTTAAATGTTACACTCGCACGTCGCACTGGAGAGTACTAGTAGAATTAGTTCACATAAATCTAATTTGTGGTGTCATGCATGGTGCACTTCTTGCGCGGACTCAACCGTTGCTACCGGTAAAATGTTTATATGTGACATTATCTGAAATAATTAATCTAACAATTTATATACATAAATTGTATCCGTTGCTGTAAAACTTAACATAGAAATTAGCACAGAATATAATGAATATGCTAAGTAAAGAACACACAGAAATGGTGACCCAGTTCGGTTAGTCAACCTATGTCTGGGGGGCTTCTTGTCCAAGAGAGAATTAATCTACTATTGTAAGTTGTAGTTACAGACTCTTACACATATAGTTCGTCAACCATATGAAATCTCCTAACTCACACACTTCTCAACCCAGCGTGAACCAACGACTGTTCAAGACGCACTCAAACAAGCTTGAGTCGCAACCCAACGCTCACCTCTCTCCCAAGTGTTTTTATATGAAACAAACACTCTCGAGTACAATACGAAAAATACTCACTCACGCAAGTATACTAGATATGAATACAAGAAATATAGCTAATGCAGCGGCAACCTCCAAATAATGTAAGTGTCGATATATATAGGTCTTGAGAAACCCTAGATATGATCTTCATCGATTTGTCCTAGTTTCCTTGTAGATAGAAACTTTCTTTGGAGGCTTCTCTTGTGGAACAAACAAATATATTTGCCGTATCAGATCTTCTCCGCCTCATGAATGAATATGGAAAAGATCTCCGCAATATCTGCATAGATATGGAAAGAATCTTCCGAATCTGTTCAACCTGTTCCACAATATTCTAGCTCAGAAGAATAAAATCTCCATTATATGTCAGCACAACTTGTAACACTTCAGTCTGATCTTCTTCTACATAAACTTGCCAACTTGATTCAGCTGCATGCTCGAATCTAACAATCTCCCCCTTTGACATTTATGTAAACAAAACCATAATAAGCATTCAATAAAATCAAAGTAAAAACCATCTTCAAGCATAACATCGAACAGACAAGCACAAATGAAGATAGTATAGAAGCTCCCCCTCAAACTGACCTTGGGACTACGAAATAGCTTCATAAATCTTGATTCCCCTTCAAACTGAACTTGGAGGATTGCTTGGAATTGAACTCCCTTAACTCAAACAATAGGGAATCTTCAAAATAACTTCATTTCGTTAAGGAGATAGAAACTCCTTACAGCAGCAGAAACAAAATAATATAAGTATAATAATTAGGAATCCAGAAAACCAAGAAGACCGAAAAACAACTACTACTCCCCCTTTTTGTCTCACATGAATGACAAAATGATAAAAGGAGGGAAATAAGATCAAACATAGCAGCTAGATTGAAGGAGATTTGGATCCATCCTTCTTGTGACGCTTTGCATTACGCTCCAAGTTGTTAGCAGCCTTCGGCCTCATCTTCAGCCTCTTCTTCATCCTCACTGTCACCATAGTCCTCCACTTCTCTTTGCATCCTTTCAAGCTCATCATCAAACTGAGCATGAGGATCAGGTTCTTGCTCTGCATCAACAGTCTTCGTTCCGGAAGGTTCACCAACCTCAGTAGCTGGAGCAGAAGCATCATACAGCAGTGATGCTATGGAGGCTTGCCTCATTTGAAGAGACTTGATGATCTTATCAAGAGACTTGTACTCTCTAGTCAACTCTCGATGCATCCTTGTAGACAAGGCATGTGCCCGAGCAGGGGGAAGCTCAATAATTAGCATAGAAGCCTTGTACCGAGTCTTGAACTTTTGAACAGGGCCCTCAATATCACGAAAGTGATGCACTTCATTGAACAACTTGTTGTTGAAGATAAAAGGACTTAGATCCTTGGCCCATATACTACAATCACGAATCACCTCAGGCATTTGAGATTGTATTATCCCAAAGATCAAACCAGCATATCCCAAACATTTCTCATTCTCCAACTCCTCATCATGGTTAGTCACATGCTCAAACACAATCTTTCCAAAGTTAAAATTCTTAAACTGGCCAATCTTGAACAAGATGGTTGCAAGATTTTTTCCACCGTGGAGGTGTGATCGGAGGGAAGCCAGTTGAACACCGCGATCTTGTGTAGCACTGCAAACTTCATTGTGAGATGAATCCCACTAATGCCATCACTTTTGGTAAGCTCACGACGATAAAACCCACCAGTCAACCCTTGTGCCACCTCATCAATCGATATATCCTCATCCTCATCATCATAATCATCACGATTCACAAAAACATTGATAATTCCAGGAGAAAAATCAACATAATGACCCCTCACATAGGTCTTGAAACACGTACTCGAAGTAGGATTCTTGACGCTCTTGGAGAGATTGCAGTAGAACTCCAAGATGATCGATGGTATGAACCTTCAAACAGGAAGGATGGTCTGATCCCACTTCGCATCTTTCAACAATCTCAACAACCCAGTAGCCTCCAGTGATTGAGGCTTCACGAACTTTTCCATAAAAAAATTCTTTTGCAGCACAATGCCCCATCTTTCTTGATGCTTGTCAGACTTGAATTTCAGAGCACCCACAACGATAGGATAACGACTTCGTGGTGCCTTTGAAGCCTCCCCTGCAGACTTAGGAGAGTCTTGTCTCGTGTTGCCCGCATCACTGTTAAAAGCATTATCAGAGCCTGAGTTAATGTTTATAGGCTCCTTCCCTCTTTTCCTTTTGACATGTACCTCATGCATCTTCCCATTTCCGCTTTCCATGGCTGCAGCAGCTTCTTCTGCATGTTTCCTCAACTGAGCCCGTGTATGCATAGCAGGGTTGGGCTCATTGATGATTAAGGGTGGAAGATTAGCTCCCCTTTTCCTTTGAGTAGTCTTCTTGACCACCTCCTTTTGTTTTGGCTTTTCAACCATCTTCTTCTTCTCAACCTCTTTGGCAGGTTTCTTCTTCTCGACTTCCTTGACAGTCTTCTTATTTTAGGCATCATCAACTGCCTTATTCTTCACCTCAGCAGTTTTAGCTGCCTTTTTCTTCGCAGCATCAGCAGCAGAAACAGAGATCTCCCTCTGTTGCTCAACATCGTAGACCAAAGTGTCTTCTTTTTGTGGTTCCTTCTCTTGGTCTCTTCCATCCTTGTAAGCGGAGAAAGTTTCCCTTCGAGATCTGCCAGTGGATGTGGCAGGTCTTCGGAATAGAGAACCCTTCTTCTGGAGCGTGGGATAGGGGGTGTCACCACGTCGTGTTCTCTTTTGATTCGCCTTTTCAATAGCTCTCTCTTTAAACTTGATGAGTGGTGAGTTCAAGGTCTCCTCTCCCACTGTCTTTGCTTCTTCCTCTGAGTCAGCAGCCACCGTGTAAGTCAGTGACTTTACCGGAGAAGGTTCTGGAGATGGTTCCAGTGAGGAATCATACATAACCAGCTTCCTCTTTGGCTTTAGATTGGAAGCACGATTTTGCGCTCTAAGATCAAGCACGTAGGTGTCTCCGCCATGAGAGTCATCAGAGAACTCTTGGAAAGGTGGTGATTGCGATGAACGTTGAGACGCCATGAAAGATTGTAGCAGCTAGGGTTTTGCCGATGTGATGAACCCTCAAAGAAGCTGAAATATATATATATATATATAGCTCAAACTGAAGAACATAATCTCCATTCTGTGTCAGCACAACTTATAACACTTCAGTCTGATCTCCTTCTACATAAACTTGCCAACTTGATTGAGTTGCATGCTCGAATCTAACATTATCAGAATATAAAAATAGATAGGATTTTAAATGCAAATCATAAGATATAGAAATCAATGGGACATTATTCAACCATTAATATATCAAGCCACCACCAATCAAATTTGTAAGTCGATTCAAATCCCTCAAACGCGAATATATATATATATATATATATATATATATATATATATATGGTGTGGATCTGGTAGAAATTCATCTTAGGAACCAATATAATTATTACTTACGTGATGTATAAAATACAATACGTTAATGCGCAAACAA
The DNA here is from genome assembly GCA_029490685.1 of Schizonepeta tenuifolia. NCBI lineage: Eukaryota > Viridiplantae > Streptophyta > Magnoliopsida > Lamiales > Lamiaceae > Schizonepeta > Schizonepeta tenuifolia. The sequence continues at coordinate 15,593,090 of CM055957.1, forward strand.
ATTAATGCATAAATTATAGTACTAACTTAATGCATAAATTATTTAGCATATTTTTAATGTACAAATAATAATAATTTAATGCATTAATTAATCTAAACCGTAAATTAAAAAAAATCAATTATCTAAATTAATTTCTAATTCCTATCTAAGAAGGGGATTGATTTTGAATGTGTTTTTACAATTCTCTACGAATTTTGGGAGAAACAAGCCCAAAAAAAAAAAAATCTAATCTTCCCAAACATCTACAGTATGTAAAGTGTAAACCAATACATGACAAAAGTGACGCGGAAAAAATGTGAACAAATCCCATGTAATTCGGATGTAACCGTCAAAACATTGCCTGTACATAAATACCCCTCCGCTACCAAAACATATGAATTAGTTGATTTTTAAATATAAAAAAGTATCAGCCGTTGATTAGTAGATATGAATAATGTAGATCATTTCTTATTTCTCACGGGGAAAGAGTTTTACATATGATCTCCCCCTTATATATATATATATATATATAATATTATTTTCTCAAACCCAAAGTGTTAATTTCCAAATAATTATTCAAAGTGCTAAAAGTTGGGGCCCACTGTTTCTCATCACCTCACAAATCACAATCACATAGTCACATGCCGTTGCGGCATTGCCAAACCCAATTGTCCTCCACCTCCCCACCGACCCACATTAAATTCTTTGCGTTTATATATATCTAAAGACTAGAACTATATAACTCGTGTTTTCGACAAACCATAGTTTTTTTTTTTTTTTTTTTTTTTTTTTTTTTTTTTTTTTTTTGATTTTGAGCAGAGACAAACAATAGTTATAATTACCCCTACTAATTTTAAATTTTCGCCTTACTATTTCTTTAGATGAGTTATCGCTCAAATGATGTAATTTTTCAAGATTTCAACTTGACCACCTGAGATTTTACTCGTTGCATGTGGTGAATTAATTTATAGGCAAAATTCGTGATGAATAAGATAGAAATGCAATGATTAATCATCTTTTCCACTATGAAAATATAATTAAAGAAAGAAACGAATTCACCAGGTTGCAATTAATTGCATCGTATGACACAATAACAATACGGTGTGATAAGAGCAAATCTGAATATAAATCGTTAAGAGCATCCACTGCGGTGCTCGAACGCCTGGGTCGATCCCGGCGTCGAGCAACGCTCGACACAGCTCCCCTCGATGCAGGGTAAGGCGAGGCTGCAGTGGAGCCTTCGACGAAGGGGTAGGGCGAGGCGGCGTCGAGGGCTGTGTCGATTTATCAACACAACCTTCGCCTCAACGATGACGCAATATGGGGACACGTGGCGTGTCCCCATTGGTCCGATCCTTTTTTTATTTTTTTTTTCTGATTAAAATAAATTAAAATTAAGGCAGCAACGTCTACTTGCAATGGATATATACATGTATGCAACGGCTAAATCCCTATTTTTCACTATATATACCCATTCATCATTCATTCATTCTCCACACAAATTCCTTTCTTCATCCATTCTTCTCCACAAAAAAATTCAATCTTTCAATCTTATTTTGTGCAAAAAAAGGCCGACGAGCAGTTCAATTCTTGGTACTCGCAGTATTTCGGTTCAAACCCACCGAATCAATCTCTCAATCCAGCGAATTCAACTCTCAATCCGGCGAATCCAAACTCCCAATTCCCCCCTTCTCCCGGTTTCAGCCAATACTCGGCCCCTGCTGGATTTGCACCTTTTTTGCAGACGCCAAGAATCTCCCAATTTCCCCCATCGGCGGGGTTCTCACAGCCGCAGGGGTTCTCCCAATTCCCTCCGGCGACTGGGTTCTCGCAATTCTCACAGCCGTAGGGGTTCTCCCAATTCCCCCCGTCGGCTGGGTTCTCGCAGTCTCCGGCGTACTCCCAATTCCCTCCGTCTTACGACTCGTCGCAGCCGTCGGGGTTCTCTCAATTTCCCCCGACATCTGGGTACGAACAATTCTCGCAGCCACCAGCGGCTACTGCTCGATTCAGACGTTTCAACCTCAACGACAACAACGACGATGTTGAGGTGGAGGAAGAGCAAGAGCAAGAGCAAGAGGAGTACGGAGATTCCCAACAAGAGGAACGCGAGCCGACACCACCGCCCCCGCCCCGCCGCAAGGGGAAAGCTCCCGCAACCTCAAGCACAACCAATTCTCATGCCAAGGGGAAGGGAAAGGCACGCCGCAAGGGGAAAGCTCCCGCGACCTCAACCGGCAAGCAAAACTGGCCACTACGAGGTCCTAACTACACAGCCGATGAAATCGAATACCTCGCACGGTGCTACATTAATTTCGGGATAGACGCGGTCACCAGCAACTATCAAACCTCAAACGCGTTTCGGGAGAAAATAATGAACAAATTCAACGAGTTCATAGCTCCCGCCTACCCAAGAGAAAAGGATGCGATGAGGAGCGCATGGGGCCGCGCCAAAAAACAGATCCAAAACTTCGCCGGCATGTACATCCAAGAAGAGAATCAGCTCGGAAGAGGGCAGAACGACCTCGATCTGTACACTAGGGTCCAAGATCTGTATGCCGTCAAGTTGAAGAAAGAGTTCCGGTATAGGGCTGCGTGGGAGCTCTTGAGGCATATTCCGAGTTTCACCAACCCAAAGAAGCCGACAGCTCCAAAGCGGACAAAGATAAATGAAGCCGGCGAGTATACTTCGTCTGCTAGCGGCACCGCATCCACCACATCCGCGAGCGATGCAAACACGCTGCAGGTTCGCCCCGAAGGAGTCAAAGCTGTGAAGAAGGGGAGGAAGGGCAAAACGGCGTAAAGGAGGCGGTGGCAAGAGAGTTGGCTTCACTCAACGAGAATTTCGCATCGGACGCCGCTTCAACGAGGGAGCAGTGGGCGTATAGTATCTATATTATAGACACGTCGAAGTTTACTCCCGAGCAAAAGGCGGCGCACGAAAATGTCCGCCGCAAACTTGGTAAAAAATTTAAGTGGGAGGAATAGTTGTCGTAATTTTTTTTCTTAATTATTGTAATTCTGCAGTTTTTAATTATTGTATTTTTTTTATTAATTAGTGTATGTTTTACTTTTTTTAAATTAATTAAAATTATCATTTATTAATTTTAGAATTTAATTAAGTTCATTTTTTATAATATTTATTACAAATAAAAAAATAAACAAAAAATAAAATCTATTCAATCATTAAAATTACGCTTCCCAGTACTTCAGCCTAGGTCTTACTCAACCCCATTGTAGTGGAAATATCAACCTAGGTCTAACTCAACACCACCAATCATTAAAATTACGTTTCCCAGTGCTTCAACCTAGGTCTTACTAGACGACCGTAGTGGATGCTCTAAGGAGAATTGACACAAACAGCAAGTTGATCTATGTCTACAACGCAATGACATCCTCACAGTTTTTTTTTTTGGTCTTCATTCTTGGAGTTTGATTTTTTTTTTAAGGTAAGAAGTCAAATTTTTGATGATAAAAGTGGTAGAAAGAAATCAAACCCAGTCCAACCCAATGTTTTTAAACCTGGCCCGGACCGGTCGATCGGATCGGAAAACTCGCGAACCGGTCATGTGTCCGGGCCGGTTTAGATCAAAATTAAAATGTAACCTAACCCGAAGCGAACCGCTAAAAATCGGTATAAACCGGTGACCCGATGACCCGATAACCCGAAAAAACCGGTCAATTAAAAAATAAAAAAGTTTAGAAACTCTAAAATTGAAGTTCTGACTTTCGAGTCTTCACTCTTCCCCGTTTCACATTCCAGACTTTAATTTCAATTTTTACTTTTCAATTAAACCCATCTCCCAATTCTTCAAGCCTTAGAAGATAAACAAAGGTACGACAATATTTTCACTAATTTTCGGATATGGAACACAACAAAAAGTTTTGTTTATTAGATTATGTGATATATTTGTATTAGCCTTGATTAAATGAAAAGTTTTCGGATATTGTATTTACTTTTGTAGTTTGGATTGCTACGATATCACTATAACTTTTGTTTTCAATTAACTTTTATCATTTAGTAGTTTTTTTTTTAATTTAGTTTATATATATATATATATATATATATATATATATATATATATATATATAAATATAATATAACATATAAGCGGGTTGTCCGGGTTTTTTAGAACGGTTCAACCGGTCGAACCGGTGACCCAGTAACCCGATTAACTGATCGGTTTGCTTGCCGGGCCGATTTTTAAAACATTGGTCCAACCACCAATTTTTATTTTTATTTTTGTTTAGTTCATGATATTAGTTCAATTTGAATTTTAATTAGGTTTACTTCTTTTTGCATCGAGTTATTTTATTTGACGACAATCTATTAGTAATTTCATAATGACATACGAAAAATTAATTAAAAATGTAATATTAATTTACATTGAGGTAATCTTGTGAAATAACACTGTTTTAAAATAAAAGATTCAAAATATCACTTTGAGTTTAAAAGTTGCAAAATAGCACTTTGAGTTGTAAAAAGTCTAATATACCCTTTATGAGTATACAAGAAGAATAACTTTTATTTGAATCATACACGAAGACTAATTTCATGTATGAACTTCCGGCGAAATTTTCCGGCAAAAATTCGAATCATACACGAAGCCTAACTTCATGTATGTATCATACACGAAGACTAACATTCATGTATGCATCATACACGAAGCCTAAGATTCGTGTATGCATCATACACGAAAATTTTTGCCTCCAAATAATTCAAATTTGTATCATACATGAAGATAAGTTTTCATGTATGATACATACACAAAGACGGACTTTTGTGTATGCATTATACACGAAGCCTGACTTTCATGTATGCATCATACACGAAAATTTTTGCCTCCAAACAATTCAAATTTGTATCATACATGAAGATAAGTTTTCATGTATAATACATACACGAAATAAGTTTTCATGTATGATACATACACGAAGACTGACTTTCATGTATGCATCATACACGAAGCTTCATACACGAAAATTTTTGCCTCCGAAAAATTCAAATTTGTATCATACATGAAGATAAGTTTTAATGTATGATACATACACGAAGATAAGTTTACATGTATGATGTATACATGAAGTTAGGCTTCGTGTATGATTCAAATTTCGCCGGAAAAATTTTCGCCAGAAAATTACGCCGGAAATTTTTCGCGGGAAAAATTCGCCGGAAATTTTTTGTCGGAAGTTTATACAAGAAATTAAACTTCGTGTATGATACAAATTAAATGAAGAGGTGAAGAGGTGAGAGTTTGGGAGAAGGAAGAGAATTGAGGTAAAGTAAGGGGTATAAATGTCATCAAATAACTCAAAAGGCCATTTCAAGTTTTTTTTTTAAGGAACTATAATTCATCTTTTGTCTTTGAAAAGTGCTATTTTAAGTTTTACCTCTATTAATTATTACCATCAAAGTAATACACGTAATGCATCTATTTTATGATGCATCAAAGTAATACATATGCAGATATTCTATTTTGTCCCCTTGGGGATGATGGCCTAGTGGTAAAAGTGAGGGCCTTAGACTGAAAAGTTTCAGGTTCGAACTCCATGACACACCTCTATAGGTCGAGTTTGTTACACTTGTACTTGAAAAGTGTGGTTTACATGTCATGTGTGGTTTGCAAGCTACTACACAAGGACGAGGGTGAGGGCCTGGGACTGAAAGGTCTCAAATTCGAACCCTATGTCACGTCTCTATAGGTCGAGTTTGTCACACTTGTACTAAGAAAGTGTGGTTTATCTGTCCTGTGTGGTTTGTAAGCTACTATATAAGGGACCGAGGTTATGCGGGTTTCTACGATATCAAAGAAAATTCTTAAATTAAGAAATCAAACTATAGAATCATCAATTTTAATCGGACATACTAATTAAAAAAAAAAAAACATCTTCTTCACTTGCATCTGAACACTAATTAGTTAGTAGTACTAAGTATTTTGTTTCATATTAGAGCATTTACAGCGTGTGTCGAGTGGTGGTGTCGATAGGCGGTGTCGAAGCCTTCGACACACCCCCCCACTCGACACACCCGGTGTCGATCCCATAGTGGGCGATCGACCCACCCCAGTGTCGATGGCGGTGGCGAGGCCGGTGTCGAGGCTTCGACCCAGCCTTCGACTCCACACGACTGAAATATGGGGACACGTGGCGTGTCCCCATTGGTCCTCTCCTATTTTTTTTTCCATTTTCTGATTAAAAAATAAAAAAAGCAACGGGTATATTTTTTTGTGTCGAATGTATATATGTGAAGGAGCAACGGTAATATCTCCAATTTTTTCTTATATATATCCCACCACACCACCACATCAATTCATCCATACCACACCACCACATCAATTCATCTAATTCATTCATCATACAAATTCACTATTTTTTCAAAAAAAAAAAAAAAAAAAATTATGAGTTGGTCGGGTGCGAGCTACAATCCTGAAGAGGCGTAGGCGCGACGCCGCCAACGTTTGCAGCGAGCCAGGGAGCTTTACCAAATAGTGGCCGAGTCTGATTCGTCAGACGACGACGACTAGGATACGAGGACGTACCTGCACCGGAATCGTGAGGAGGCCGAACAACGCCTCCGACGGGATTATTTTGTCGACCACCCTATATGGGGTGATGCTATCTTCCGCCGGCGGTTTCGAATGAGCAAGCGCCTATTCTTAAGAATTGCTCAAATTCTTGAGGATCGGGAGCATTATTTTCAGCAACACCCGGATGCCACTGGGAGATTGGGGTTCCACCCCTAGGTCAAGTGCACCGTTGCTCTGAGGCAACTAGCCAATGGTGGAGCAGCCGATCAGTACGACGAATATCTGCACTGTGGCAATAAAACGGGCAATAACATCCTCAAGAATTTCTGTCGAGCCATCAGATCTGCTTTCGGTGACTACTATTTGAGGCGGCCAAACGAGGCTGACATTGCCCGGATCACTGCATTGCACGAGAGGACGCACGGCTTTCCCGGAATGCTTGGAAGCATCGACTGTATGCACTGGCAATGGAAGAATTGTCCAACGGGTTGGAGAGGACTGTACACTGGACGAAATAAATCACCAACCCTCGTCCTTGAAGTTGTCGCCTCGCAAGATTTGTGGATTTGGCATGCTTTTTTCGGTGTCGCCGGCTCTCTGAACGACATCAACGTGCTCAATCAGTCCACTGTCTTCAACGACGTCATCAATGGTAGAGCGTCGTCAACTGCTTTTACTGCAAACGGCCGCCGCACTGTATGGGATATTATCTCGCCGACGGCATCTATCCGAAGTGGGCCTCTTTCGTGAAGACGCTCAATGCGCCAACAGATCCGAAGAGACAGCGATTCGCTCGGATGCGAGAAGCTGCGCGTAAAGACGTTGAAAGGGCTTTCGGCGTCCTGCAAGCTCGTTGGGCAATCATAAAAGGCCCTGCTCGCTTGTGGTTTCGGGAGCATTTATGTGATGTCATGTATGCCTGCATCATTCTGCATAACATGATAATTGAAGATGAAGGACCGACGGCAACTGAATTCCATGCTGAATCGAGCGCAAGGGGCGATGCAAACGTGAACAGGGCACCAGTCCATCAAGGGGCGCCAGTGCCACTCCGCCAAGTTATTGAGAGACAAGCTCAAATTCAGGATGCACGTGCCCACGACCGCCTTATGGAGGATATGATTGAAGAGATTTGGGCACGTTTTGGGCCACTCCGCGAATAGTTATTGTGTTTTTATTTATTTCCTAATTATTGTATTTTTTTTAGTTATTGTCTTTTTTTTAATTCAATAAAATTGTCATTTATTAATTTCTGAATTTAATTAAGTTAGTTTTTATAATATTTATTACAAATAAAAAAAAACAAGAAAATAAAATCTATTCAATCATTAAAATCACGTTTCCCAGTACTTAGACCTAGGTCTTACTCAATCCCATTGTAGTGGGAAAATCAACCTATGTCTAACTCAACACCACCAATCATTAAAATCACGCTTCCCAGTACTTAGACCTAGGTCTAACAAGACCCTTGTAGTACATGCTCTTACGAGAAGAACTAAAAATGTCAGCAAGTGTCCTTTAGATCTGCTATTTGTGGTAGCTAATCCAACATCTGCACGTGGCATGTACGTCCATTAGACGTGCCGCTTCATCAACTAGATAAGAGCACCACAAGGGATGTCTCAATGGAGGGCTCGAGCCGGCTCTCCGTGCGTGATGTGGTGATGGAAACGCAACGAATGGGACACTGTATTTTACGAATTTTGAAGGCATTGCAGTTTGCACGTTGAAGAACGCAAAGTATTTTTGATTTCTGTTGTTTGGGCTCTATGATCATTTGATCTTAAAGCATACAATTTGCGCATTTTTACACCTATCAAATAACACTTGTATATTAGATGCTAATGAAACCATAAAAAGGAACAATCAGCATCTCGAGTTACAAGTTGATAATACAAATTGAGTAAATATAATTTTTTATACATTTGGGTATAACAAAGGTACAAACAACTGTTATTCATTCGTTTTTGGGGGATGATTGCTCCTAATCTATACAACATGAAAATATATGTTGGCAACTTGACCTTGCCAAATGAGTTTTACAAACTTGCATCAAACTGGATCAAGAGAAAACTTGAAGATAAATTCTTAAGAATTCTTTTGAGTGAACGAGAAGTTTTCAAGCTACCATATTCCGCACCCTGCAGAGTTGAGCTCAGCTAGTAGTCGTCTTCTTTAGAAAGTCAGCAAGATTAATATTACTTACGCATCGTTGTATCCACTCCCCCTCCACTTATTTACTCGGTTCGGGACCATCAACCTGTATTATAAAGATTTCCCTCATTTCCAGTAATTCTGATTTTAATGTAGAACAGGTTTAAGGGTTTCGTCACCTTAAGGAGACAAAAATTGCAAAATCTGTATCGTTAGTGTATAGAAATTAAGATGCCAGACTATATATAATTATAAAAATAAAAATTGTAGTATATGATGTTGAAGTGCGCTAAGCACCACCTTAGTCACAGATCAAAATTTTGGATAATTGGCTAATCCCACTTGCTTAACTTTAGGGCTTAGGTGAAGCTGAAACTTCAAAAAAAGATTAACATTCGTGGAAGGAAGAGTGCCCACTAATCATAAGGCTATCCACATCGCGGCTCGAGCAAGGGTGCTCGAGCCAAGATTGAGCAGGGGGGTGCTCGAGACAGGTGCGTGGCGGAGGAGACGAGCTCGAGCACAGCTCGAGCACGCGCGTGCATTACACGCGCTATCCGATTTTTTTTTTTTAAAAAAAATAAAAAACGTGAGGCGCGTGCATTGCACGCGCCAACGTTAAAAAAACTTTAAATCCAACGGCTGGATCGGCAACGGCTCGATTTTATTTTATTTTATTTTATTTTTTTTTCATTTTACCACCTATAAATACTCTCTTCACCTCTCTCATTTTCACACCTCTCATTTTATTTTCATCTCTCAAATTCTTTCCTCTTCCACAATTCTTCAAGCATTTCTTCTCAAAAAATAATTATGGATCCCAACAACCCATATTCGTCGGCGTGGTATCTCGACATGTCCGACGACGCAAATTTCTACACGGGGGCGGGGCTTGATTCAATCAACCTCAACACCGCCGCCTCCGCCGAATCCTACCCGTCGTTCTCCCCGGACTCCGACAGTCCGGCGACAAACACCGAGGATCGCATCATTTTGGCCCCCCGCCGTTCCAGCCCGCTGCTAGAGGAAGGCAAAAGAAGAAGGGGAAGGGCAAAGCCGTTGCCGCCGAAGATGACGAAGAACCCGTCCGGTCCAAGCGACACAACTACACCGACGAACAAGCCACCTACATTGCACAGATTTGGGTGGAGGAGACCAACAACTCCATCGTCGGATGCGATCAGTCCGGCGAGAGATATTGGGGCGCTATCCAAGAGCGCTTCAACCGGAGGTTCAACTTGGCTCTCAACAAGAAAGCCATGAGGAGCTTCTTCGGCCGCATCCAGACCGCCGTGAAACACTGGATCTCGGCTTGGCAGTAGGCAAATGCTCGCCGGCCAAGCGGCGTCGATGACGAGTTTGTAAAAAACCAGGCCCAACAGATCTACCAGGCAAATGCTCAGGCGCCTGCCTTCCGCTATTTCACGGCTTGGGAGATCCTCAGGGAAACCCCAAGTTTCACCAAGCCAATTTCCCCGACGTATCGTCCATGAAGAGGACGAAGACTATGGCGGAGGGCAACTACACATCCTCTCAATCCCAGCCGTCGGCAGAGGAGGCCCAGTCCACCGAAGGAGAAAGCGTGCCTTCCCGAAGGGTCGAGATGCGGCAAGGGCCAGGGCAAGGAGCAAAGGAAAGAAGCCGGTCGAAGGGTCGTCCCAGTACGATTCCGTCATGGATCGAGTTAGCTCCCGACTTAGCCAGTTCGCCGAGGCCAAGCATGAGATCGCGGTGGCGATGCGGGAATCAGCTCGGGCGAAGATGGAAAATGCACGCCTCAAGTCCGAGTATCTTCAGCAGCGACGTGATCAGATGGACCTAGATATTGTCTCCAGGGACACGAGATTTATGACGCCGGAGCAGCAGGAAGTTCACCGGAAGATGGTGGAGGAGGTGAAGGCACGTCGGGGGTGGGCGTAGTTTTTTTAAGTAATTTTTAGTTTTATGTATTATTTTTTTTAATTATGTAGTGTTTTTTTTTATTGTCAACGGCATGTAATTTTTCAAGTTTCAAATATTAATGGAAAATTCGTATTATTTATTAATTAGTGTATTTTAATTTATTTACAAATAGATGAATTAATTTAATAAATGGAAATGAAGAATTTTTTAATATTAAAGATAGAGCACCTTTAGAGCACCCTTGCGTTGCAGGGGTAGAGTGCTCTAAGAGTGCTCCAGTGCTAGAGCACCCCTTAGAGCACCCTAAGGGTGCTCTAAGGGTGCTCTAAGGGTTGTGGTTAGCCTAATACTAATCAACAACAATTACTAATCACGTAGAGAAGACATAGCAATCATAATACCAATCATAGTCACAACAACAAAACCACCAGCATATTAAAAAATTGAAAAAAGAAAAAATGTAATTTAATACTGGCAAATGAAATGTAAAGAGAACGAGAACAGGTTGTTAGACAAGATTACAAACCTATTCAAAACAACGATTTAATGTCAAAAAAAAAAAATTCAAAACAATGATTCAAGAAATGTCTGACGCCATTACTGACAACGTAACAGCATTGTTCATCACAAGACGTTACTGCACAAATAGTAGAGTAGAGCTAATCTATACTATAACAGGAATTAGTGATGGTAGAATTTGCAGTTCAGATTGAGATTTTATGTGATCCTTCTTATCCTTGCTTTGGTTTGTGACAGAGATTTTCCAACCTTCGGTACACATCTCTCTCCCAAATGGAATCTTTGTACCTCTCCTTCATAACAATGACTGAGAGGTGACCACAAGCACCACATTTGTGAGCGATATGCTTTTGGGAGGCCAAAAATTCAGTTTTAAGGCTCCCACAAGCATAACACTGAACAAATTTCTTGATGAACTTTTCAAAAGTTGCAGAAACTTTGGCAGCATCAAATGAGCCTAACAAAACGCCAGCTTGAGTCTCACGATCAAAATTAGTAGTAGTACGCAGTTCCATTCCAAAGAAAACGGTTGCAACAAAGCCTGGCCTGCCCAAAGATTTTACAATCTCACCCAAATTCAATACTTTTGTCCTCTCATATCGAGCAGGACCATATATCTCTATTTTAAACTCAGGCATCTTATAACCAGACAGCACATCAACATCATCCTTGTTTTGCACAGCCATTTTGCACCCTTTCATGTTCATAGATGAGAAACACACAAGTATTTATTAGAGATGCGGGGGAACCATGACATGACTTTTCAAACTTAAAACAGAACAAGCAAAACACAAATTCAGTAGGCTTATTATTTTGATTATTCTCATCATTTATTCAATTGAATCGAACAGATTCAATATTCAGAACTCAAAATCCAGATCAAAAACCCCACGATGACGCCAAAGCAACACACGGCTGATAGGACCGGCCTCATCTTGGGCCTGATCCGAGGCCCAACCTAATTGGGCCTGTACATTGAGCTCGGCCCAAGGAGCTCGGCCCAGACGAATTACTAGCTGCCTTGAAGACCAACTAACGAGACCTTACCTTGGAGAAGAAGGAATCCTATTATGAAGGAAATTCGGATATGTATGAGGAATCCTAGTAGGATTAGGGCTCAATTCAAGGCTTATATATAGATGTTAGATTAGGGGTGTAAATACGTTGAAATACTTATTGTACTCTCAAGCAATAAAAGCTAAATATTCTCTCCCGTGGACGTAGATCGCATTGATCGAACCTGGTAAATCCTTGTGTCATCGCATTACTATTATTTTTGGCTACTCTTGCAAACCCTAGATTTATCATTGGCGCCGTCTGTGGGAAAGCAATCGACGGTTCTTTGGTAGCTGATCAATGATGGTAACACGATCACAAAGCGTGCGGGAGGCCCAAAGCCAACATGGGAATCCCAACGAAGCAGAAAGTCACCCCTCGGATAAGGGTAATCGCCATAAAGGCGGTTCGACCCCGAAGGAGGGATGTAATAATCACCACTCAGGAGAGGATCCATACAAGGGGATGCCCGAGCTAGAAGACATCCCTCAGAAGGATCCACCACAAAACCTGCGTCGGAGGGCACACATCGGACGATCCTTCAACACGAACGAGACTCCAGAAGGGTTTGTCGAAGTGAGCGACGAATCCAAACAAAAGGGACCCGAGTCGAAGAAGGGAGATGATTTCCTCAACGACTTCGATCTCGCTACCGCCTATGCCGCAACTGAATTCGCTAGAGCGAATAAGGAGAGCTTCAAACGCTTCCTCACGACAACTAGGATGCCCTCAATACCCGAAGCTAGGGAGAGTTCCACGCGGAAATCTATACCCAAAACTCCTCACCACTCCAAGATGCGGGAGCCCGAGCTGAGGGGAAAGCACGACACACGACGAAGCCCACTCCGCCGCCGGAGTTCTAGTCCACGTCGGAGTCCCAGGCGACACCACCTCCCAAGGCGACATCGGAGCCCCAGCAGGTGTCGGAGTCCGAGCTATTCCAGGAGTCACAGCCCCCAGGAACTTCGACACCGACGTGACAGGGGACCAACCCGACTTGTCAGCCCGTTCACCGACGAACTGCTTGACACCAAGCTCCCTGCGGCATATAAGTTGCCCAACATACCACCCTACAATGGGTTGGAGGATCCCCTCAATTTTCTGACGCGTTTCAAATACAGCATGCACAACCAGGGCCTTAAAGAAGAACACATGTGCAAGCTGTTCCCCGAGATGCTGGTCGACTACGCCCGAGCTTGGTTTGACAGCCTGCCGACTGGCAGTGTAGGGTCCTGGACCTACCTCGAAGGAATCTTTAAACAAAGATTCCTCATAAAGGTCCAGGCTCGCCGAGACACGGCCTATCTCCTATCAGTAAAGCAAAAGGATAAAGAAACTATAAGGGAGTACGCCTCCCGATTTATCCAAGAAAGCCTGAAAGTCGATAAAATCGACGATGTCTTCCTCATCTCGGCTTTTCGAAATGGGGTCGCTCCTGGATCCCTGAACCAGGAGCTCGCTAAACAGAAACCTGAGACAGCTCAGGAAATATGGAGACTTGTATACCAGTTCGTGGATGGCCAAGATGCGGACCGGTTGAAGCGAGAAGAAACCGAGAAGAAGAGGACTGAGGTTGATCGAGGTCGGAATGATCGTGATCGGAGAAGTGCTCACGAACGTCTTCATCGAAGACCCATCCAATCTCGGCTCGGACCAGGACCTATCCAGTCCCGTCTCGGACCTCGAGTGGGACCAGAGCAATCACAACGACCTTCTTTTGTGAAAACAAATGCGGAGATCTTCGCGCTTCATGAGGACTGGTTCACCAAACCACGTCCTATGTCAGGGTCAAAACCTCGAGATAGAAATAAGCACTGCTCCTTCCATGGCGACCATGGACATCACACGGAAGACTGCCGCGACCTCGCGGAACAGATAGAAAAGTTGGCCCAGGAGGGAGCTCTAAAGAAGTACGAAGCTGGGGGGAGGAAAAGCAGAAAAGAAAAGCGGAAAGGAGGACAAGGTCGCTGTGCTCCAGACAATAAGCGAGCTAAGGTCGACCACGACGAGGAGGATGATGACCCTCAGTATGATGCACCACAATACGACGGGGTGGTTTCAACCATCTCCGGGCTTCCCCCAGGTGTGACAAAAACTAAGCTGAGGACAGAAGCCCGCAGACCACCAATTCCGTCAGAAGAGGAGCAGACAAAAAAGAGGTTCAAGAAAAGTAAAACCGTCACGTTCTCCGAGGATGATCCTGTACCTACAGCTACGCCCCATAATGACGCCCTGGTGATACAGGTCGGAGTGGCCAACAAGATGGTTCACCGCGTATTTGTTGATGGTGGAGCCAGCGTGAGTATCATCTTCCAGCATTGCTTGGATAGGATGGGGCTCGACCCAGCTCGGGTTAACTCTACGCCCCTGCCCCTCAAGAGCTTTACACAGCATGAGACGCGACCTGAGGGGATCATCGCGCTCGACGTCGCCATTGGCAGCCCGCCAACCAGCATCAACAAGCTAATCCAGTTCTACGTGGTCAAAGCGAACTCCCCCTACAACATCATATTAGGTCGGGATTGGCTGAATGCAGTCAGAGCCATCATCTCGCCATATCACTTGTTACTGAAGATCCCGACCTCGGGCGGAATCCTAACTGTCCGAGGCGATCAGAAAAAGGCCAAGGAGTGCATGCAAGTTGCTCTTCGAGGTCAACTGCAAGCATAGCAATCAAAGTATCCCAAGGAGTTGGAAGAGACGACGTCGATCTCGGATACCTCGGCGGAACAGGTTCCCTTATCCGAAGTAGACCCTGCAAAAGTTGTCAAGGTCGGCTTTGCAGGGGGACCCCAGACCCGCCTGCAGGTAATCCAGCTCCTTAGGGAATATCAAGACGTCTTTGCTTGGTCACCAACGGACATGACGTGGGTATCATCGGATATCATTACGCACAAACTCAACATCGACCCGAGCTCCACCCCGGTTAAGCAGAAGAGAAGAACATTCGCTGCCGAACGGAATCAGGTCATCTACGATGAGGTGCAGCAATTGTTGAAGGCAGGGCTCCTATTCGAGGTCAAATACCCAGTTTGGCTATCTAATCCGGTGGTAGTCAAGAAGGCAGAAGGAGGGGAGTGGAGGATGTGTGTGGATTACACTGACCTCAATAAAGCTTGCCCAAAGGACTGCTATCCTCTCCCCAACATTGACGAGAAGATTGAATCCTTAGTGGGATACAAGGTATTTTGCTTTCTTGATCTCTACAAGGGGTACTACCAAGTTCTAATGGATGAGGGAGATGCGATCATGACAGCTTTTGCCACGAGCTTCGGTGTCTTCGCATTCAAATACATGCCCTTCGGGTTAAAGAATGCCGGAGCGACTTACCAACGAATGGTCGACTTCCTCTTCCGAGATCACATTGGCAAGATTGTCGAAGTATATGTAGACGACATTGTCGTCAAAAGTAAGGAAAAGGCTTCAGCAGTGGGCGACCTACGAGCGACGCTCAACGTACTAAGGCAGGCAAACCTCAAGCTGAACCCCAAGAAGTGCACTTTCAACGTGCGATCTGGGAAATTCCTAGGGTGCTGGATCTCGTCGGAAGATCTCAAAGCCAACCCGTTGAAAATCAGAGCCGTGCAGGAAATGAAAGTACCCCGAACTATTCGCGACGTGCATAGGTTGACAGGCTGCATAACCGCACTAAGCCGTTTCCTCTCAAAAGCTGCCGAGAAACAACTTCCGTTCTTCAAAATTCTCAAGAAGGCACCGGAATTTGGATGGGGACCAGAGCACGAGCTAGCCTTTGAGGAGCTCAAGTGCCACCTAAGTGACTTACCAACTTCGTCAGTCCCCAAAAAGGAAGAATCCCTCTCCCTATACCTCGTAGCATCGGAGGAAGCAATAAGCGCGATGTTGGTTCGAGATGAAGGAGATCGACAGCTACCTGTGTACTTCGTCAGCAGAGTCCTAAAAGATCCAGAGACAAGGTATCAACCTCTCGAGAAGGTCGCTCTAGCCCTAGTAAATGCAGCTCGGCGCCTAAAACCTTATTTCCAAGCTTACCCAATACAAGTTTTGACCGACCTGCCACTCCGGCAAGTCCTCACTAAACCGGAAGCTTCAGGAAGGATCGCGAAATGGGCAATCGAGCTCGGAGAGCACTCCATATCATTCGGTCCCCGCCGAGCTATAAAAGGGCAAGCTTTGGCAGACTTCCTCGCAGAAGCTCAATACAATGTCATCGACGAGCCAAAAAAGTCTGGAGCCAAAACCGAACTCCAAGAAATCCCAGAGAAGACACCCCCAAATTGCTGGGAGATGTACGTGGATGGAGCCTCGGGGAAGAAAGGAAGCGGAGCTGGCATACTCCTAATCAGCCCGGAGAAAAAGGAGCTGACATACTCGCATCAATTCGAGTTTCCCACTACGAACAACGAAGTGGAATATGAAGCTCTTATTGCCGGACTACGTCTCGCCCAAACCCTCCAGGTACGAGCTATCCAAACCTACTGTGATTCCCAAGTAGTGGTCAACCACGTGCTGGGAAAGTATGAAGCGAGGAGTGAGAAGCTGAAGAAATACCTGGAGAAGGTCAAGCTCCTAGAACAATCCTTCCAGTTCTTCAGAATAGTTCGCATTCCCCGAAGCCAAAATACCCGAGCTGACGAGCTAAGTAAGCTGGCGAACTCCACAACTAGCTCAACTCTAGTAGAAGAAGTCTGGAATCGAAGTATAGAAGAGGCGGAAGTCAATGCAATCGAAGAGGACGACCCGAATTGGATGACCCCTCTAAAAAGATATTTGGAGAGCGGGGAAATTTCCGAGGACAAGGCGGAAGCCAAAAAAATCCTAGCTAGATCCACGTAGTACGTCCTCGAAGGAGGAATCCTTTATCGAAAGTCATATTTACAGCCTCTCCTAAAGTGTGTGGGACCAAGGGAAGCGGACTACGCACTAAATGAAGTGCACACTGGATCGTGCGGAAATCACATCGGAGCTCGGATGCTAGCACAAAAAATCATGCGGTGGGGGTACTATTGGCCAACAATGGCAAAAGATGCGGAAGAATTCGTGAAAAAATGCCTGAAATGCCAGCTGCATGCCAAGGTGACAAGGGTATCCCAGACCGACCTCTCTACTATACAGAGCTCGTGGCCATTTGTGGAGTGAGGCATTGACATCGTGGGACCCTTCTACCCGGCTCCAAAATAAAAACGGTTTCTAATAGTCGCAGTCGACTACTTTACCAAGTGGGTCGAAGCCGAACCTTCCACAAAAGTCACAAGTGAGAAAGCCGTCGACTTCGTTTGGAAGAACATCGTGTGCCGGTTTGGAGTTCCAAGAGTCCTCATCTCGGACAACGGGACGCAATTTATGTGCAGAGAATTCCGAGAATTTTGTGAAGGACTCAATATCCAGCAAAATTTCACCTCGGTCCACCGACCTCAAACTAATGGCCAGGCCGAGGTCACCAACAGGACAATAGTGAACGGACTCAAAGCCCGCCTAGAGAAGGACAAAACGAAATGGATCTACAACCTCCAAAACGTCCTGTGGTCATACAGGACTACACCCAGAACTTCAACGGGAGAAACCCCGTACCATTTAGTATACGGGTCAGAAGCAGTCATACCCGTAGAGATCGGGGCACCGAGCCCGCGCACCATCAATTTCTCAGCTGAATCTAATGAAGAGCAACGCCGAACCGACGTGGACTTACTCGAGGAAAAGCGGGAACTAGCCAGCATAAAAGAAGCTCGGTATAAGCAACAAATGACCCGATATTACAACCAAAGGGTCAAACCCCAGCAGTTCCAGGTCGGTGACCTTGTGCTTAGAAACAATGAAGTAAGCCATTCGGAGAAGCTCGGCAAACTTGAAGCTACGTGGGAAGGGCCCTATAGAGTACACGAAGTTCTCGGCAAAGGAGCCTACAAAATCGCCTACCTTTCGGGCGAGCTGATACCCAGAACGTGGCACATCGCCCACCTAAAGAGATTCTTCGTATAAGCAGCAAGTCTTGCATATAGAGTCTTAAGTTTTTTTTCTTGTCTTTTTTTTCTTTCTTTTCGAGTCTTAATGTTTTGTTTTTAGTGAGGTCGTCAAAACCTTTATTTGTTTTGATCTTTCTTTAAATAAAGTTTCTTTTCATTTTGCATATTTTCATGTCTTTTAGTTTGCTTATACGAATAATCCAAAAAACGAAGTCCCCTCATAAGGACGAACTAAAGTTCCCTTCCGAGGTCAGTGATGACCCGACATGGGGTAATTATATCCTAAGAAATGCGCAAAGGAAACCCTTTTCGAGGTCCGAGCTCGTCTCCCTCCAAAAAGGAAGATCTCACGAGGTCCGAGTCAAACTCCCTCATCAAAAAAAAAAAAAATTCTCAACTGGGGTCGGAACCAAGTTCCCCCGGGAGAATCATACTATGAGGTCTGAACCATGGTTCCCTTGTCACACAGAGAGGTCCGAGTTCGACTCCCTCCACAAGGCAAAGCACGAATAAATCAAGGAAGCATTTTTACAGAAGAACAGGAAGTTAAAAAAAAACACAATATATATTGCTTTATTTTTGACTAATTACAACTTGTATGTACATAAATTACAGGAAGAACCGAGCTAATCTATGGAGGGGGATTTGGCCTACTAAAGTTGAGCCATTGCTCTTCGAATGAAGTAGATCCCAGAAGGTCGTCAATGGAAATTCGACCTCGTCCCCGACCTCGATTTCTTCCAGAAGAAAAACTCCGACCTCGCGACATAGCCGAACTCCACCCCGCAGCCCGGCCACCTTGGCTCAGTCCGACCTGACGTCCCCGAGAAGCAGATTTCACCTCGCGAGCCGGCATAGTCCAAGAAGACGATGGAGCAGACTCGTCCGCACTATTGGACAGAAACGCACGAAGTTTAGGACGACGAGACAGCACGCATTTATACATGTTCGCGCTTTCTCTGAGCATCTCATGAGCCCCTTGAAGCTCCCAGGACTCGGGGCCGCACGCTGCATTTAAATCGAGATACTGCTCCAACAGTTCCTTCGTCTTTAATTCCGCCTCGGATATGGTGATACCACCATTGCGACGGATGATATCCTCATATTCAGCATGCTCCTCGACGATCTTCTCATAATCCGTCAGAACACGCCCAGCTCTACCCCGGGCAACTTCCAACTCTTCCTCTGCCTGAAGAAGCTTGGTCTGAAGCAAATCGGCATTCTCTTGACCAGCGAGCTGCTTGACCTCAGCCTCCACGCAGAGCGACTCAAACTTCTCCTGCCATTCCTCGAGCTCGGATTCTTTTAACTTCAACAGAGCACACTTTTTATCAAAAAGTGCCTCAGCTCGACGACATCTCTCCATCCATAGCTGAGCTAAGGCTCGTTGTTCAGACAGATCTTGAGACAGGAGACTCATTTGTTTGTGTAAAGAAAGTATATCAGGAGAATCCAAAGTCTACAGACACAAGGAAATGCAAAATTCGTTTATTCAAGAGGTCTGAGTACAAAATTACATATATACAAAAAAAAAAAACTAAGGATCGACGATCTCCTTGTTTTGAAGAGGTGGCTGCCCGGAAGGGAGATCCTTGGAAGAACCATCAGCGCCAGCATCCTTGGGATCCTCCGAACTCTTGTTAGAGTTCGGGTCTTCATTAGTCACGGCCTCGCGCTCCTCTTCCTCCCCCTTGTCTTCTTCTTCCTCCTCGTCAGATAGAGAATCGAAGATTGCGTCGAGGGTGGGGTCCCGATCTGTCGAGCAAATAGAAATCTACTCGGCGGATAGAAGCACGGACGAGCTGGCGAGGTCGTCCAAAACAGGTAGCTGGCCGAGGTGACGTCGGATCACTTTGGCATACTGGCGAGGGAGAGCCTCATCCTCTAAGCGCTCGAAACCATATTTGGAAACTTCCAGGTCGGGAAAGTCCCTGTCGGCCTCCTCCAAAGCACTCAGGGCGTAGTTTCCATTGATAAGCCCAGCCAAATCATTGGCTAGGCCGGAGAAACTCTCCGACAATAGAAGCCTCTTTGTATAGGCCCGCAGGATCTCGCCTTGACAAGCCGCCAGCTTGGCCTCCCTGTCCTTGGCTGCACTCAGCTCAGCCTCAAACCTTTTTCGAGCTTCCTCGGCCTCCGTATCGGCCTTCGCCAGCTGAGCGGCCAGCTCGGACTTGATGGTCTTCACCTCCTCCCGGGACTTGGCCAACTCCCCCTCAGCCTTCTTCAGCTTGGCCGTGGTCGACATCAGCTTCTCAGAGTACTGGCTTTTCTCGTCCTCGTGCCTCGTTGACATCTCCCCGACGCCACTCTTTAGCCATCCCATGAACATATCAATGCCCTGCAAGAAGGAATGCAGTTAGCTACACATAAGCAAGAATTACAGAAAGCTATCGAAAACAATAAATCTTCACCTCGGGAAAAGGCAAATCCCCTAGTCGGGCTGGAGGAGCAACCGGGCTCGCCTCCCCACCCGTGATGTCGACAATCTCTACGCCGCCCTTAGATTTTTTAAGAGGGGGACTGCCAGAAGGAGAGAGAACATTCGTCGCAGCAGCCTTGTCACCTCGGTTTGCCGACCCAAGTCGGGGGATCCTCCGAGCTGACCCTGGTCAGACGACGCAGATCGTCCTGACGGCCTCGGCCTCTTGCCCCCGCGAGCCGCGGCCTTGGCATCGGCTCCATTTTTCTTCCCGAACTTCACTGCAAATGCAAGGCAAGTAAAGGGGTTAGGCAACGGATCAACAAACAAAACAATCCTAACAGCACTAGCGGGGCCTCACCCGTTGCGGAATCCACCATACTTTGGGGCTCAAATGGGCTTAACCCCGCTTCAGCTAGCGAGTCTTCGTTGTAGCTCTCCTCGAACGGGCCACAACTCGCTATTGCCCTCGCAATATCCTCCAAGCCGACATCCACCTCGTCTGTCACCCAAGCGCGAGGCTTACCCAACCTCCACATCAAGTCGACTACGCTATCATGCCGACAAAAAAAGAATTTCCTATGCCATTTCTCTACCTTGTTCTGAGTTCTCCCTTTAAACTCAGTGCGAGCAGTGGCATAGTACCAGCCCGCAGATGCTTTGAAGGCAAAGAGCTCGTGGATGAGCTCGGCAGATAGTGGGTAATTGTGACTGATAGCCGCTACGCCTAGGTCGGCAAACTGCCTAAAAGCGTTCGGTGTTATCTGCCCCAAGGCTAAACCGAGCTTCCTTTGAAGCTCGGCAAAAGGCACAGGAAAGGGTAGACGAAGGCCGGAGTGCAGGCTGTCCTCGTAAATCGTGACGAACCCCATAGGTGGCGAGCACGCCCTATCCTCCGGACGAGGTTCTATAAGTTCAACGTCTAGGGGGAAATTATAGGACTGGGCAAGAAATTTTATCCTAGACTCGTCTAGGATTGAAGAATATTCGGCTACCTTCCCCTCTACGCAGGGGGCACAACTAAAGCCTCAACAGTCGGGGTGGGGGATCCTAATGAAAAAATTCTAAAATTAACCCTTCCGTCGGCAGAATCGGTCGGAGGACATTCGCTATCACTACTAGATTGAGAGTCGCGAGAATGGGAAGCCATACTTACTTGTTAATTGAGATAGACGGTCGGACAAACGGTTCGCAGATGTAACAAAAGACCAAACGTGAAACTGGCGGCACAGCGGTACGGCTCGTCGGAAATCTCTAGAGCGAAAATTGGGGGAGAAGCGGATTTTCTGGAAACGAATCTTTTTGCTGTAATAGTGAATGTGAAATGAAGTGTCGTGTGAAGTCCCGTAATGAATACTTGAATCCCGCCGCTGAACGTCACACACGTGTGAACGTGGCAGCTTTTTCGGTATCTGAACCGCCTCTCGAAAAGATTTTCAAAAAACCCCCAAACTATCCCTCCATTCGAATCCGCCTGCATCTGGACCCGGATCCGAATGAGACCACTCAAATAGCTTAACTTGGAATTTAGCCACCTGCAACTCGAACTCGGATGATGAGCCCGTTGAATCAGCCCATGACAAAGCTGACTTGCGCGATTGTTCAACTCGGAACTTCGACCTGACTGTACCTCTCATCTCTTCTTTCCTCTCTTTTGGGGGGGGGGGGATGTGATAGGACCGGCCTCATCTTGGTCCTGATCTGAGGCCCAACCTAATTGGGTCTGTACATTGAGCTCGGCCCAAGGAGCTCAGCCCAGATGAATTACTAGCTGCCTTGAAGACCAACTAACGAGACCTTACCTTGGAGAAGAAGGAATCCTATTATGAAGGAAATTCGGATATGTATGAGGAATCCTAGTAGGATTAGGGCTCAATTCAAGGCTTATATATAGATGTTAGATTAGGGGTGTAAATACGTTGAAATACTTATTGTACTCTCAAGCAATAAAAGCTAGATATTCTCTCCCGTGGACGTAGATCGCATTGATCGAACCACGTAAATCCTTGTGTCATCGCATTACTATTATTTTTGGCTACTCTTGTAAACCCTAGATTTATCAACGGCACAAATTTAAAAAAAAAAATAATAATCAGCGATACAGCGCATGACGAATCAATTGAAACATGTGAATCTGAAACAAACAATTAAAAAACACCATAAACAAAAATACCTTACTGTGAAAGTGTGAATAGAGGGAAGCGAGAAGACGATGTATGAGTTTTGCGTGAGACCGGTGGGAGAGCGGGTGGTATGGTGAGTGATGAGAGATATCCAATGCTAAACCTGTATTATACCCCTTTTTGCGTTTGATATACCCTTGAGAAATATGGTAGAGTATTTTATATTTTTATCTAAATAAATAGTATATTTTATTTAATCAAAGTGCGCATGGAAAGAAGTAAAAACATATAAAATAATTAAATAACAAATTTATTTTTATTAATGATAGGAAAATAAGCGGTGCTTTCTCATTGGTGCTTTGTTGTGATTTTTCTTGATTTTGGTAATTTTAATATTATTAATTCATAATATACATAAATATGCCTTAATTCGCATCGTATATCTAATTCTAATACAATCACAATGCATATTTATCTCTATTCACATTGAAAATTATATAATAATTAAAATTTCAAGTCTACATTAAAAGTAGGAATATTAAATCAAAATAACATAAATTACATATGCTCATACGAAAATAGTTCATATAATTATTATTATTGTGTAGACGTAATTTAAATTATACATTTTTGTCAATTAATTTAAACACACATTTTTTATCAACCTTACAGATTAGTTTACGGGTACTAATCAACCTATCTACTCAGTTACGGGAAGAGTAGGGTCCTAACAATCTTTTCAAGTGTAAGAAAGTGTGGGTTTCCAACTAATAGCTCGAACAAGAAGTGGGCTATGATCTAACACTCTACGAACTCTCAACTAGTGATGTTCTCAAGGTTGGATCAAAAGACACTAAGACAGAATCTAACACTCTAGAACTCTCAACTAATGATGTTCTTAGAGATTGAATGCAGTTCAGCTCGTGTGAAGTATTTGGTTTTTTCTTTCGCTCTTTGGTCTCTTCTCGCACTTGTCTGTCTTGTTCTCGTAGTCTTGGTGAATGAATGAAGGCCTCTATTTATAGGCGGAGAGAATCAACTAGCCGTTGGAAGAGCTGTTGATCTCTGTTCTTTGAAAGCGATGACTTGTCTCTCATCTCTGCAGACTTTCCGGATTTGGCAACTGCATGCTTCTGCTTTCCATCTGAGACAGCCTTGTGTTGGGCCAAATGAGGTAATGACAGAGAGTCAAACCTTCACGTGACTTCCTTGTTTGAATTTCAAATCTCAACATTAGTCTTTCAACAAAGGATGGTCGGTTGAGAGTTTCGATCTTCATCTGACTTGTTCTTTAGCTGATGTTCTATCTGAATGCTAACAGTTGAACTCTCAGCTGACTTGAACTTCATGCTGTTGATTTTCTTGGTTCGAGTCCTACAACTGATGTTCTGAAACTGAACGCTCAGTTGTCTTTCTTGTATCTGATCAATTGGCTCCGAATGCTCAGTTGTCTTACTTACAACTGATGTTCTCTTGCATCTTCCTTAGTTGACTTTGGCATCTTCCTGCTTTTTAATTCTCATCTGATGAACGCTCAGTTGTCTTTCTTACAACTGATGTTCTATCCAAGTGAAGCCTTGTTGCCGTCTTCAGCTGGAGTCCTATAAAGATAAAATCTTAACAATGCTCAAACAGTGAGCCTAACTGCTAACATTAGGATCTGGCAACATCTACTCGGTTGGGGTCAGTTGGTTTTGGAATCAATCAAAACTTTAATAAATTTCCCAACAATTTCCCCCTTTTTGATGATGCCAAAACCCTTATAAAATTCTTACAAAGCAAACTGATCTAAATCCTACTGACCTATCCAAAATCTCAGCTGAAATTCTAGACAGTCTATAAGATTAAAACATCAAAGGGTTAGCACAGTTATAACATGATATTGAAATAACTTTGCGATTAAGAGCTTGGACAATGAGAAATTGTACGTCAAGTTGAATCGTATAACTGAATAGTTTTTATTACAACTGATGGTTGCAAAGATAAGCACAAAAACAAAAATTACATCAGTTGCTCAAAAACTAACTGAGCTATTAAGCCCATATTTGCTAAAAATTCTAATAAAAATCTCTCTCTTCACTTCTGACTCCTTTGCTATGTCAACCCCGTGCTCTTTGCAAACTTGCCTTGCCTCAACTGATATCTTTTGACGGTTGGGGTTTCGAGAGTCTGGAAGGAGGGGAGGGAGATAGGTAACCTTCTTAGGAACCGGGACTGTGTTCAGATCCAGTTTTGCATCTATCATTGCACGTCTGAACTGGCTGAACATGCCCGGGTCCTCTGAGTGCAACTCGGTCAGGGCTTCCTTGAACGCTTTCCTCGGATCGTCAGTTGAGAAGACCTTTCTGTAATAGAAGTCATTCACGAACTCTTGCTTGAATGACTCCCAGTCTTCATTCCACTCAACTGGTATCCACTTGTCCACGTGCCTGAACCGACTTTGGACCTTGACCTTCCCTGGCAACCTCTGTTGCCTCAGCAGAGCTTCAACCTTAACCTGATGTTTGTGAATGCGGTGTCGGCTGTGAGAGGCAATGTTCCTATCTAGGTTCTTGGTTATCTTGGTCAGCTCCTCCTCGAACTGGTTGACTCTTCGAGCTTGGTTGGCAGCGAACTTCTTGATCCAGCTAGGATTCATGTAATCTTTCTCAGCAACATCCATAGCCTTGGCATCAGCAATACACTCTTCGGTTGTGATACCGTCGAGTTTTGAATAAAGCTCGGCTACGATCTCGGCTATGGAGTTGTAAGAAACTCCAAACTGCTCCGCCTGCTCCAAGTGGCTCCACCTACGTCGGTTGGCTTGGGAGCGGACTTCTTCTTCTGTGCAGTCTTCCTCCTCGGCTGAGATTTTGCAGCAGCTTCAGCCTGGGTCTCATCTTCCCCCTGCATCTCAACATCCCCCTGCAACTCCTCTTCCTCCTTTTATCTTCCCCTTTTTTGGCATCAGCAACAAGGCTTGCTACTGATCCATCCAGAGAGGTGAGTTGTTGTTCGGCTTGTTGGATGCGGTTGAAGAGTTCATCGACCGCGCACTCTATTCCGACCTTCTTCACCAGTTTAGAGTCATGACGCTCTTGTTCGGCTTTCCTCAGTCCAGCGAATGTTTCGGTTATCTCAGTCTGGAAAGCAACGAACTCAGCCCATCGTGACTCGAACCGAGACTCCCATTTCTCATCCTGAGTCTGTTGGGATTTGGCGAGGTTGGAATCAGAAATGGATTGGAAGACATTCAGCTCGGACTTGATCCCCAGAACTGTTGATTTCAGATCAGAAATGTCCTGGCTGGTGGAGGAGGAGAGTTCGTCTAGCTTTATCTTCAGTGAAACATTCTCCTCCATCAGCTGCTTGTTCTTCTCCTCTTGTGCTTCCAACATCCTCAGCTGATCTTCTTTGTTTTGCTGGAAGTTGGCAAGCATCTCCGTCCTCAGCTGATTCACCCTCTCAGCTATCAGCTCGCAAATGTCTTCAGTTGAGGGTGTTGGCTGATCAGCTGGAGCTTGGTGTTCAATCAGAGCTGGCTGCTCAACTGTAACCATGGCTTGACGGTTGGCCAGGTACAGTTGAAGCTCCTCTTCTTCTC
This sequence comes from Schizonepeta tenuifolia, assembly GCA_029490685.1. Lineage (NCBI taxonomy): Eukaryota > Viridiplantae > Streptophyta > Magnoliopsida > Lamiales > Lamiaceae > Schizonepeta > Schizonepeta tenuifolia. The sequence continues at coordinate 15,619,297 of CM055957.1, forward strand.
CCTTCACTGCGGCGGCGGCTGCGTCCAGATCATTAAGGAACTCAGCTGACTTGATTAGCATGTTGTCGAGGAAGTTAATACAGTCTTGTCCAGCTGTCTCCCGGGTATCTGTGCCTTCCGCATTGCTCAGGTCCAGACGACGCGCGAGCAGCATAACCTTGTTGTTGTAAGCTACCTCCAGATTAGTGTAGTTGAAGTAATCTCGGATGCGTGACTCGTCCGCCTTCAGCTGGTTCCAGCTGTGTACCTTTACAGTATCTTCCTTCACATACCAGTGACTGAAGATTAGGTTGAACTGGTACAGCAGCTCGGTTCCAAGTGTAGCAAAAATCGGCATGTCGTGAACTTCTGGAAACATCCCGATCAGCTTCTGGAAGCAATAGGCCACCTTGCCTTCATGCACCATTGCGACAGCCTGACGATCAGCTTCGTCATCAATTGGGGAGGGAAAAAGATTTTCATATGGCAATGGTTCAAAAGTTTCATCAATGTTGGCCAAAGAGGCGGTCTCAACATTGGCATCGAGCTGAGAGCTCGGAATATTGGATTCTGTGGGGAGTGGGATATCAACAGGTTCATCAACATTGGCCGAAGAGATGGTCTCAATGTTGGCATCGAACAATGAGCTCGGAATCTCTGGTTGTGTGTCGGTTGTGAGAGCGAGGCTCTTTGGGCAGTACAGCATCAGCTCCTGCCGTGGGGGAGGTCGGAATGTCTTCAATTTCCTCAGAGAAGGAAGAAGCATCCGAGGTCAGATCCGTTTCCATTCCATCAGCCTCATCAGCAGCGCGAGGAACGATCTTGAAGGCAGCTGCCTCAGCTGAGTGGCTCGACTCGGATGGCTCCTCAGCTGGTGTCGTCTCAGCTGGCGTCTCTACAGCTGGTACCTCCTCCTCAGCTGGCGTACCCTCAGCTGGCACATCCTCAGCTGGCACATCAGCAGCTGGCTCCTCAGCTGAAACATCCTCAGCTGGTACATCAGCAGCTGGCTCCTCAGCTGGAATATCCTCAGCTGGTGCTGCCACCGTCTTCCTGACTTCTTCTTGGCAGGCTCCTCAGCTTTCTCCTTCTCCGACTCAGCTCGTTGTCGGCGAGCAGCTTTCGATTTTGTGGGGCGGCTGACAGCTGGTACCTCTTCAGCTATATCCTTTGCCTCAGCTGTCTTCCCAGCATCCTTCTTCTCCTTAGGAGTATAAACACTCCTAATCACCTCTTGAGCTTTCTTTTCTGTTGGGAACAACATCAACTTCTTCACGGGGGTCTCCTCGCAGTCCTCCCAGACCATGTTCTGACCCTTGGTTGCGAGCAGGATCAGAGCGGAGATTTTGCAACCGAAGTTGAGAGTTCCCTTGACACTCAACAACTTCTCCCCGGATTCAGTTGTAGTCTCGGAGATCTTCTGCCCCACAGTCAGCTGGTGTTTAAAATACTTGAACCAATCGACATTGTGCTTGTGTCTGTGCTCCAAAGCAATCAATTGCTTAAGCTTCAGTCGGCTAATGTCGCCGAAAGCACCACTGTAACCGAACACGAATTTGGAGACAACATCGAACAAAAGTCGATGCTCCGGCTTCAACTTTGTCCTCTACATATTGCTCTTCAACTTCTCCGGAGTGATGAGGGCATTCTCCAGAAACTCATCGGCTTCTGTGTCGGTTATATTCTCAAGAGTGTCTGTGGCGGAATGATTCGGGGAAATGACTTGGCGAAGGAAGTCGGAAACAGCAATGGGGACGGTGACCCTACGGATGGTTCTGGCCGGAACGTCCCGTTGTCGGCATGAAACCTCTGTAACAACGCCATCTCTGCTGTCGATGGGCGACTGCAGATTGACGTAAAACTCTCCGACCTGGCGCCTGAGCAGGTGGGAGGGGAAAAGCTTCGCCCATTCCAGTAGGCCGTTCTCCCTGAGAATATTGACGAGGGGAGACAACACTGGTGATTCCAATTCATCCTCTGAAAGGATCTGCTCAAAGTGTATCTTCGAGACCAGCAAGTCGAACGATTCTTCATATGATGTGGGGACTAGAGAAGGTCCGGAGGAAGCCATTTTCTTTCCTTTGGGTGCCATTTAATACGTTTGAGAAGATATATATAAGAAGGAAAGAAAAACTTACAGTAAATAGTTAGATAAAATGAAGACGAAAGTGAACAGTTACTGCCGATAAACACGAATGAGGAAGGTAAGAGATCACTTCCTGATTTTCCGCCATTTATAGGTTTTAGGCTCGGTTGAAATCGACGGCTAGGGTTGAATGGCGCGAATCCATCAACGGCTGATATTACGCGACTGTTGACTAGCTTTGACTTGACGTCACGAACCGAGTTCCAACCAGCGCGTGAGAAGGTGAACTGTTTTTCATGTCAGCCCAATCGCACTATAAAGTAGGCTATTGATGTTCAGCCGTACTTTACATTAAATGCGGCATGATGGCTATTTTAATGTAAGTGACATGCTAAAAAATGTTTGAATTTATTTCAAACATTCTCATTTAAGATCATAACACCTTCAATCATAAATGTTACCTGCCAGATGATGTCGGAATCAGCTGTGTTCACCTTTCAGCTGATATTGGAATCAGCTGTGTTCCGATGTTGCGGCATACCATCAGCTGACTCGAGTTCGTCTGTTCAGCTGATGTCTGATCCAATGTTGCAGCATACCATCAGCTGACTCGAGTTCGTCTGTTCAGCTGACGTCTGATGTCTTCGGTTGGCGATCTGCATCTGAGATTTCCCCTTCATCTGAGCTTCCCCCTCAGATGGATATCTATCTCTTCACCTCAGCTGGTTCCTCATCTGATGGATCCAACAATCCAAGTAAATCACATAACATCTTGAACCGCACTTCGGCTAGAGGTTTGGTGAAGATATCTGCTCCTTGAATCTCAGTTGGAATTTTCTCCATGGAAACATCCTTCTTTTCAATATGATCTCGGATGTTAATATGTTTCGTCCGAGAATGATGAACAGGATTCAAAGAGATAGCAATGGCACTTGAGCTATCACAATGAATGGGAACCTGTCCAGTTGCTACTTCATAGTCTCGCAACTGTTGCTTGAGCAACAATACCTGCATGCAACAGCTACCGGCAGCCATATACTCTGACTCGGTTGTAGAAGTGGCAACACATGCTTGTTTCTTGGAGAACCACGAAACTAGCTTATTTTCCATGAACTGACAATGTCCAGATGTGGACTTCCTGTCCAACCGATCTCCGGATAGATCTGCATCTGAGTATCCGGTCAGTTGGATGTTGTCGTCGGTTAGATACCACAACCCAACATTAATTGTACCCTTCAGATACTTGATGATGTTCTTTGCTGCCAACATGTGTGCTTCCTTCGGTTGAACTTGGAACCGAGCACACTCCAACCGCGTAAGATATGTCTGGCCGACTGGCGGTTAGATATAGCAAAGAACCGATGATCCCTCTATACTTACTGGCATCCATGAGCTTTCCCTCAATTCCAGGTTCAATCTTCCAGTTAGTATTCATCGGGATCCTTGTGGTCTTACTTGTCTGCAATCCGAACTTGGTGATGAGCTCCTTTGTATACTTGGACTGATTGATGAAAATCCCTTTTGGCGACTGCTTCACTTGTAATCCAAGAAAATTATTCATCTCGCCCATCATCGACATCTCGAACTTCTCCTTCATAAGAGTTGAGAATTTCTGACACAGCTCCTCCGACTTGGAACCAAATATGATGTCGTCAACATAGATTTGCACAACAAGTATATCTTCTCCAACTTTGATGGTAAACAGTGTTTTATCAACTGAGCCTCGTTTGAATCCCGAGTTCAGAAGAAAACCACAAAGAGTGTCATACCAAGCCTTGGGTGCTTGCTTCAATCCATAGATTGCTTTCTTCAACTTGTACACTCTTCCATCTCCAGTCTCAAAACTGGGAGGCTGTTCAACATATACATCTTCCTTGATATCACCGTTGAGGAAGACACACTTCATATCCATCTGATAGACCTTGAACTTGTGAAATGCAGCATAGGCTAGAAAGATTCGGTTGGCTTCCAGCCTTGCAACTGGTGCGAAGGAGTCCTCGAAATCAATTCCTTCTTGTTGGCAATATCCTTGAGCTACCAACCTTGCCTTATTCCTCACGATGAATCCAATGACGTCTCTCTTGTTCTTGAAAATCCATTTTAATCCAATGACTTTGACACCATCTGGTCTTTCTACCAACTCCCATACACAGTTGCATAGAAATTCGTTCAGTTCTTCTTGCATGGCTGTTGTCCAGTGAACACAGTTGAGAGCTTCTACAACATTCTTCAGTTCTGACACATCAGCTACGAAGCAAGATATCATGGCAACATCTCCTGCTTGCTCGAACTCCTCAAGAACTGCCAGCTCCTCAGCATATTGAGCGTAAGTGTTGGAATCTTCCTCAGTCAAATCTAGATTTGCAACTCTGCTCCTTGTACGCACACTTTTGGTTGGATCCCCGATGATGTTGTCAGTGGAATGATCTTCATACCATCTTCGGTTGCGTCTTCCTTCTTCTTCCAACAGTGGCTGTTCCAGGATTTCAACTGATGGTGAATCCTGAGCCGTAGGAAATGCTGGAATCTTCAGAACTAGTGATTGATCAGCTGTTGAGTCTGGATCCTCAACATTGACAATATTTTGAACCGGGCTTGGTTGGGCTTCAGATGCTGATGCAGTTGGAGTGACATCAGCTGGAGTTCCCCCTTGAGATGAGTTGGGGTCATCGCATTCATCTTCAGAGGAGTAAGGATCATCATCCTCGGTTGCCCATAGCAATGGTTCAGCTAGATTCTTTTCCCTTAGAGCCTGCGATCTGGTGAGAACAGGTGGAACTTGTGGATCAGCCTGTTTTCCTTTAGCCTGTTCCCTGCACTCAAAAGTAGATTCATCAAAACTAACATGAGGTGTTATCTCCACAACACGAGAGCTATTGTTGAAAACTCTATAAGCCTTGATTCGAGCTGCATATCCGAGAAATATGCCTTTCGAAGCCTTGGCATCAAAAGTTTTCAACTGAATCTTCCCATTGTTGTGAATATAACACTTAGAACCAAAAACGCGAAAATATGAAATATCAGGCTTCCTACATCTCCATAGCTCGTATGGTGTCTTTCCCAACCGCTTGGTCAGAAGAGACCGGTTCTGGGTGTAGCAGGCTGTGTTGATGGCCTCAGCCCAAAATCTCTTTGGCAGAGCTGAGCTTGTCAACATGGATGTAGCTGCATCCTTCAGCGTTCGGTTCCTTCGCTCGGCTACTCTATTCTGTTGCGGAGTACGCGCAGCTGATGTTTGATGAGTAATTCCATGCTTCTCGCAGTACTCGATGATGGTTTCATTTAGAAACTCAGTTCCACGATTTGATCGGATAGAAATAATTTTCATCTCTTGTTGGTTCGATATCCGATCCATCAGCTTGGGTAGCTCATCTCGGGTTTTACTCTTGTGACGCATGAAAATGGTCCACGTGTACCTAGAATAATCATCAGTAACAACAAGGGTATACTCGTTACCATTCATGCTTTTTGGTGTAACTGGCCCGAAGAGATCCATATGGATCAGCTGTAACACTCGGTCGGTTGAGGGAGTTGTTTTCAACCGGAAGGAGGATCTAGCGAGCTTTCCCAACTGACATGCACTGCAGATATGTGTTGTTGAAAACACTCGGTTTGGTATGCCTTTTGCATGTTCCTGTCTGGCAAGTCGGTTCATAGTCTTGAAGTTCAGATGGTTGAGCCTTTTGAGCACAGCCAGCTCACATCTGAACTGCTCTTTGATAACAGGCAAGTGTCAGGAGGACTACTGTTCCAGTCAGCATAGTAGATATTTTCGGTTGGCGATCGATTTCCCAACAATATGACCTGCTTTGTTCCGACATTTTTAACCCTGCAACCCTGTGCATCAAACTTGACAGAGAAACCATTATCACAGAATTGGCTGATGGAGAGCAAGTTATGCTTCAATCCATCAACATAAGAAACATTAGAAATCGACACGTGATTGGTTTCAAGGGTACCGTAGCCTCTGGTGTGACCTTTTGAGTTGTCACCAAAGGTAACTGAAGGTCCTTCTTTCTCCACGAAACTCCCAAGCAAATCCTTCAGATTTGTCATGTGTTTCGAGCATCCACTATCCATCACCCACATGGTTCGTGAAGCTTTATTCTTCCTCAGCTGTTTCTCTTGTACTTGCAAAGAAAAACTCGCTTAGGTCCCCAATTTTAGTTGGGTCCTGGAGGGTTAGAACCAGTTCCCCCTTGAACTGTGGGTCATTTTTCCTTGTATACTCGGATAGATTTATCATTCCAGATCACTTTCCCTTCATCATCAACTATAACAACACCTCGGTTATCCTTAGGCTTGTTGTTAGTAGTGATGTTCTGTTTCTTGGGAGGAGATGGATTTCTCCCATTGTGAGCTTTAGGAGGAGAGGCTTTTCCCCTGTTTTGATGGCGATTCTTATCCTGTTGGATTTGTCGATGAGGTCGGACGCCTTGTTAGAATCTTTGTGGCTGATTTTGATTCCATCTTCCTGAATGTTGTCGATAGCTGTTCATGCCCTATTGTTGGTTCATGTTGTGGCATGAATATCTCCAGCTGTTCGAACTGTTCCTCATCGGTTGACTCGGTTGGAACCTCTGGTTGAACTGATGATGGAACCGCTGTTGATTCAGATGGTTGGATCCTTGTTTGTTCTGCGGTCGGTTCCATTCTTTCTGAGGTTGGCTCTGGGGTCTATTCAGAGGTCGGTTCTAAGTTCGGTTTCGATTGTATCTCCGACGCCTCTGGTTTCTCTTCTGACTCTTGGAACATTCCCCCTCGGTTGATGTCCCAACTGATGGAATGTTTTGTTCTCCATCCACTGCTCCTTTTATTTTCTCAGTTGTGGTTCCCTTGGTCGGTTGAGCTTGCTGAGAGGTGGAGATTGGATTATTTTGGGGAGATTCAGACTCAACCGTGTTAGGTTTGACAACCTTGACCTCCACTGCTTTGATGAAGGTTACTGGAGGAATTCCAGTATCCTTGATCACATCATAATCGAGTCCTGATACGTCATCCATCTGTCGGCTGTAACTGATTAGATTCTCGATGATCTTAGATGACTGATATAGCTTTATTAAGTTGTCCTTCTCAGTTTGCAACTCCTTGAGGAGGACAACTATATGCTCGGTTTGTCTGTCTGACTTCTTTATCAGCTGGTCGATCTGAGCCTCTTGCTTTTTCAACTGATCTTGCTGTTCCTTGATCTGTTTCGTCAACTCTTCGTCGGTTGGAGCATTAGTTCGGTTGACCGCATTCAGTTGATTTTTTAGATTATCAATCTCTTCAGTTTGGCTCTTAATCAGATCGTCCTTTTCGGTTAAGGATTCTTGAAGTTTGGTAAACTGTTCTTGAAGACTCTTAAACTCAACCGATTGCTGATGTAGTTCCTCACTGAGTTCTTGAAAGTCACTCCAGGAGGGTTTCAACTCTTCATCCAGTGTTTCCTGCATGCTAGAAATATTGGAAGAATTTAAATTAGCAGGACTAGAGTGTACCTCAGTATCATCCTGGTTGGTTCCAAGTGCCATGAGGCATTGATTCTGACCAATAGCGTTGTTGGTGGAAGTCAGCTCATCCTCGTCTTCAGTGTCGGTGAAGATGTCCATGTCGTCAGCTGCTTCTTCTGCAACCATGGCCTTGTTCTTTCCAGTTTGCTTGGCCCTCAACGCTTCTCTCTCTTTCTTCGAGAGGTCTGGACAATCTGCTTTGAAATGTCCCTCTTTGCCGCATTCAAAGCAACCGTTGTTCACAGGCTTAGAGTTGTCTCGAGTTCGGTTGGATTTGTAGAATCTCTTGTATTTTCCGAACCGAGTATCCATGTCAGCTAGCTTCTTTGACATGGCGGCTATGTTCTGTTGCAGCTCTTCTCTGCTTGGCTCCTTAGTAGCTGTGTCCGCAGATCGTGTTGGCCTTGATGTTCGCGGCTTAGAATAGTCAGCTCGGAGCGCTACTGACTTTGTGGCTGAACCAACATCCTCATGTCGACTCGTCTGAACCGAGGACTGAGTTGACCTTCGTCGGTTCACCTTGTACTCATTTCTATTCAGAATTGAGAACAATCTTTCAGTTCCCATCTCACCAAGGTCAGCTCGGCTCTCATGGATATTGGTGAAGGTATCCCACTCAGCTGGTAGAGCTTGTAATACTTTGAGGTTGATTTCTCTCAAAGTATATTTTCCTCTTCAGATGGACTGGATCCTTCTGATGATGTCCATGAACCGGAGCTCTAACTGATCAATGGTTTCATCAGTTCTCAGACAGAAGTTGTCGAAGTCCTGACAGGCATGTGAGAACTTGTTCTCCTTTGTTTCGCCGCTTCCTTCACTCATAGATGCCAAGATATCCCACATCTCTTTAGCGGTTTCGCACTCTTCTATCCAAGGCAGATAGTCTTGTCCAACTGTGGACATGATTGTGCTCTGAGCCCACATGTCCAACTGGCTCACTTTGGCTTCTTCTGGAGTGAAGTCTTCTGGCTTCTTCTCCACTAACTCCACAGTTGCATCCCCATTGTTGGGATTTGTAGGAGTGCGAGTGATTCTCTCTCTGATGATGATCGGTCCGGATGTGAGTACTTGTTGCATTCGATAATGCTTTGACAGTAGGATCTTCTTCATCCGAGTTCTCCAGGATGTATAGTTCACAACCGAGAACATGACCACGATCTTGTCTTTAACATCCATCTGCACACAACAACAGAAGAAAAATGCAAGCAGATATGCACTAGCGTGATAAAGAGATCTGTTCAGTTGACCACTGAAGAAAACACCTCGAATTCACACCTTGTGAAACAGAGTCAGCAGTCTTTTGAACCACTGCTCTGATACCACTTGATGGTCCCGATACGAGTTCTGGTGTATAGGGGGGGGGGGGGGAATACACCAGATAAAACTTTTAAAATTAACCCCCTAAAAATAACACAACCGAGTAATGCAACTCAGTTGAAATCACAACCGAGTAAGAAACACTCAGCTGGAAGTGAAGTGCTGTGCGGAATGTGGTGGAAATTAACTCATATAAAAATCAACTCACGCTTAAGTGCAAGGTTGGTCAATAACCAAGACAATTGATATAAAAAAATGCAGTTTGTATGCAGGTTAGTGAGTCAGTTGAATATGCAATAAGATAACTGAAAAATAAACACAACACACAAAGATTTACGTGGTTCGGAGATAACTCCTACGTCCACGGGGAGTTGTGAGTGCACACAACTCAGTCCAAGTTCTTCTGGACAAACCACAAAGCTTACGCGGGCTTTGCAACCGTTGAGATAAGTTTACGGGTACTTATCAACCTTACAGATTAGTTTACGGGTATTAATCAACCTATCTACTCAGTTACGGGAAGAGTAGGGTCCTAACAATCTTTTCAGGTGTAAGAAAGTGTGGGTTTCCAACTAATAGCTCGAACAAGAAGTGAGCTATGATCTAACACTCTACGAACTCTTAACTAGTGATGTTCTCAAGGTTGGATCAAAAGACACTAAGACAGAATCTAACACTCTAGAACTCTCAACTAATGATGTTCTTAGAGATTGAATGCAGTTCAGCTCGTGTGAAGTATTTGGTTCTTTCTTTCGCTCTTTGGTCTCTTCTCGCACTTGTCTGTCTTGTTCTCGTAGTCTTCGTGAATGAATGAAGGCCTCTATTTATAGGCGGAGAGAATCAACTAGCCGTTGGAAGAGCTGTTGATCTCTGTTCTTTGAAAGTGATGGCTTGTCTCTCATCTCTGCAGACTTTCCGGATTTGGCAACTGCATGCTTCTGCTTTCCATTTGAGACAGCCTTGTGTTGGGCCAAATGAGGTAATGACAGAGAGTCAAACCTTCACGTGACTTCCTTGTTTGAATTTTAAATCTTAACATTAGTCTTTCAACAAAGGATGGTCGGTTGAGAGTTTCGATCTTCATCTGACTTGTTCTTCAGCTGATGTTCTATCTGAATGCTAACAGTTGAACTCTCAGCTGACTTGAACTTCATGCTGTTGATTTTCTTGGTTCGAGTCCTACAACTGATGTTCTGAAACTGAACGCTCAGTTGTGTTTCTTGTATCTGATCAGTTGGCTCCGAACGCTCAGTTGTCTTACTTACAACTGATGTTCTCTTGCATCTTCCTTAGTTGACTTTGGCATCTTCTTGCTTTTTAATTCTCATATGATGAACGCTCAGTTGTCTTTCTTACAACTGATGTTCTATCCGAGTGAAGCCTTGTTGTCGTCTTCAACTGGAGTCCTGTAAAGATAAAATCTTAACAATGCTCAAACAGCGAGCCTAACTACTAACATTAGGATCTGACAACATCTACTCGGTTGGGGTCAGTTGGTTTTGGAATCAATCAAAACTTTAATAAATTTCCCAACAGTCTGTTTCTTTTTTTGGACTAAATTTGAATCTAATTAATTTTTTTAATCATCCAACATCATTACCTACCCTCTAGACTATTCACTCTCTTTCTTCCTACAACTTACCAAAAACCACTTTATTGGACATATAAAGTACTTTATTGGACCCTTAAAGTACTTCATTAACCTGTAAACCACTTTATTAACAAGAATTAAATATTTTTTAAAATTACACTAAATATATGGGACACCACATTTTCATCATTAATATCTTTTTTCTTAATCTCTGTGCCGAGCCAAACTAGGCCATTAATCTTGGGACGGAGGGAGTATATATTAGTATTAAGTATATTCTTAAATCAATCCATTGATGTTGGCTAATTGGTTAGGGCGGAGGGCTTAGAGCTTTGCTCTTTATTGGCCCAGGTTCGACACCCGGAGGCCTCAACTTGTTTTTTTTTTAACGAGTGATGGTCCCGATAACGAGTAATTGGTGTATTGGCGGGGATGGGGGAATACACCAGTAGCAATTTTCGTTTTGCTAAACGTTTTTTCACTTATACTGCTCAGGTCAGTTTACTCACAACTGGAAGAGACAGTTGGAGTAGCTTCTACAACTGAGTTGCTCAGTTGGAGCCAATCACACAGTTGGTAGCTCAGCTGACTCCTTGTTTCACCTGTATTTGGTCGTGTTTTGGATAGCTTATTTGGTGCATTTTGGATGATTTCCAATATGGTTTGTTTGATTTTTAAACTTAGAATGCACTAATATTTTGGTTCGAGTTTTGTGTGATTAATGCAGGTTTTTGCCCACGAGTTACAGATGATAAGAGAAACAGTCGAGCAATTGCAGAGCCGAGGATAGATTTACATCAGATGCTCGCCTGACATTGGTAGTCAAGTCGGGCGCTCATCCAACATGAGTTAATGTGTTGGGAGCTTGTCTGGCACGAGTCAATGTGTTGGGCGCTCGTCTGTAATGTGGGAATGTGGATGAGCAATGACAGAAGCTATATTGGACGCTCGTCCACACCAGGCGATCACCCGACATGAAGCAAGGGAGAACATCGTCGATCGCCTGGCTCCAACGCTCGTCCAACTTGAGTGCGGTGAAGACCTGGATGGCGATCGTCAGACTTAGTCACTCGTCCGGATGGGCTCGGTTGCGAGGAGATGAACGCTCGCCCGTGTTGGACGCTCGTCCGTGTTGAGGCGGTGCTGAAGTCCTATAAATAGGGATTAGGATTATTTTACAACCTACGTTTTATTTTATTTTCCGCCTCCCTCAAAAACAACGAAGTACTTTTTCTTTCCAGTATTTTTCTTCCCAGTTCTAGATAGCTTTATTATGTTCAATTCGTACGGGATTTTGAGACAGACTTCGCCACGGATTCAGTTTTAACTATTGTGAGTTTCTTTTCGTTCTTTTTAATATATGTTTATGATTTATTTCGTTCTTAGAATTAGGGTTTATAATTTTGTCTATTTTAATTTGTCTTTTAATTGCTGCGAATTAGAACAACAAACCCAATCAATCTTTACTGCTTTATTTTTATTTTCTGTTTCTTTTCGCAATACAAATGTTGCCCTGCTAAGTCTTCCTCGAGAGATACGATATTCGGGTTTAACTTAATCAATCTAAACGACCACGTTAATTTGCGTGCAACTTAGGCTTTAGGCGATTTTTGTGTTGCAATTTTATTCTTAATTTTGTTTGGTTATTTTTCTCCCTCCGGTGCGTTTAATCCGTTTGTTAGTGTTGTGTATGCGATGTCACAGAAATCAGAATCAACCTTTAGCACCGTATATTGACAACATCAACCGGAAGAGCACAGTTCTGGAAAAAGCAAAGGAGGTAACCGAACCAATTCCTAACGAAGTTGAAGAAGAAGCTTTGTTGGGGAACTTATTTTGTGACCAAGAAGAAAAACTTCAGTCGAATTGCCAAGGAGACATGGCAACTAGGGAAGCACATCTTATGGGGGAATATTCCCGGCCTATTATTGAGGCCACAACTTCGGCAATTGTTCTCCCTACTGCTGTTCGGAACTATGACTTGAAGCACAACTACTTGAGCATGCTTCCATCTTTTCATGGCATGCCTAATGAAGATGCTCTTACATTGGTTCGTGAATTCTGCTCAGTGGTGCAATCTTTTCCTCTTTTGGACCTTACAGAGGACCAATTAAGGCTCAAGTGCCTCCCGTATACTTTGAAATATTAGGCTCGGACGTGGCTCCTATCGCTACCGTCCAATTCTATAAATACTTAGAAGGATGCTTGTGAGAAGTTTATGCTGAAATTCTACCCCAATCATAAGATTCAGGAGATTCGAACACAGATTATGAATTTCACGCAAGAAACCAATGAACCTTTCCACGAGGCATGAGAGAGATTTCAAGAGCTCCTTCGTCAGTGCCCACAGCATCAGCTGGCTCCGATTATGGTCAGCCAATTCTTTTATGATGGGCTGCTTCAGACTACTCAGTTTATGGTGGATAGTACTGCAGGGGGTAACATCGCAAAGAAGACTGCCGCGGAACTCAATCAGATTTTTCAGACTTTAGCAGAAAGCTCACAACAAAAGTTGATCCGCGGGTGAAGGGTTGAAGCTAGCGCAGTGGCACCAAATTATGAGTTACAAAAGCAGTTAGCAGGTATGATGAGGGAGTTGCAAGAGTTAAAGATGAATAAATCTGTTGCCTCACCGTCTCAATCGGAGCCTGTCAAACGTGAAATGATTACTGAGCCATGTGGTATTTGTGGGGAGCTGGGACACATTATTGAAGAGTGCCATAGAATGGGAGAGCTGACATACGAAGGAGGAGCAGAAGTGTATGCCGCACAGGGTATCCTCCACGACAACGGTATGATCAAGGCCAACGCTCCAATTAGAATCAGCGACAGAACTCGGGATGGCAGAATCAGTCTAATGTTGGATGGAGGAATCAGAATCAAGGACAAGGATATGGAGGAAGTTTTCAAAATCGTCGACCTCCACAACAGTTTAATCAGTATCCTTCCGAATAGTTTAGTCAGTTCCCGACTCAGCAACAGTGGTACCCACAGCAGCAGTAGAATTTCAATCCTCAATGGCAGAATCCATCATAGCAAAATCAATTCCAACAAGGACCATCACAATTTCAACGGCTACCACCGCCACCTGCTCAAAGAAATCAGTTTGAAGATAACGTCACTGCATATATGCAAGAGACCAGACAGGCGAGAGAAGCTCAAGACGCTACTATCAAGCGTCTTGAAACAGCTTTAGGACAAGTTTCTGGGACTGTAAATCAAATGTAGCAGCAACAACAGACTGGGAAAATTCCCAGCCAAGGTCAACAGCCACATCAAGCTTCAACAGTAACCGTGTTGAGAAGTGGAAAGACGATAGATAACAAGGTGGGAGATGCACCATCAGAGGAGGCACAGCCTAGAGTCGAGAAGGAGTAATCAGAAATCCAACTGCATAAGGCTGAAAAGCCTTACAGCCCACCAGTGCCCTTCCCTAGAAGATTGAGGAATGAGAAGCAAGACCAGCAGTTCTCTGACTTCTATAAAATGCTATCCAAGGTAAATGTGAATTTACCATTGCTGGAAGTGATTAGGAATGTGCCTGCATATGTTAAGTTCTTCAAAGAATTGACATCTAAGAAGAGGAGATTTGAAGAGAACGAACAGATTTTGGTATCTGAGAGTGTTAACTCCATTATGCAGCAGTCTTTACCTCCGAAACAACGGGACCCTGGGAGTTTTGTGATCAAGATCGCTATGGGGAATGGAAAAGAAGCATCAGGGATGTTGGACTTAGGAGCCGGGATTAATCTGATGCCATATTCAATCTACAAGCAGTTGGAATTGGAAGAGTTGAAGCCGACTAGGATGTGCTTGCAGTTGGCTGATCTATCCATTCGATATCCTAGAGGGATTGTAGAAGATATTCTGGTACGTGTTGGGAAGCTGATAGTACCTGTGGATTTCGTGGTCCTGGAGATTGGAGATGTGCAAGAGGATGGTCGAGAGCACACCTTATTATTGGGACGACCATTCATGGCTACTACCAACACTCTGATTGATGTTAAGAATGGGATTATAAAGATGTCAGTGTTGGGCGAGACAGTTTCCTACAGCGTTCATGCCCACCGAGCAATACCTTCAGCTAGCAGTATCGAGAATTGCTCCTACATAGATGCCATTGACATGGTCACAGAGGCGTATTTTGTGGAGGAAAAATGAGTCGAGGAGGTTTATGAAGGCTTAGCTGATTTGGAGGAGCGGCTCAGAGAAGAAGCAGCTATGGAAGCATTGTTGCCGACTAATTTACCGGTTGACAAGCCAGTGGTAGTCGAGATTCCTAAGGCAGAAAAGGAGATTGAACTGGAACTCAAGGAGTTGCCCGCTAATTTGAAGTATGTTTTCCTCAAAAAAGGAAAAAGGAAACCAGTCATAATCTCCTCCGAGCTCAATACAGAAGAAAAAGAGGCATTGGTTGAGCTGCTTACAAAGTTTAAAGCAGTTTTTGGGTGGTGTTTTTCAGACATTAGGGGGATCAGCCTTTCCACGTATATGCACCGGATCAATCTTGAGGAAGGAGCCACTCCAAAGAGGGATGGTCAAAGGAGATTAAACCCCGTACTCATGGAGGTTGTGCGGAAGAAGATTTTTAAACTATTGGGAGAAGGGGTCATTTTTCCCATTGCTAATAGAGAATGGCTTAGTCCTGTGCATGTGGTATCAAAGAAAGGGGGTATCACCGTGGTGTTGAATGATAAAGATGAGCTGGTGCCTACAAGACCAATCACAGGATAGCAAATGTGCATCGACTACAGAAAGCTCAATGCGGCCACTAAGAAGGATCATTTTCCTCTGCCATTTATTGATCAGATGCTTGACTGATTGGCTGGCCATGAATTCTATTGCTTCCTCGACGGATTATCGGGATATTATCATATTGCCATTGCGCCCGAGGATCAAGCAAAGACAGTTTTCACTTGCCCCTTCGGGACCTATGCATGCAAACGGATGCCGTTCGGACTCTGCAATGCGCCAGGTATATTTCAACGCTGTATGATATCTATATTTTCTGAGATGATTGGTGATTTTATTGAAATTTTCATGGATGATTTCTCTGTATTCAGATCATCCTTCTCTGATTGTTTGAGTAAAATTGAATGTGTCCTAGGTAGGTATGTCGAAAGTGGGCTCTTAGTTGGGAAAAGAGTCATTTTATGGTGCGTAGTGGTAATGTCTTAGGGCATATTGTTTCAAAAAGCGGCGTAGAGTGATGTCAAAGGAATTAGGAGTTTTTTTTGGGCATACCGGGTTTTATCAGTATTTCATTAAGGATTTTTCTAAAATCAGTCAACCTCTATGTCGTTTGCTTTCTCAAGATGTACCATTTTTTTTTTATGATGCTTGTCTTTATGTTTTTAATTTGCTTAAGGAGAAGTTGAGTACTGCACTTGTGGTTATTGATCCTATTTAGTCAGAACCTTTTGAGATAATGTGTGATGCTTCTAATTCTGTTGTTGGTGCTGTTTTGGGCTAACGTATAGACAAAATGCTTCATGTCATTTATTATGCTAGTCTGACCCTCACTTCTGCCCAAGTAAATTATACCACTACTGAGAAGGAGATGTTTGCTGTTGTGTTTGCATTAGATAAGTTTTGTGCTTACATCATAGGTTCCAAGGTCATCATTCACAGTGATCATGCTGCATTGCGTTATTTGTTAATCAAATCACAGGCTAAGCCTAGACTCATTCGTTGGGTGTTGTTGTTACAAGAGTTTGATTTGGAAATTCGTGATAGGAAAGGTAGTGAAAATGCTGTAGCTGACCATCTGTCTCGTCTTGATAATCTACATTCTCCTACAATTTGTGACAATTTGCTTGAATCCTTTCCATTTGAACAAGCTTTGAGTGCAGGGATTGTACCTTGGTATGCCGATATTGTCAATTACCTCGCATGTGATGAGTTGAGGACTGACCTTACTTCCCAAGAAAGGAAGCGTTTTGTATCTGTGTGCAGGCAACATTTTTGGGAAGATCTGTATCTTTTCAAAATTGGCAAGGACGATGTGATCGGTAGATGTGTGCCCGATGAGAAACAAGCTAAGGTACTCCAACTTTTCCATGAGATGCACTGTGGAGGCCATTTTAGAGGCCAGAAAACAGCGCACAAGGTGCTACAATTAGGTTTATTCTGGCCTATATTGTGTAAGGATGCTCAGTCTTTTTCTATTCTTGTTGTTGAGATTTTCGATGTGTGGGGCATTGATTTCATGGGACCGTTTCCCAAGTCTTTTGGCTATGAATACATTCTCTTAGCTGTTGATTATGTGTCCAAGTGGGTCGAGGCAATCCCCACTAGGACTTGTGATTCTCATGTCGTGCTAAGGTTTGTGCAGGAAAACATTCTTTGTAGGTTCGGATTTCCCAAAGCTATAATTAGTGATGGTGGAAAGCATTTTTGCAACAAGCTTTTTGAGAAGGTTATGAAGAAAAATGGGATCACACACAAGGTGGCCACTCCTTACCATCCACAAACATCCGGGCAGGCCGAGATGAGTAATAAGCAGATCAAAAGAATCTTGGAAAAGACAGTACAACCATCTTGGAAGGGTTGGTCTTCAAAGTTGAATGATGCTCTTTGGGCGTATCGCACTGCTTACAAGAGTATTTTAGGGATGAGCCTGTATTGTTTGGTGTTTGGGAAGAATTGTCATTTGCCTGTTGAAATCGAGCACAAGGTGTATTGGGCAATCCGAGCAGTAAATCTCAATCTTGATGCCGCGGGAAAGCAACGGATGTTGCAAATGTCCGAGTTGGATGAGCTTCGTAGTGAGGCGTACGACAACGCCAAGATCTACAAGGATTGGGTGAAGAGGTTGCATGATAGTCGTATTTTATTCAAGGAGTTGAAGCCCGGGATGAAAGTCCTTTTGTTCAACTCAAGGTTGAAATTGTTTCCGGGCAAGTTAAAGTCTCGTTGGATCAGCCCGTACCTAATTAAAGAAGTTCTGCCATTTGGTGTTGTCCGTCTGCACAATGAGCAGTCTTAAGAATCCTTCCAACCCAACGGGCATCGAGTGAAGCCGTACCATGAAGAAGAAGTTGTCATTAAAGAAGCGGAGTCAATCTGGCTCGTGGATCCGGAATGAGGGCATCGATTCTGTATGTCAAGCTAATAACGTTAAACAAGCGCTTCGCGGGAGGCAACCCATAGTGTTGTAAAAATAAAAAAAATATTATATATCAGGGTTGGCCCCTACTGAGACTAAAGGAGGTGATCGTTTGTGACGGACGAGCGCCTGGCTGGGTGTCTTCCATCCTCGCTCACCTACTGAGGCCAAAGGCGGCGGTCGTCCATGTCCGGCGAGCCTCTGGCACGACTCTTCTCCAATCTCGCCATCCTTACTGAGGCTACACGGGGTGAGCGCCTTGGTCAGACGAGCGTTGGGTTTTTCTTCACCCACGCTGCTGGCGAGCGTTTACTTCCAGGCGGGCGTCCATTTTTTTTCAACATCTCACTAGGGCAATCGTCCAATGTGGGCGAGTGTCCATCTCTCTTACAATAACCATGATATAAATACCCCTAGTCCTAATTTCTTTTTCCGCCGTCACAACCTCAATTTTCCTTCCTCAGTTTTTTTCTCTCTAGTTTGATTCGCCGGTTCTCTTTTCTTCACACCAGTTTTCTCGAGCTTCCGCTCGCTCGCCCAGACCACGAGACCACCTTGCTCACTCCGCCAACCATCTTGCTCCATCTGCCCTTCACCTCGCTTCCTCTGCCGAACGCCTCGCTCACTCTGCCATCTATTGCCCGCTCGTCAGACCATGCCTCGCTCGCCCCAGCGCACCAGCTTGCTCACCTCACTCAGGCAACCACCCGACAAATTCCTTCCGTTCCAATTCGGTCGTCGCCACCTAGTTGTACACTCAGGCGAGCGCCGCCTCTCGCTTTAACCGGTCGAGCACTGCCTCTCGCTCTAACCGGTCGAGCATCGCCTCTCGCTCCCACTCGGTTGAGCGCCGCTCACTCGTTCCAGCTTGGTTGAGCGCTGTCCTACCTTGTATCCGTTTCAGACGAGTGCCCGCCAATCATGCTCATTCGTCCTCAATGGCCCGTACCAAGCAAATCGAGAATACGGGGGACGTCGGCAGTTCCGCCCCACGTACTGATGTTACAGAGGCCATGGACACCGATGCGGCTGTACTACAAGACATCTCACGGACATATCAGACCATCTTTCCCATCTACACAGTTACTGAAGGTAAAACGTATTTTCGTCTAAAAAACCGAGCTGTTACATTACCGCATTTTATTGATTGGGAAGTTATTGGGTCATTGGAAGTTACGGATAGGTTGGATAAGTATCTTAAGGTGCTAGGGCTGTTTAAGTATGCTCATGCCGAATGGCCTTCTTTTTCTCCATTGTGTTTGGAATTTCTTGCCATTATGCAATTTGAAGATGATCTTGGGGGTATTACAATCCATTTGTTGGGTACTGAATGTCGTGCTGGGTATACTGCTATGCAAAAAAAATTTGGCTTTCGAAAATCACAGGGTGTGTTATCCGTTCCTGAGGCGTTTGACGCTAATACAACTTGGCGTGAATTGACTGGGTGTGAAAATTGGGACAGTGGTGGTTTGCCTAGTATATTAATTCCTGATCCAGTTTTGTGTATTTTACACAAATTTCTCGTGTATAATGTTAAGGGGTGTGATGAGGCTAATAAGGTGCATACGGTAAAGCTCTACCTACTTGATTGTGCTGTGAAGAAGCGGAAGGTTTGCCAGGCTCCTTTTCTTTTTGCCACTCTGCAGAATATTGTTTGGACTTCAACATTTCAGCTGTTTTGCCTCACGTAGCTACTGCTCTGGCTTATTATTTTAAAGCTATTCCGGCGGATTTCCCTCCTTCCACTCAGACTCTTTTGAAATGCAAGTATTTGGGATTTACTGAATTGAAGCATGTGTATATTGTCCGTGATCTGGTGACTTTTCTTCCCTACGAGGTGCGCCCCGCGGTAAAGCGCCATCGTGATGCCGAGCTTGCAGGCACTCGTGTGCCTCCGCCTACTGCCCCCGTTACCTCTGATGACGAGACTAACAGAGAAAATGCTGATGCTACGGTTGGGAGTGAGGATGAGTCTCCCCGTCGGATTGAGCCTGCTTCTCAACCTTCAGGCTCTGTTCCTTATGATTTCCATGCTTTTCAGCATGATTTTACCTCTTTTCATGGTGAGTTGGGAACGCAGTTGGGGCAACTGCAGCAGCAGTTAGTTTCATAGAATGCACATTTGCAACGTCAAGATCAACGGTGGGACCAGAATGATCAACGGTGGGAAAGGAATGATCAACGTTGGGCTGTTAATGATCAACAATGGAATATTCAGACTCAGTATTGGGAGACGCAGAATCAGCGTTGGGCGGAACAAGCTCAGCATTGGGCTACTAATGCTCAGTATTGGGAACAACAACATCGGAATATGGCTTCCCAGACTCGCCAATTAGATTTATTGGAGCAGCAAATGGCTCGTTGGAACTTCACTCCAGGAGGCCCGTCCAATCCGCCTTCTGATCAACAGTGATTCTCACTATTGATGTGTACGTTTTTCTTTCCCTTTCGTTTCCGTTTTAGTGGTTGTTGCTGTTTATTTTGCTTTTATGTGATTGTGTTTGTTTTGCATTCCTTTGGTTGTTTTGCTAGGGTGTTGGTGTTTCTGTTTATACCTCGGCTTCCTCTCTGGTTTGCACTTTGTTGTTCATTCTTCCCTTATTTTCTTGCTTGTAGATTGACAATGGGGACATTGTTGCGTCTTTTTCATGGGGGGTATGTTTGTTTGAATGATCATCTTGTGCGTCCTCAGTTATATCTTATTTGGAATTATGATTTAAAAGTTGAGATTGAAGTTTATAATTCATGCTTTGATAGATTTTATTGATCAAGATAGTTTTATTATGAATTGATTGGGGTGGTCATCGCATGTCGATTGTGGGGCGATTCACGCTCGAATAATTGAAGCTTGATTTTTGAGCGTGGGTGAAAGGTGAGGAAATAGTGTTTAAGAAGTGTATCCCAATCTATTAAAATAAAATTAAAAAAGGGGGGGAGGGGGGGGGTCCTTTAATTGTTTAAATAAGTTGAGTTACTTTGGGAGGCCTCTGCTCTTCTGGGAACCATGAGCATGGGAAACCACATGAGGACACTTTAGATGACTTCTAAATGTTCACACCTCATGAATTATGGCCATATAACCCAATTTGACTTGAGATTTTGTTAGTCTTGCTGTTTAATTTTGTTGTGTTGTGAAGGGCTCTACCCCTCTTTCTCATCAGTTTGAATTTGTCTTTGTTGGGAAATTTGTTAGTAAGAGTTTTGATGAATTCCGAAACCAACTGACCCCAATCGAGTAGATGTTGCCAGTTCTTACAGTTAGCAGTTAGGCTCGCTGTTTGAGCAAAGTTAAGATTTTATCTTTACAGGACTCCAGCTGAAGACGACAACCTGACTTCACTCGTATAGAACCCCAGATGGAAAATCGGATGAGGAACATCAGTTGTAAGCAAGACAACTGAGCGTTCAAGCCAACTGTTCAGTTAGAACATCAGTCACAAAATGCCATCCGACTAAGGGAAAAGACCTAAAGAAGTTGTTCCAAAAAGGAAGAAGTATTGACATGAAGTTCAAAGTCAGTTGAGAAGTTCAACTGTACATCTTCAGACAGTATGTCAGTTGAAGACTGCACTCAGATAGAACATCAGCTGAAGACCACTCAGATAAAGATCAAGCTTCTCAACCGTCTGACCAAGTTTGACAAACAAAGGTTTAAATTTGAATTTCAAAAAGGAAGTCACGTGAGGGTTTGACCGTTCAGTCATTACCCCATTTGCCCCAACACAAGGCTGTCTCAGATGGAAAGCAGAAGAGCACAGATGCCATATCGGGAAAGTCTGCAGAGATGAGAGACAAGCCATCGCTTTCAAAGAACAGAGATCAACGGCTCCTCCAACGGCTAGTTGATTCTCTCCGCCTATATATAGAGGCTTTCATTCATTCATAGACGATACAAGACACATACGCGAGAAGAAACGAAAGGGCGAAAGAAAGAACTAAATCCTTCACAAGCTGAACTGCATTCAATCTCTTAGAACATCACTTGTTGAGAGTTCTAGAGTTAGTTTCTGTGTCTTTAGATCGAACATTGAGAACATCACTTTGTGAGAGTTGATAGAGAGTTAGATCGTAGCTCACTTCTTGTTCGAGCTTTTAGTTGGAACCCCATTTTCTTTCACCTGAAAAGGTTTTAGGATCATACTCTTCCTGCAACTGAGTAGATAGGTTGTTTAGTACCCGAAAACTAAACTGTAAGGTTGATAAGTACCCGCAGACTTATCCTTAATGGTTGCTCAGCCCGCGTAAGCTGAGTGGTTTGTCCAGAAGAACTTGGACAGAGTTGTGTGGACTCACAACTCCCCGTGGACGAAGGAGTTTTCTCCGAACCACGTAAATTTCTGTGTGCTTGAGTTTATTTTTCATTTATTTCCTGCATATTCAACTGACAAACCAACCAGCATACAAACTGCATCTTATCATTCTCAATTGTCTTGGTTCTTGACCAACCGTGCATAAAAGCGTGAGTTGTTTTACGAGTTGTTAATTTCCACCACATTCCGCACAACACCACTCTTCCAGCTGAGGTTGCTTACTCAGCTGTGAGATTTCAACTGAGTCCTTTTACTCGGTTGACGTTATTTTCAAGAGTTTAGTTTTAAAATCCTAACTGGTGTTTCCCTCCCCATACACCAGTAACTCGTATCGGGACCATCAAGTGATATCAGAGCAGTGGTTCAAAAGACTGCTGACTCTGTTTCACGAGGTGTGAATTCGAGGTATTTTCTTTAGTGGTCAATTGAACAGATCTTTTTATCACGCTAGTGCATATTTGCTTGCATATTTTCTTTGTTGTTGTGTGCAGATGGACGTCAAGGATAAGATCATGGTTATGTTCTCGGTAGTAAATTATACATCCTGGAGGACACGGATGAAGAAGATTCTACTGTCGAAGCATCATAGGATGCAACAAGTACTCTCGTCCGGACCGATCATCATCAGAGAGAGAATTACTCGCACTCCTACAAATCCCAACGATGGGGATGCAACTGTGGAGTTAGTGGAGAAGAATCCAGAAGACTACACTCCAGAGGAAGCCAAGGTGAGCCAGTTGGACATCTGGGCTCAGAGCACGATTATGTCAACTGTTGGACAAGATTACCTCCCTTGGATAGAAGAGTGCGAGACTGCAAAAGAGATGTGGGATATCTTGGCATCGCTGAGTGAAGGAAGCGACGAGACAAAGGAGAACAAGTTCTCACATGCCTACCAAGACTTCGAAAACTTTTGTCTGAAAACTGATGAAACGATTGATCAGCTAGAGCTCCGGGTTATGGACATCCTCAGAAGAATCTAGTCCATCCGAAGAGGAAAATACACACTAAGAGAAATCAATCTTAAAGTGTTGCAAGCTCTACCGACTGAGTGGGATACCTTCACCAATATCCACGAGAGCCGAGCTGACCTTGGTGAAATGGGAACTGAAAGATTGTTCTCAATTTTAAAGGAAAATGAGTATAAGGTGAACCGAAGAAGATCTCAGTCCTCGGTTCAGACGAGTCGACATGAAGATGTTGGTTCAGCCACAAAGCCAGTTGCACTTCGAGCTGACTACTCCAAGTCAAGAACATCAAGGCCAACCAGGTCTGCAGATACAGCTGCAAAGAAGCCAAGCAGAGAGGAACTGCAACAGAACATAGCCGCCCTGTCAAAGAAGCTAGCTGACATGGATACTCAGTTCGGGAAATACAAAAGATTCTACAAATCCAACCGAACTCGAGAAAGTTCAAAGCCTATGACCAACGGCTGCTTTGAATGCGGCAAGGAGGGACATTTCAAAGCTGACTGTCCAGATCTCTCGAAGAAAGAGAGAGAAGCGTTGAGGGCCAAACAAGCTGGAAAGAACAAGGCCATGGTTGCTGAAGAAGCAGCTGACGACATGGACATCTTCACTGACACTGAAGATGAGGATGAGATGACTTCCACCAACAACGCTACCGAACAGGATCAATGCCTCATGGCACTTGGAACCGACCAGGATGATACTAAGGTACACTCTAATCCTGCTAAGTTAAATTCTTCCAATATTTCTAACATGCAGGAATCACTGGATGAAGAGTTGGAACCCTCCTGGAGTGACTTTCAAGAACTCAGTGAGGAACTTCATCAGCAATCGGTTGAGTTTAAGAGTCTTCAAGAATAGTTCTCAAAACTTGAAGAATCCTTAACTGTGAAGGACGATCTGATCAAGAGTTAAACAGAGGAGATTGAAAATCTCAAGAGTCAGCTGAATGCAGTCAACCGAATTAATGCTCCAACTGATGAAGAGTTGACAAAGCAGATCAAGGAGCAGCAAGATCAGTTGAAAAATCAAGAGACTCAGATCGACCAGCTGATAAAGAAGTCAGATGGACAAACCGAGCAGATAACTGTCCTCCTCAAGGAGTTGCAAACTGAGAAGGACAATCTAATCAAGCTGTATCAGTCATCCAAGATCATCGAGAATCTTATCAGTTACAGTAGACAGAAGGATGACGTGTCAGGACTCGGTTATGATGTGATTAAAGATAGTGGAATTTCTCCAGCAACCTTCATCAAAGCTGTTGAGGTCAAGGTTGTCGAACCTAACACAGTGGAACCTGAGTCACCACAAAGTAATTCAACCTCCACCTCTCAGCAAGCTCAACCGACCAAGAGAACTACAACTGAGAAGGGAAAAGGAGTAGTAGATGGAGGACAGAATGTTCCATCGGTTGAGACATCAACCGAGGGGGAATGTTCCAAAAGTCAGAAGAGGAATCAGAGGCGTCGAAGACATAATCGCAACCAAACTCAGAATCAGAACCGACCTCTGCATCAACCTCAGAGTCAACATCAGAAAGAATGGAACCGACCGCAAAACCGACAAGGGTTCAATCATCTGAATCAACAACGGTTCCATCATCAGTTCAACCAAAGGTTCCAACCGAGTCAACCAATGAGGAACAGGTCGAACAACTGGAGATATTCATGCCACAATATGAACCACCAACAGGGCATGAACAGCTACAGACAACACTCAGGGAGTTAGAATCAGAATCAGCCACAAAGATTCCAACATGGCGTCCGACCTTATAGACAAATTCAACAGGATAAGAATCGCCATCAAAACAGGGGGAAAGCCTCTCCTCTAAAAGCTCACAATGGGAGAAATCCAACTCCTCCCAACAAACAGAACATCACTACTAACAACAAGCCTAAGGATAACTGAGGTGTTGTTATAGTTGATGATGAAGGAAAAGTGATCTGGAATGATAAATCCATCCGAGTATACAGGGAAAAGCGTCGCACAGTTCCAGAGGGAACTGGTTCTAACCCTCCAGAACCCAACTGAAATTGGGGACCTAAGCGAGTTTCTCTTTGCAGGTGCAGGAGAAACAGCTGAGGAAGAATAAAACGTCAACAACGATGTGGGTGATGGATAGTGGATGCTCGAAACACATGACATATCTGAAGGATTTGCTTGGAAGTTTCGTGGAGAAAGAAGGTCCATCAGTTACTTTTGGTGACAACTCTAAAGGTTACACCAGAGGTTACGGTACCCTTGAAACCAATCACGTTTCTATTTCTAATGTTTCATATGTTGATGGATTGAAGCATAACCTGCTGTCCATCAGCCAATTCTGTGATAATAGTTTCTCTGTCAAGTTTGATGCACAGGGTTGCAGGGTTAAAAATGTCGGATCAAAGCAGGTGATATTGTTGGGAAATCAATCGCCAACCGGGAATGTCTACTACACTGACTGGAACAGCATCCTTCCTGACACCTGCCTGTTATAAAAGAGCAATTCAGATGTGAGCTGGCTGTAGCACAAAAGGCTCAACCATCTGAACTTCAAGACAATGAACCGACTTGTCAGACAAGAACATGCAAAGGGCATTCCAAACCGAGTGTTTTCAACAACACATATCTGCAGTGCATGCCAGTTGGGAAAGCTTGCTAGATCCTCCTTCCGGTTGAAGTCAACTCCCTCAACCGACTGAGTGTTACAGCTGATCCACATGGATCTCTTCGGGCCAGTTACACCAAAGAGCATGAATGGCAACGAATATACACTTGTTGTAACTGATGATTTCTCCAAATACACGTGGACCATCTTCATGCGACACAAAAATGAAACCCGAGATGAGCTACCCAAGCTGATGGATCGGATATCGAACCAACAAGAGATGAAAATTATCTCCATCCGATCAGATCGTGGAACCGAGTTTCTAAATGAAACCATCATCAAGTACTGCGAGAAGCATGGAATAACTCATCAAACATCAGCTGCGCGTACTCCACAACAGAATGGAGTAGCTGAGCGAAGAAACCGAACACTGAAAGATGCAGCTACATCCATGCTAACAAGCTCAGCTCTGCCAAAGAGATTTTGGGCTGAGGCCATCAACACAGCATGCTACACCCAGAACCGGTCTTTTCTAACCAAGCGGTTGGGAAAGACACCATACGAGCTATGGAGACGCAGGAAGCCAGATATTTCTTATTTTTGCGTTTTTGGTTCTAAGTGTTATATTCACAACAATGGGAAGACTCAGTTGAAAACTTTTGATGCCAAGGCTTCGAAAGGTATATTCCTTGTATATGCTGCTCGGATCAAGGCCTATAGAGTTTTCAACAATAGCTCTCGTGTTGTGGAGATAACACCTCATGTTAGTTTTGATGAATCTAGTTTTGAGTGCAAGGAACAGGCTAAAGGACAACAGGCTGATCCACAAGTTCCACCAACCCTCACAAGATCTCAGATTCTAAGGCAAAAGAATCTAGCTGAACCACTGGTTTGGGCAACTGAGGATGAGGATCCATACTCCTCTGAAGATGAATGCGAGGACCCCAGCTCATCTCAAGGGGGAACTCCAGCTGATGCATCTCCAACTGCATCAGCATCTGAAGCCCAACCTAGTTCGGTTCGAAATGTTATCAATGTTGAGGATCCAGACTCAACAACTGATAAATCACCAGCTCAGAAGAGTCCAGCATCTCCCATAGCTCAGATCACGGAACAGCCACAGTTGGAAGAAGAAGGAAGACACAACCGAAGATGGTATGAAGATCATTCCACTGACAACATCATCGGTGATCCAACCGAAGGTGTGCGTACAAGGAGCCGAGTTGCAAATCCAGATCCAACCGAGGAAGATTCCAACACTTACGCTCAATATGCTGAGGAGTTGGCAGTTTTAGAAGAGTTCGAGCAAGCTGGAGATGTTGCCATGATTTCTTGCTTTGCAGCTGATGTGCCAGAACTGAAGAATGTTGTGGAAGCTCTCAACTGTGTTCATTGGACAACAACCATGCAAGAAGAACTGAACGAATTTCTACGCAACTGTGTATGGGAGTTGGTAGAAAGACCAAATGGTGTCAAAGTCATTGGATTAAAATGGATTTTTAAGAACAAGAGAGACGCCATTGGATTCACCGTGAAGAATAAGGCACGGTTGGTAGCTCAAGGATATTGCCAACAAGAAGGAATCGATTTCGAGGACTCCTTCGCGCCGGTTGCAAGGCTGGAAGCCATCCGAATCTTTCTAGCCTATGCTGCATTTCACAAGTTCAAGGTCTATCAGATGGATGTGAAGTGTGCCTTCCTCAACGGAGATATCAAGGAAGATGTATATGTTGAACAGCCTCCCGGTTTTGAAACTGGAGATGGAAGAGTGTACAAGTTGAAGAAAGCAATCTATGGACTGAAACAAGCACCAAGGGCTTGGTATGACACTCTTTGTGGTTTTCTTCTGAACTCGGGGTTCAAACGAGGGTCAGTTGACAAAACACTGTTCACCATCAAAGTTGGAGAAGATATACTTGTTGTGCAAATCTACGTCGACGACATCATATTCGGTTCTAAGTCGGAGGAACTGTGTGAAAAATTTTCAAATCTCATGAAGGAGAAGTTCGAGATGTTAATGATGGGGGAGATGAACTATTTTCTTGGACTTCAAGTGAAGCAGTCACCAGAAGGGATATTCATCAATCAGTCCAAGTATACAAAGGAGCTCATCACCAAGTTCGGATTGCAGAAAAGTAAGACAACAAGGATCCCGATGAATACTAACTGGAAGATCGAACCTGGAACTGAGGGAAAGCTCGTGGATGCTAGTAAGTATAGAGGGATCATCGGTTCTTTGCTCTATCTAACCGCAAGTCGGCCAGACATATCTTACGCGGTTGGAGTGTGTGCCCGGTTTCAAGTTCAACCGAGGGAAGCTCACATGTTGACAGCAAAGAACATTATCAAGTATCTGAAGGGAACTGTAAATGTTGGGTTGTGGTATCCAACCGACGACAACATCCAACTGACTGGATACTCAGATGCAGATCTAGCCGGAGATCGGTTGGACAGGAAGTCCAAATCTGGACACTGTCAGTTCATGGGAAGCAAGCTAGTTTCGTGGTTCTCCAAGAAACAAGCATGTGTTGCCACATCTACAACCGAGTCAGAATATATGGCTGCCGGAAGCTGTTGCATGCAAGTGTTATGGCTCAAGCAACAACTGAGAGATTATGAAGTCTCAACTGGACAGGTTCCCATTCATTGTGATAGCTCAAGTGCCATTGCTATCTCTCTGAATCCTGTTCACCACTCTCGGACAAAGCATATCGACATCCGTCATCATTTCATCCGAGATCATATTGAGAAGAAGGACGTTTCCATGGAGAAAATTCCAACCGAGATTCAAAGAGCTGATATCTTCACAAAACCTCTAGCCGAAGCGCGGTTGAAGATGATATGTGATCTACTTGGATTGTTGGATCCATCTGATGAGGAACCAGCTGAGGTGAAGAGATAGATATCCATCTGAGGGGGATGCTCAGATGAAGGGGGAATCTCAGATGCGGATTGCCAACCGAAGACATCAGACGTCAGCTGAACAGACTAATTCGAGTCAGCTAATGGTATGCTGCAACGTTGGATCAAACGTCAACTGAACAGACGAACTCGAGTCAGCTGATGGTATGCCGCAACATGAGAACACAGCTGATTCCAACATCAGCTGGCAGGTAACATTTATGGCTGAAGGTGTTATGATCTTAATTGAGAATGTTTGAAATAAATTCAAACATTCCTTAACATGTTAGTTACATTAAAAATAGCCATCATGTCATATTAAATGTAAAGTACAGCTGAACATCAATAGCCTACTTTATAGCGCGACTGGGCTGACATGAAAACTGTACACCTTCTCACGCGCTGGTTGGAACTTGGTTCGTGACGTCAAGTCAAAGATAGTCAACAGTCGCGTAATCTCAGCCGTTGATGGATTCGCGCCATTTAACCCCAGCCGTCGATCTCTACCGAGTCAAAAACCTATATAAGGCAAAAAATTAGGAAGAAATCTCCTACTTTCCTCATTCGTGCATATCAATACAATTGTTCATCATCTTCTTCAATTCTATCTCTCCATATTTGGCTAATATTCTCTTTCCTTCTTTGCATATATATATATACTTCACTGCAAATCATAATGGCACCCAAAACCTCCAAGAAGATGGTATCTAAAGAACCAGCCACATTCGAGAAATCATTCGATATGATGCTATCGAAGATATATTTTGAACAGATCCTTTCGACGGGCGCGCTGAAGTCACCGGAGCTTTCTCCTCTCGCCGGTCTTCTCTCTGCGCACGGCCTTCTTCACTGAGCAACTCTCACTCTCTCCCTCCTGCTACAGAAGCAAGTCGGAGAGTTTTATTTGAATCTACATCACGAGTCGGGAGTGGGACTCATTTCAAACGTCTCCTGCAAACAATGCGACGGTGTCTCCCGATCAATCCAAGATTCAGCCGTTGAGATACAAGTTTCAGAAGAGCTGGGAAAAATCATCCCACGGAATCATCAGGCCACTGACATGGTTGATAACTGCACGGATACATCAGTAGATGAGTTTCTTCAGCAGGCCCTGATCATCCCAGAAAAGATGAAGAGTAGCATGCAAAGGACAAAGTTGAAGCCTCAACATCGACTTCTGTTTGATGTTATTTCCAAGTGTGCTTTTGGTTATGGTGGAGCATTTGGTGACATCAGCAGACCAAAGCTCAAACAGCAGAAGGCGCTGGAAGAGAACCACAGCATAAACTGGCTGCAATATTTTGAAAGCCAGTTGATGTTGGAAAAGACAAAGATCACTTACACTACAACTGAGTCTGGAGAGAGACTGTTGAGTGTCAAGGGGTCTCTGAACTTCGGCACTAAAATTTCTGCACTGATCCTGCGTGCCACGGAGAATCAGAATTTAACTTGGGAAGACAGCGAGGAGACGCCTCTCAAGAAGATGCTGTTGTTCCCCATAGCCAAAAAGGCTCAGGACGTGTTGTCGGCTGTGTACACTCCCAAAGAGAAGAAGGGAGCTGGGAAGCCAGCTATGGAAGCAGACACAGCTGAGGAGCAGTTGGAGTCACAACCACCTCCAGCAGTCGGCCGAACGACCAGATCAACTACTGCTCGCCGACTGAGGGATGTGTCGGAAGAAGAAGTAGAAGAAGAAGTGGAGGAGGAACCGCTGAAGAAGAGACCGAGGATACGGTTCAAGTAGCCAGCTGTGCAGACACCAGCTGAGGCAATCCCAGCTGAGAAGGAGTCAACCGAATCCAGTCAGTCGGTTGACCCAGCTGCATATATAATAGCTCTTCGAGATCCAGAGTCGATGGTTGAAGGGAAGGAAACAGATGTAGATAAGTCGAGCTCATCCTCAGATAGCTCGTCTTCATCTGAGGAGTCAGAACACAGTTTACCCTCTCCCCCAACCGGAGCTGATATCGTCCAAGGATTCCCAACCTCGACCGGCTCCCAACCCAGTCCAACTGACCAACCAGCCCAATCACCAACCAAAGGGGATCAAATTCTCACAACTGATCCTCAGACAAATATTCCGAGCCTCACACTCGATGCTAACATTGCGACCAGTTCTATGGCCAATGTTGAAGAACCTTTTGAACCATATGTCTATGACATTGAACCCTCCCCCATCAATGAAGAAGAAGATCGTCATGCGGTCGTAGCTGAGCATGAAGGCAAGCTAGCCTATTGCTTCAAGAAGCTCGTTGGGATATTTCCTGAAGCTCGCAACATGCCGATCTTCGCCATGTTTGGTACGAAACTGATATACCAGTTTAGCATCATCTTCAGCTACTGGTATGTCAAGGAAGACACCCTCCACATCTATGGCTGGGACCATCTCAAGGCTGATGAGTCACGCCTGCGAGAGTACTTCGACTACTCCAACCTTGAGGTTGCATACAAGAACAAGGTTGCTGTTTTGAGTCGCAGATTCGATCTCAGCAAGGCTGAAGGGACAGACTCAAGGTATCTGTGCAACAATGCAGCAGTTGTCGCCTTTCTGGACACTATGCTGGCCAAGAGTGCTGAGTTCGTGGATGAGATTGATGCAGCTGAAGCAGCAGCTCAGCAGGAAGAGGCTGCATTCCAACAGTACCTGGCAAATCGTCAAGCCATGGTTACTGAACTACCCCCACCGGTCGAACAATCAGCCCCAACAATCGAACTACCAGCCTCCTCAGCTCAGCCAGCACTCTCCTCTGAAGAAATTTGTGAGCTGATAACTGAGAGGGTGAACCAGCTGCGAACTGAGGTGTTCTTAACCATCCAGCAGAACCGTGAAGAGCAGCAGCTGGTGATTGAGGCTCAGGCTGAGAAGCAGAGGCAGCTGATGGAAGATGCTCTAAAAATGAAGCTGGAAGAATTCTCATCCTCCACTAGCACAACCAACAATGAGCTGAAGAAAACTGTTCGTGAACTCAGTTCTGAGTTGAATGTGTACAAAACCGTCGCCAACTCCAACCTTGTCAAATCCCAGCAGACACAAGACCAAGAGTGGACGACTCAGTTCGAACAACATCGAGCTGAGTTTGTCGCCTTTCAAAGAGAAGTCTCTGCAACCTTCGATGCCATGACGAAAGCTGATCAAGAGCGCCAAGATCTAGAACTGGCGAAGAAGGTTGGAGGACAGGATGCTGTGGATGAACTCTTCTCTCGAGTCCAACAGGCTGGAGCAAAACTTACCTCTCTGGATGGCTCACTGGCAACCCTTTTTGCTGATGCCAAAAAGGGGGAAGGTAAGAAGCCAGCAGGAATTGAGAGGTAGGGGGAAGAGGCTCAGAGGAAAAAAGGGGGAAGTGGCTGCTGGACAAGGAGAATCTCAGCTGAAGGAGACAGATGCAGCTAGAAAAGAAATGGAGCAGGAAGTTGAAATCTCCACTCTCGTAGTTGAATTGGTAGCTAAAATCGAAGCTAATCTCGACGGTATCACAGCCGAAGAGACAATTGCTGCTACCAAAGCTATAAGTGCATCAGAAAAGGACTACTTGAATCCAGCTTGGATCAAGACGTTTGCTGCTGGCCAAGCCAAAGCTGTCAACAAGTTTGAAAAGGAGCTCGCCAAGATTTCGAAGAGATTGGACAGAAACATTGCCAGCCGACGCCTAAGAAGAATCAACAGACATCAAAGCAAGGCTGAGGCAAGAAAGAGGCAACAACAGCTGCAAGGAAAGTCCAAACTCCAACCTCGGTTCAAACATGTTGACAAATGGATGCCGGCTGAGTGGAATGAGTATTGGGAGTCATTCAAACAGGAGTTTGTGAATGATTTCTACTACAGGAAGATGTACACAACTGAAGATGCAAGGGAAGCCTTCAAGGAAGGAAGCCCTATTCGAGCTCAGCTCTGGGGATCCAGGCATGTTCAGACAATTCAGATCAGCCATGATGGATGCACAGCTCGATCTCAACACAGTTCCGGTCCCTCCGAAGGTCACATATCGCCCTCCGTTCATCTCATGCACAAGTACTCCCAACAGACGGACACTCATGGCTGAAGCAAGACAAGTATGCAAAGAACATGGAGTTGATTCTGGGATCGAGTCAGCTGCAAAGAGAGAGATCTTTGTCCATATCTTCAGCAAGTACGGCCAGAAGTTTTGAGCTGAATTAGTTTTTTAGCAACTGATGTAATCTAACTGTTTTGTGCCTATCTGTGTAATCATCAGTTGTAATAAAAACTTCAAGTAAATATTCTATTCATCTTGATGAACAATCTCTCATTGTCCAAGCCCTGAATCGCAAAGTCATTTAAATACCATGTTATAACTGTGCTAGCCCTTTGATGTTTTATCTTATAGACTGTCTAGAATTTCAGCTGAGATTTTAGATAAGTTAGTAAGGTTTAGATCAGTAGCGATTTAAAGTTGTAAGTGGTTCTGGCATCATCAAAAAGGGGGAAATTGTTGCGAAATTTGTTAGTAAGAGTTTTGATGAATTCCAAAACCAACTGACCCCAACCGAGTAGATGTTGCCAGTTCCTACAGTTAGCAGTTAGGCTCGTTGTTTGAGTAAAGTTAAGATTTTATCTTTACAGAACTCCAGCTGAAGACGGCAACCTGACTTTACTCGTATAGAACCCCAGATGGAAAATCGGATGAGGAACATCAGTTGTAAGCAAGACAACTGAGCGTTCAAGCCAACTGTTCAGTTAGAACATCAGTCAAAAAATGCCATCCGACTAAGGGAAAAGACCTAAAGAAGTTGTTCCAAAAAGGAAGAAGTATTGACATGAAGTTTAAAGTCAGCTGAGAAGTTCAACTGTACATCTTCAGACAGTATGTCAGTTGAAGACTGCACTCAGATAGAACATCAGCTGAAGACCACTCAGATAAAGATCAAGCTTCTCAACCGTCTGACCAAGTTTGACAAACAAAGGTTTAAATTTGAATTTCAAAAAGGAAGTCACGTGAGGGTTTGACCGTTCAGTCATTACCCCATTTGCCCCAACACAAGGCTGTCTCAGATGGAAAGCAGAAGAGCACAGATGCCATATCGGGGAAGTCTGCAGAGATAAGAGACAAGCCATTGCTTTCAAAGAACAGAGATCAACGGCTCCTCCAACGGCTAGTTGATTCTCTCCGCCTATATATAGAGGCCTTCATTCATTCAGAGACGATACAAGACACATACGCGAGAAGAAACGAAAGAGCGAAAGAAAGAACTAAATCCTTCACAAGCTAAACTACATTCAATCTCTTAGAACATCACTTGTTGAGAGTTCTAGAGTTAGTTTCTGTGTCTTTAGATCGAACATTTAGAACATCACTTAGTGAGAGTTCGTAGAGTGTTAGATCGTAGCTCACTTCTTGTTCGAGCTTTTAGTTGGAACCCCATTTTCTTTCACCTGAAAAGGTTTTAGGATCCTACTCTTCCTGCAACTGAGTAGATAGGTTGTTTAGTACCCGAAAACT
This sequence comes from Schizonepeta tenuifolia, assembly GCA_029490685.1. Lineage (NCBI taxonomy): Eukaryota > Viridiplantae > Streptophyta > Magnoliopsida > Lamiales > Lamiaceae > Schizonepeta > Schizonepeta tenuifolia. The sequence goes on from CM055957.1 coordinate 15,653,095, forward strand.
AAACTGTAAGGTTGATAAGTACCCGCAAACTTATCCTTAACGGTTGCTCAGCCCGCGTAAGCTGAGTGGTTTGTCCAGAAGAACTTGGACAGAGTTGTGTGGACTCACAACTCCCCGTGGACTTAGGAGGTTTCTCCGAACCACGTAAATTTCTGTGTGCTTGAGTTTATTTTTCAGTTATTTCCTGCATATTCAACTGACAAACCAACCAGCATACAAACTGCATCTTAGCATTCTCAACTGTCTTGGTTCTTGACCAACAGTGCATAAAAGCGTGAGTTGTTTTACGAGTTGTTAATTTCCACCACATTCCGCACAGCACCACTCTTCCAGCTGAGGTTGCTTACTCAGCTGTGAGATTCCAACTGAGTCCTTTTACTCGGTTGACGTTATTTTCAAGAGTTTAGTTTTAAAATCCTAACTGGTGTATCCCCCCCCCTATACACCAGTAACTCGTATCGGGACCATCAGTCTTTAATGTATGAGAAATGGGTATGGGAAACCACACTAGGATGCCGGAATTTCTGTGAGTAAACCTAGTGAAAATTGCCTGAAATTCACATTTTCTTTAGTATAGTTTAAGAAATGGCATAAATTTGGGATACTCTTCGTTGTTGCTGTTTCCTCTCTTTGATCTTATGCTCGGATGTTGAGTTGATTGAGTTCTTGTGTGAAGGGCAACTCATTTGTTGTGTGATGACTGTTGTCGATTGATGAGTAATAAATTGTTTTGTGATTGAGAGTTTATTGAAGTATGAATTGTTCGGTTCAAGCTTTCACTTTCTTCATTTTAATTTTTAATAAGATTTGCTTGAGGACAAGCAAGGTTTTGTGTGTGGATAGGTTGTTTCACCTGTATTTGGTCGTGTTTTGGATAGCTTATTTGGTGCATTTTGGATGATTTCCAATATGGTTTGTTTTGTTTTTAAACTTAGAATGTACTAATATGTTGGTTCGAATTTTTTGTGATAAATGCAGGTTTTTGCCCACGAGTTATAGATGATAAGAGAAGCAATCGAGCAATTGCAGAGCCAAGGATAGATTTACATCAGACGCTCGCCTGACATTGGTAGTCAAGTTGGGCACTCGTCCGGCACGAGTTAATGTATTGGGCGCTCGTCTGTAATGTGGGAATGAGGACGAGCAATGACAGAAGCTATATCGGATGCTCGTCCGCACCAGGCGATCGCCCGACGTGAAGCAATAGAGAACATCCTCAATCACCTGGCTCCAACGCTCGTCCAGCTTGAGTGCGGTGAAGACCCGAATGGCGATCGTCGAACTTGGTCGCTCGTCCGGGTGGGCTCGGTTGCGAGGAGATGAACGCTCGCCCGTGTTGGACGCCCGTCCATGTTGTGACGGTGCTGAAGTCCTATAAATAGGGATTAGGATTATTTTACAACCTACGTTTTATTTTATTTTCCGCCTCCAGTAAAAACAACGAAGTACTTTTTCTTTCCAGTATTTTTCTTCCCAGTTCTAGAGAGCTTTATTGCATTCAATTCGTACGGGGTTTTGAGATAGACTTCGCCACGGATTCAGTTTTTACTATTGTGAGTTTATTTTCGTTCTTCTTAATTTATGTTTATGATTTATTTCGTTCTTAGAATTAGGGTTTATAATTTTGTCTAGATTAATTTGTCTTTTAATTATTGCAAATTAGAACAACAAACCCAATCAATCTTTACTGCTTTATTTTTATTTTCTATTTCTTTTCGCAATACAAACGTTGCCCTGCTAAGTCTTCCTCGAGAGATACGATATTCGGGTTTAACTTAATCAATCTAAACGACCACGTTAATTTGCGTGCACCTTAGGATTAATTTTAGTTGAACACTCCTATGCCTGAAGTTCAGCTGCATGCACCAACTGAGGTTTTAAACAGTTATGCAGTGCGGAAGATGGTGGAAGCTAAGCTCATTACATAAACTGAAACCTTAGTGAAAGGGGAAGGTTAGACTCCCAAGTTAGTGCAGTGCAAATAAGGGGTTAGATGGTTAGGTACATAATTTAAAATAATGAATATAAATACAAAAAGTAAAGCACACAGTATTTTAATGTGGTTCGGAGATCGACCTCCTACATCCACGACTTTCTTTTCGGGGAAGTAATCCACTAGGTAAGCTTACACGTGCTTCACCAAACGCCCACTTGGATTCCAGGTTCCAAGCAAACCTAACCAGTTCGATTTCGGGTTTGAACAAGACCCCTCAACACTTTTTCAGGCAAGTGTTCAATCTGTCTTAGATTCCTGGTTCTAAGGGACCAACTCCTTGGATTCCTGGTTCCAAGGAACCAATTCCTTGTATTCCTGGTTCCATGGGACCACTGCTTGGATTACGGGTTCCAAGCAACCTGGTATTGGATTACGGGTTCCAAAAGACTTGTGACTTTGATTCGAGGTTCAAAGTCAGACCTAGGTTTGCATTTTGGGGGGAGAATCCAACTAGGAAGCCTCAACACTTTAGGGAAGTGGAGGCTTCAACCCAAGGCTAAGAACTCTATCTCATTGAGAGAGAGTCCCGAGGGGATACAAAACAAGCAAGGACCAAATCGCTAGCCTCAATCAAGAAGGGGAACTTCTGAGAGGCTAGGGGGAAGAGGAGAGAAATCACTCTGCTCCTTCTTCGTTAGTCTTCTTGCTTGGAGAGAGAGAGAGAGAGGTGAAGAGTTTCTTGCGCTGGTTCACTCTTTGTGTTGTCTCTCGGCACTTTGCAGTGCTTTTTCTCTACTTGTATCAACCCCCAGTTTTTAGCCTTATTGTGGAGACCTCTATTTATAGAGAAGAAGGTCAAACTAGTCGTTGGAAGGAACTGTTTGACCTCTACCAAAAGCATGGCAGCCCACGTGCTTTACTGATAACTTTCCAGAAAGGCAACCTACGACCATGCTTTTTGCACGTTGTTGTTGTCTGTCCATTCATGAAAAGTTTTTAACTTGACTTGTGCTCCCGAGTAGATTCAAGGTCTGGACTTGTCACAGCCCAACTTCTAATATATTGAAACGACTAGATTGCAAGGGGCAGTGAGGTGAAACGACTGAACTTTTACTCAAGAAACATGCTCGATAATATCAACAACCAAATCATGCTCACAATAATGTGAGTTATCAATCAATTATTTCTCAAGAAACGAGCATTTGTCAAGATTTTGGATATCGAACTATCAAGATATTAGGTTTGGTTATTAATAAATGTTGCATTCATAAAGTGGGTCGTCTTTTAGTTCTCAATTGTCAAATGGTGGTGAAACAATACGTTGAATTGTTAGTTAATCCAAACAAGGTTTGGTAGGAATTCAGAAAGGATTTAAGAAATTATTTGAGCTCACGGGCTCTTCCTCTTAAGGACCGAACATGCAAGGCTAGGATATATAAAAAATAAAGATGTTGCAGCGGAATATAAACATCAACTCAAAATCCCAAGGTTATATGTATGAAGATACATAACCTCAAGCTTAAACTTCAACATAGGGTTGCATGAGCCAACGAGCCACCCAAGCACACCACATCCTCCACATCCGAGCTAACCTGCACATTTTAGAAGTAACATGCAGGCTGAGTACTTCGTACTGAGTGAAAACATGCCAAAATAATTTTGAAAACTCGCTCGATAGAGCTATGCAATTGAACTTGCCTCTTCTGCTGCTTCACAAGTGTTAGATAAATTATTTAAAAGAATTTACGACTTGTGTCAGCTAAAAACTTTTTCGTTTATTTTCTGAAATCGGCATGCCATTTACTCAGATACGAATCCATCTACGCATCTCGTCTTCTTATGGTGTCGAGAAGTAGGCCTCCTCCTCGAGCACCGTGACTGGCCCAATCAAGCAGAGCTCACAACCTTTACATAACCGGCCTAACCGAAGCAAGGCTCACAGTTACTTAGGACTGTACAAAGTTTGGTTTAAATCGTAAATCAAATCGAACCAAACCGTATTTGTACGGTTTGATTTGATTTATGGTTTAAAAATTTTGGTTTGGTTTAGATTTTAAAAAATTATGATTTATGGTTTAGGTTTGATTTTTAAAAAATATAAATCAAACCAAACCGTAAACCGTAATATAATTATTGTATTAATAATATTTTTAGTGTTGAAAGAGTTAAATAGTATATTGCATATCTCATTTTTAATTATATATGCCATAAGTCAAAATAAGAAGGTTTAACCCTAACTACTTATTTAATTTAACTCTGGCGGCTTCTTCGTTATTTCTTCTACCGCCACCACAATCTGTTCTCATGAAAAAAATAGCAGCAAAGGTTTTTTACTTGATCGATTCCATGTATTGAGAAGGCTTTTGAAACAAGACACTTTATTATAGTTTTCAAGTTAAATTCTCTAGTTAATTATGATACTATGCATACAAATAAAGAATTTGAAGTATAATATTACATCATGCCGTCAGTTCACGTACATAAACAAATAATTCTTCTTTATTACTCTGCAAGAAAATATATATATATATAAAACCCGTAAATCAAACCGCACCAAACCATATTAATACAGTTTGGTTTGGTTCGATTTTAATGCTAAAACAGTTTGATTTGGTTTGAAAAATTATCAAACCGTAATTTTATGGTTTGATTTAGTTTTAATGCAAACCGCACCAAATCGAACCATGTACAGTCCTACAGTTACTTATCGACTGGCTAGGCTATAACAAGGCTCACGGTAACCTAATCTAATGCATGCATTGTCCCGTTTCAAACGGGACTTCATCCCGTGTGTCCACAGAACTCATTCACACAATATAAAGTAGAGGATTGCATACCAAAATATCAAACTTAGGCAAGTCAATAAACTTTAACAAAAAGCGCATATATAAAATAAATCTCGCATTCATTGTTGAGTTTCAATTCAGAAAGTCCACCTAGAAAGTGGCTTAGCTCGACTTTTCTTTTTCTGCTCATTGTCCTACTTTTCCACTCCACTCGCTCCTTCAAAAAAATATTATATAAGAACGAGTTTTACGTTTTGGGGAAACAGCGAAATCTTAAGCCGCTTAATGGACTTCTACTTGACTCAGGTTTCCCTTATTCTGGATTTAATTCCTCAAACGCTCGATTCTTAATTTATATCTAAGTACTATACCAGCAGACTTTTCGGCATATATTTTCGTCATTAATAAATATAATCGAACATTCAACACTTATTCGAATATTATTATTAAAAAAAATTATTATTCTTTTAACTTTCTCGGTTTTCTTCAATCCAATAATTTCAAATAAATACGAGATCTATTCTCGTTCACATATTTCACATTTCAATCAAAACTGTATCATTTTACAATCGCATCAAATATTCACAGACAATTATCTCAAACATCTGATACTGCTCGTTTTTCAACTTAATATTATACTTCTCGGTTTTCATCAAACTTATCTTCAATTTTTATAGAAAAATTCAAGAAATTCAAATTTAAATTCCGTTCCACATTCCGAGTTGTCGTATAAATTTCTCGAGCTACTATTTTGGCACGTTTCTTGAGAAAATAGCTTAACTTAGTCGAAAAAATATTATTTTCAATGTCTATTGAACGATTTTTTTTTCAATTTCAAAAATTAACTTTTACTTCTTCTCCAACTTCTCTTTTCTCAATAACATACTTATTTCTTCATTCTCTTCATTCAAACATACTCATATGTCATCATATATCTCAAATCAATCATCAAATTCAAGAAATAAATCAAAACACACAAAAATTATTCTTAAAGCATAAACCTTCAATTTCTTCACATTTTCATGCATACGTATTTATTTTCTTCAATAACTCATCTTAGCAAGCTTAAAATAATTTCTAAAACACATAGAAACTCAAGATAGGAATCAAGATACAAAAATTCTTATTTTTCTTCTGAAAACTCACGACACACACATGTACTTATACTCCATGGATTTTTTTTTCTTATTTCTTTGCATGAAAAGTTTACTTATTAAAGATTCATGCTTAAGAACACAAAGATCAATTTATCTCTTAACATACTCAAAATTTGTTTATCATGGCAAGGAAGAAAACTATGAAGTTCTTAAGCTTAAGAGGGTAAATTCTTACTAACTCTTTCTCGATCGATAATCTCTACTTCATTCCTCGCAACTGTAGCTTCCTTTCCTTGATTTCCTTGAAGTAAAATCGAAGCTTATGATGGTGAGAAGAACTCGGCCGCTTCAAGGAGATGGAAGGAAGAAAATGATTGATCTTACTTGAGTTTAAGAAGAGGTAAGGATGAAATTTTGAATCCTTGAATCTTTATCTTCATTTCTTGATTTTGAGTGAAGAAAATGGAGCTATGGAGCTATTGAGTTGCTGCTGCCATGGAGTTGATGAAGGTGAGAGATGATGTTGGTGATGGTGATGATAGCCGAAGTGAAGAGAGAGATGGAGAGAGGTGAATGATGCGTGTGATTTAGGAAGGAAAAGAGAGTGTATTATAATTGCTAGAGATGAGAGTGTCATAAATAAAGGGTAAAGGGAGTGAGAGGTCGGCTGATATGGGAGGGATAAATCTGATTTTTATCAGATAAAAATCCCCGGAAGAAAAGATTTTATCCGTACAATATATCCCTCTTAAAACGTTAACTTTAATCTCTCTTTTCGGCACTTTCTAGACATCGGATTTCACTCTAGTTCACACCATTTGTAATACCCCAGAATTTCCGTACGATCTTAAAAATTTAAAGTTAATAATAAAAATGGCTTTGCACGCCTAAGTTTAAAATTTTGAATTCTAAGACCAACGGTGAAATCTGTTTCCGAAAATAAATTACGGAAGTCAGTTAGACGACTACTGTATTTATGGTTATCGCGTACAAAAACTTTTTACTTCTGAAACTCATAACGGAAAACCGTCTGATTTTTACATTCACGAAATCGCGAAACGAACTCGCCCGAGAAAGTTCGTTTTTATGATTTTCCGGACGAAACTCGGACTGTGCTGTCCCGAGTTTTTGTCGGAATTAAAATTTTAAATATTACTTTCCGATTAGGTTAAATACGTTAGAATTTTTGGACGAATCGGAATTTGACGATTTTGTGCCGAGCTAAGTTTTTCTTCGTTCGATTTCCGTAACGTCGTATCGCGTCGGAAAAGCGTGTAATTTCTCTTCCCTTCCCTCTCATGACCGACTTTGCCACTCTCTCTTAAGCTTGATATTTTGATTTTTATATCGTATTAACTTAGTGACTATTGTCCTTTTAATTTGTAATGCCCCGTAAATTCCTTACGATCTTAAAATTTTAAAGTTAATTAAATAAATGGCTTTGCACGCCTAAGTTTACGATTTTGAATTCTAAGACTAACGGTCGAATCCGTTTCCGACAATAAATTACGGGAGTCAGCTAGACGATTACTGTATTTAGGGTTAGCGCGTACGAAAAGTTTTTAGTTCGTGAACTCAGAACGGAAAACCGTGTGATTTTTACATTCACGAAATCGCGATAGGAACTCGCCCGAGAAAGTTGGTTTTTATGATTTTTCGGACAAAACTCGGACTGTGTCGTCCCGAGTTTTAGTCAAAATAAATTTTATAAATTTATTTTCCGATTAAGTTTCATATGTTAGAATTTTCGGTCAAATCGGTTCGCGACGATTTTGTGCCGAGCTACGTTTTTCGTCGTTCGATTTCCGTAACGTCGGATCGCGCCGGAAAAACGCGTATTTTCTTTCTCCCTCCCCATCCAACCGACTTCATCCCTCTCCCATCACTTGATATTTTGATTTTTATTAGTTAAATAAGGGACACCTAATGGTATACTATTCCTACTTTACACCTCTTATACCTTATAACTTATGATTAATACAATTAAATCCATCTCTCTCTCCCTCACACACACAATTTCGGCAGCCTCCCTCTTACCATCTCCCATCTTCATTTCTTCCATCTCTATTGTTGAAGCTTCAAGAACTTGAAGGAGAAACACACAAGTCATCATCCAACCATCCAAACCTAATACTTTCTTCATTAATTATCAAGGTAATCATCTCCTCCATACTCCTATCCAATTGGATTCCCCATCTTTTTATTTTCTTCTTGATCGAAATTTTAGGATGATGAAATAGATGATTCGATCTTGAATTAATGAAATTAAAAGTGTTTGGATGTGAATTCTAGGTTTGAAATTGATTGAAATTTAAGAACCCTAATACCCTATGTATACCGAAATTTTTAGGGATTGTAGGATTTTTGGATTTCTTCAATTGATGATAGATTCATGCTTAAGAGATGCTTAATTGGGGATTAGAACAAAGAGGAATCAAAAGCCCCATGTTTTGTGAAAACCGATTTAGGGTTTGAGTATAGAATTAGGGATTTTTGCATGTTAGTTTGTAATTGGATTGCAATTGATTAATTGTTGTTATAATAGGATGATTAATGAATAAATGGTGTTAATTGGAGAAGAAAATCACCCTCTTATCCTTTGTGACAATACCGAAAATTATTGGATAATTAGGGGATTTCGTGTGTTTGATTTAATTGATGTTTAGTTGATGGAATATAGTTGCAAATGATGTTTGTTGTTAACGGGAATTTAATTAGATTTTTCTAAAAATATTTATTGGAATGTAAGAGACGAAGAACTCGTCATAAGGTGAAATATAGTGTTGGTATGAAGTGATTGTATGCATAAAAGTGATTCTCGTTAGATGTAGTTTAATGACGTAAAATTTGAACGGAATCCGACAACTTTGAAAATTTAATAAGAGACGAACAACTAGACGTAACTAATAACCGAGAAGTCGAATGAGAATTCTAATTTGATATTATTGTTTATGATGGACTTGAGAATAACTTTGTAGTTGATGTCATGAGCTTTCGAGCTAATATAATACGAGCTATAGTGATAGTCGAGAACTAGAACGCGAATTTGAATAACTTGTTGGTTTAGTACATGTTAGTTGAAAGCCGACGTTTAGAACGTCGTGCTATTGGACGAGTTTTGAGAAGGAGTTCATCACGTACGGGAATACGTGATGACTGCCTTGAGGGTCCAGTTTCTAAAGAAATCGAATTCGAGAGCTTAGAACGAACCTAAGACATTATACGTCGAATTTATCGAGCAATTAGGGTTATCGCGGCAGTTTTGCGACCCTCGCCGGAAACTGTAATAACTTTTAGCTCGTTTATCAGATTTGTGATCCGTAAATTGGAGCGTAAACTAGACATCCCAAACTTTCCAACGGTATAGGGCTCACCCCCTGTTTCCAAATCCCCTGTTCTGGGAAGTCTCCAGAGTCACTGTATTGCACAGTGAAATTTCAGTTTCATTTCTTCTAAGTTGTTTCGTTCGCAACTTAGTTTCTTTCGATCGTTTAAGCCGTATTAACTAACGACTATCTTCCTACTGACCCTAGAGTCAAGTACAGGGCCTTGAGTGATAAAACCAGTCGAGATCTTATCTCTTATCCGTTCAAATAAAGAAGTAGTAAGCGAGAAATTTCATAAGTCGTTTAATGAACTAAAACGTAATTTTCCTAAGTTGATTCTTTCCAACTTAGTTTCTTATGATCTTTTAAGTCATATTAAGCTATCGACTACCCTCTCTACTGACCTAAGAGTCGAGTATAAGACCTTTCGAGTTCTAAACGGGATTGTTCGAGTCTCGTTCCCGTTTAAGTAAAACGAATCTAGTAAGCGTGCAAATGCCTAAAGAATGAAACAACTAAAAATTATTTCGATTCTCTTTGATCGATTATCTTTTACGAATCGATTTTAAGTATTATTATTTTACGATGAAGGAGGAAGCCAGCAGTAAAGAAAGGACGGAAGATCTGAAGTTGGAAGCTAGTGCTTTTAGTTCTGTATTACGAGGTGGGTTTTATATACAAAATAAAACGAGCAATGCTCGGAAAATCTTTCTTTATCGCTTTGATATCTGTGTTTTCAAAGTGATATTATGGCATGAACTGTTTTATATTTTATGTGAGTTCTCTTGTACCTATCTGAGTCAATATTCGTGTTTTCCAGATTTAGAGTTAATCTAACTAGGTTAACTAACGATCGGCTCTGAGTTAGCTGCTAAGTGCTTTCCAGAGTTAGTGCACTTTGTAACCTATGGTGTATGTGATATCCTGTTGAGGGGTACGAGTCACGGTGAATGAGAATTGGTCAAGATTGAACGTAACATTAGTCAGAAAATGCTCGCGCGAGTGTATTATGAGAAAAGAAAATGTTTAGTAGACGCGGGTCCTTTTTTAATAAAATCCGACGTGCTACGATTATGAAATGCCATATTTATCTATACTTCTGATTATATTTTCGGCATCGTTCCCACTAAGTACGTTCATACTTAGCCCTGCATTGTTTTCTAAATGTGCAGGTTGAAGCGACGGTGAGCGGCAACGGTTGAAGTTGAGTTGAAAGGATAGGATGCCTTAGTTAAGACTCTTCCGCTGCTGAACTCTAAGTCTTTGGATTATGTACTTTTGAACAATACACTGTAGTTTAAGTCTGTAAATATGAACTTAGTTTCTACTGTGTACTTTTGTCGAGTAATCCATAGCGATTAACTCTTTCTTATTTATATTCAAGTCTTGTTCATGGTTTATTTGATGCCTTTTATGTATGTTTAGTCAGTTAGCCCCCTTCTTCCCCGCTTCTTTAATCCAACCCCAGTCGCACCCCGGCTTCTGCCGTCCCTCGGGATTTGGGGCTGTGACAGAGTGGTATCAGAGCAGCGCTCGTTTTCTGCTCTGCTTCTAAGTCAATCTTCTAGTACGAGTTATTCTTTTAGTGATACCACAGAGTAGTATGAGTCATTCCTTCTAGTAATATCACCAAGTAGTATTCGTATACAAGTCTTCCTTCGAGAAATAGTATAGAGTATTTGTTTGTACTTTATATCGAGTCTTTTATGGAGTCATAAGACAGGGTATTTGTGTATACTCTGGATCAGAGTCGTCTTTCCAAGTATAAGATAAGAGTTAGACTCTAATGCTAAGATTGAGAACGTAGATGTCAACTCAACCGCCCGCTACGTCGACTCAACGAGGAAAAGGAAAAGAATTTTATGATGAGATTTCTTTTAAATAAGAAATTTATTGAACAAGTATCCAGTAAAATTGAGAATGAGAATGAGTTGTGTTTTAAAAATACGAATTTTACAGAAGTATAATTTTTATACTCTATGTGATTATGCGATAGTACAAGTACTATCTTATGTGAGAACTTAGACGTTTTTAAGAAACGTTGTTTTGAAATGATTTCGAAAGGAGATCCCCGACGCGAGAAGGACTTCTATTGATGAATGTCACGTGCGTTAAGTGACATGAATAAAGTTTCGGCAAAGTCGAACTTGTTTTCTAAGAATTTCCTGCGAGGAAAATGAAATAAAAATGATTCGATAAATCGTGTTAGCAAACGAAGGGAGCAATTGGACGTTTGAGAAGCTTTCGGCTTCGAGTTAAGAAAGATGTGAACGAGACGACGAAGATCGAGTAAATTGGAATCAAAGCTAAATGAAATAAGTGAACGTTACTTACGTGTAAGTAATATAAATGACGTCATTTCGTGACACGTCATCTCTTTTTCTTCTCGTTTCGTGTTTCAATAGGGTTCGTCTTGATCGAACTCTATGAAGAAAATCGTATAAATTATTATGAGTCGAGCGTGAAGCTTGTTTAATTTTTCCATCGATCGCCCGATTCTAGCGTCGACAACTGGAACTTAGTTTTCCAGGAAATTATTCTCTAAGTTATATTTCCATTTTTCTTATGGAATTTAATTCCATATTTCGTCTTGAGCGACGACTACAACTAGTACGAATACCAAGAGTCGTAAATGACAAAATTTCTTGTAAATGGATGTTACTTTTGAATAAGTAACATGAACGAAGTAAATGTACTTTGTTTTAATAAGTGAGAGTCGTTAAGAATTAATGTGTTGAGAAAGAAATAGAGAATTAAAATGAGTAAAAATATAGTGAAATGAAGAATGAAAATAAAATCTTTAATTTTATGTATATATATATGTTGTTGAGTGCAATTTCTTGAATTGCTAGAAGTCTTAATAAGTGGTTGACTTAAGTGATGATGTTACAATTGAATAAGGAATGTTCATTTTGTAATTTAAGAATTTTGTTGAGATAAGTTATTTTTCCCTACCTGTTACTGATCCGTGTTTCCTTAAAACTTTTGTAGGATGGCTAGGACTCGTGTTACGGCTAGGAAGAGCCAGCCCTTGGCTTCGTGCGAGCGCACCATAGTTGACATGTTGCAGGACGAGTACTATGAGTTTGAGGTAGACTATGGAGAGAAAACGTAAGACAGATTGTGAGCAACTTTTCTTCAGCTTACTACCTAGTACGACACTTGATTCGGGAGAGTCAGGCAATCTCGGACCTGATCGTTCACTTACCGGAGGAGTGGCGCGGTTGGGCGCACCGGGTAGCGTGGTACTTTTAGGAATCCTCGGCGACGACACCGAGCCGACCGGCAACTACGCCGGATTTGCCCTGTTTGTACACCAGAGGTTCTTCGAGAGCAGGTTCATGTTCCCTGTCCTTTTTGAGCCGCACCTTCCCTACAGCCACTTTCTCGCTGAGACGGGGCTTGTGCAGCTTGACTTAGACCCTGAGTACTCTGCCATGTTGGAGTTGCCACCAGACGGTGTACTGGTTGAGGAGTCCGACGCTGAGTTAGAGCAGCCAGAGGAGGACGAGGAGACAGTAGTTACACCAGAGTCGCCACCAGTTGGACAACAGATCGAGGAGTTGATCCCAGGGCCGGGATTCGTGGAGATTGACGCCGAGACTGCTGAGTTGTTAGGGTTGCCTTCACGGTGGGTACCAGACGTCTGTGCTAGAGTCGTGGGACCGTTGGAGACGAGACTGTCCAGGGAGGAACCAGACTACCGGGGGATTGACGCGGAGCTTGCCGCCATGTTAGAGCTGCCTTCTCCACTTACGCCACTCGAGGAGATCTGTGCGAAGTGGGGAGTAGTTCGAGAGCAGATGGAGGCAGGACCGTCCAGGGTACGTTTTAGGGAGGATTTCGAGTCAGGATCAGGTTCAGTTCACGAGCACCTTCTTCCCCTGAAGAAGCGTGCTGTGGAGGTCAGCGAGGACTACTTGGTTTCCGACCTTGGGGAGACAGCTTCAGAGGCACCGTCACTTGCTTTGCTTACACTTGCTGACGGCTCCACTCTGAGGGAGGACGAGACACTTCAGCTGGTATTTAGTTCAGAGTCCGAGGAGGAAGACCCGGAGGAGGATCCGGAGGAGGACCCGGAGGAGGACCCAGAGGAGGGTTGTTAGGATTTTTGCAGACCATAGGGGGTAGTTTTTGGACTCGACTACAGTTTAGTTGAGCAGAGCGTTGTAGACGCGGGTAAATATCAGTAGTAGTAGTAGCTCTTTTGTCATGTATAGAGTCGGATCAGTAACTAGTTAGTTTTGTAGTACTCTAGCAGATACGAAATTTTATGAATCGTTTCCGTTCTAGTACTTCTAGTAGGTACGGAGTTGCAGCTTGTTAGTGCACCCGGTAAATAGTAGGCAGTTAGCTTAGTTTAGACTAGTAGTAGTCTAACCTTTTTGTATAAGTCCTCGTTGGAGGCAGAATTAATATTCTTTTTGATGTATATATATACATGACCTGTGAAGAGGGTTTTTAATCAAGAAAATTTCTTATGAATTGTGTAATTAAAGTCAGAATGTCAAATGAACTCGTGTAACGAGGAATCAAGTTTAATTCGAAAGCTAAAAGATTAATGAAATAATATCGAAGCTATGTTCGATATGTCGTTCCGTGAACTTGGTTAAGTTGAGAACGAACTAGTAGTGCTAAGAGTAATTAACAGAAGAGAACTAATGAGAATTTCAATTTTTCCTTAGACTAAAGAAAATGCCGCCGAGAAACGTTAACAACAGGAGAGGTCGAGGACCTGGAAGGCCGAGAGGACGTGGTAGACGTCAACCAGAAAACAACCAAGAACAAGAATATGAGCAGAATGCCACCCCATCCCCATCCCCATCCCCATTCCCATCTCCACCCCCGTCACCACCACCTCCACCACCACCCCGTAGAGATATTAAGGATCTCTTCCTCAAGAGGAACCCTCCGATGTTCAATGGAACTGGTAGCCCTAGCGATGCTGAGCTATGGGTGAGATCTACTGAGAAAATTTTCAAGCTCCTCAGATGCACTGATGTGGAGAGAATGCTTTGTGTCGCATTCCAACTGACAGGATCAGCAGATTACTGGTGGAAAGCGAGACAGAAAGTGATACCCGCAGAGCATCTGGCTCGTTTTACGTGGGAAGAGTTTAAGGAAATTTTGTTTGATAAGTACGTCCCCAAGATGTATAGGGCGCAGAAGGAAGCCGAGTTTTATAATCTGAAGCAGGGAAAGCTAACCGTGACGGAATACGACGCCAAGTTTTGCGAGTTGTCAAGGTATGCGCCGGCATTGGTTGATACCGAGGAAAAGTTATCAAAGAAATTTCAAGAAGGATTACGACATGAGCTGGGAATCGCGCTAGCTAGTCATGGAGGACTAGGCTATACAGATATACTGGGAAGAGCACTGGAAATGGAGGCCGTCGCGCCTGATGAGAAAAAGATTGTACCAACTGCGTCAGCACCAGCGCAGAGTCAGAATCGAGGCTACTACAACAACAATAGTAGCAACTACCAGGGCAAGAGAAAATGGAACAGAGGAGGTAGCGGAGGCTACAATCAGGGTTACAACAACCAGGGAGGTCAGAGAAAGGGCTATCAGCAACCTGGCAACAACAACAACAACAATAACAACAACAACAAGAGGTCGTGGCAGGGAAACAACCAATCGGGGTTGTTCATCCAGGGGAATAAGCAGAACTTGCCGTGGAAGGGCAATAATCAGCAGAACCAACCGCAGGGGCAACAAAGAAACTACAACCAGGGAGCGAATAACCCAGGGAGGGTTACCGTCCCTGTCTGCCCGAAGTGCAATCGAGCCCATCCCGGAGTCTGCCAGATAGGCACCCCTAACTGTTTCAACTGTGGACAGAAGGGGCACATGAAAAAGGACTGCCCGAAGCCGCTTCAAGCCGTACCTCTCCGAGCCATCCAAGCGCAGCAGCAGCCGCCAATGAACCAGTAGCAGTTTCAGCAGCATGCGCAGCAGCAACAGAATGCGAGGGCATGCGCTATCAAACAGGGTGGCAACACAAAGGAAAAGACAATCTCACAGGTATGGGAAAACTCCACAACATCCCCATTAAGATACTGTTTGATACTGGCGCATCGCATTCTTTCATTGCTAGCTCGTATGCCGATAACTTAGACATCAGGCCTGTAAGAGCTGCACAATCTATGAGAGTAGCCACACCTTCAGGAGAGATCACTGCTTCCACACATGTTTGCTCTAACCTAGAACTAGAAATCGGAACTCTTAAGGTTAAAGCGGACAACTTGAATGTTATGATAATGTGGGACGTAGATATAATCCTAGGGATGGATTGGTTGTTGGAGAATTACGCTACAATTCTCTGCAACGAGAGAAAAATCTCTTTTAAACCCCCGGGTAAAGAACCAACCGAATTCCACGGAATTTCCATGGGTAGAGGCGTACCAATTATATCAGCCCTTCAAGCCACGAAACTCATGAAGAAGAAAGGTACTACAGCCTATCTTGTGTACCTAGTCGGAGAGCCAGGAGCCCAGAAGACCATTCAGGACGTAAAAGTCGTGAATGAAAATGAAGATGTCTTTCTAGAAGTGCTACCAGGATTGCCACCAGATCGTCATGTGGACTTCACGATCGACTTAGAACCAGGAGCAGCTCCTAAGTCTAAAGCCCCATACAGAATGACACTGAAGGAACTGGAAGAGCTCAAAATCTTGTTACAGGAATTACTAGACCTTGGTTTCATCAGGCCAAGCATCTCACCTTGGGGAGCACCCGTGCTATTTGTTAGGAAAAAGGACGGATCGATGAGAATGTGCATCGATTACCGAGAAGTGAACAAGATAACGCTCAAGAACAAATATCCTCTGCCAAGGATCGAGGACCTGTTCGATCAGCTTAAGGGTGCAGGAGTCTTCTCCAAGATAGATTTAAGGTCAGGGTACCATCAGCTCAAGATCAAACCCGAAGATGTACCGAAGACCGCTTTTAGAACTCGTTATGGCCATTACGAATTTCTAGTGATGCCATTTGGGTTGACCAACGCTCCATCCATATTCATGGACCTTATGAATAGAGTTTTCCACCCCTACTTGGACAAATTCGTTTTAGTATTCATCGACGACATCCTCGTTTACTCTAAAAATGAGACGGAGCACGAGGAACATCTACGGATAGTGTTGGAAATACTAAGAGCCGAGAAACTCTACGCCAAATTCAGTAAGTGCGAATTTTGGCTAAAGGAAGTAATGTTCCTTGGGCACATAGTATCGGCAGAAGGAATCAAGGTGGATCCAGCCAAGGTAGAAGTAGTGCATAACTGGAAGTCGCCAACAAGTCAGAACGAGATCAGAAGTTTCTTGGGATTAGCCGCTTACTACAGAAGATTTATTGAGGGATTCTCCACGATCGCCCGCCCAATGACACAGTTACTCAGGAAAGATACCAAATTTAAGTGGACGGACGAGTGTGAAAAGAGTTTCCAAACACTTAAGGAGAAGCTAACCACAGCGCCAGTACTAGCACTTCCAGACACAAACAAAGAGTATGTGGTTTACACTGATGCATCGAAAAATGGATTAGGTTGTATCTTGATGCAAGATGGACGAGTGATAGCTTATGCTTCACGACAACTTCGACCTCACGAAGTTGAGTACCCAACCCACGATTTAGAACTCGCAGCCGTAGAGCATGCGTTAAAGATTTGGAGACACCATCTTTATGGTGTAAGGGTTGAGATATTCACCGATCACAAGAGCCTGAAGTACTTTTTAGAGAAAAAAGAACTGAACATGAGACAAAGAAGATGGCTCGAATTAGTCAAGGATTACGACTGCGGAATCAACTATCATCCAGGAAAGGCTAATGTGGTAGCAGACGCATTGAGTCGCAAGGCTCCAACGAAGTTAGGATGCCTTTTTGTAGAAGAGGAAACTTTAGTACGAGAATTCGAGAAGATGGATATCAGAGTGCTTGACACGCCAGCTACGATAACAAGTCAGATCGCAGCATTAGAAGCTACACCAGATTTGAGAGAAAGAATCATCAGTGCTTAGAGAAAAGACGAGTCAATGGAAAAGTTGCGAGTGAGGATAAGAACAGATAAACGAGAAGGATATTCTGAAGCTCCAGACAATGCGATACTTTATGAAGGCAGGGTTTGTATTCCTGACGACGACAGCGATTTGAAGAATGAGATCTTGAGTGAGGCTCACGATACGCCTTACACAGCACACCCAGGAAGTACGAAGATGTACCAAGATTTGAGAAGAAACTTTTGGTGGAATGGAATGAAACGAGACGTTGCCTCGTTTGTGGAAAGATGCCTAGCATGTTAGCAAGTCAAGGCTTTACACCGACGATCGTATGGATTGCTACAACCGTTGGATGTCCCAGATTGGAAATGGGAAGGCATAGCTATGGACTTTGTCACAGGCTTTCCTAAGTCGAGAAGAGGAAACACAGCAATTTGAGTGATAATAGATAGACTTACGAAGTCAGCACACTTCTTACCAATTAAGATTACGTACGGATCAGAGAAACTAGCTCAGTTATATGTCAGAGAGATTGTATGTCTGCATGGAGTACCGAAGGTCATAATATCAGATAGAGACGCCAAGTTTACCTCGAGATTTTGGATTACGATGCAGAAAGAATTGGGGATAGAGCTTAATTTCAGTACAGCTTTTCACCCACAGACAGATGGGCAGTCAGAGAGAACGATTCAGATTTTAGTCGATATGTTGAGGACAATAGTTTTGGACCGAGGCAAGAATTGGGAAGAAATTCTATACTTAGTTGAATTCGCCTACAACAACAGCTATCAGGCCACGATAGGAATGGCGCCGTTTGAGGCTTTGTATGGAAGGAAATGTAGATCGCCACTTTATTGGGACGACGTAGGTGAGAGAAAGAACCTAGGCCCAGATGCGATCAATGAGATGATTGAGATAGTTCGACAGATTCGAGATAGAATGAAAGAGGCCCAGAGCCGATAAATGAAATAAATCGTCGAACCAATCTTGAGTTTGAAATAGGAGATAAGGTTTTTCTTAAGATATCACCAACCAGAGGAATCGTTAGATTCGGAGTTAAGGGTAAGCTAAGACCCAGGTTTATAGGACCTTATGAAATCCTCGAGAAAATAGGACCTGTCGCTTATAGATTGGTCTTGCCGCCAAGTCTAGGAAGCATTCATAACGTTTTTCACGTTTCTCAGTTGAGAAAATATGTTTACGATCCTAAGCACGTCATTAGTCAGCAAGACGTAGTTCTTGAATCTGACCTAAGCTATGAAGAGAAGCCGATAACGATTCTGGATAGAAAAGTCCAAGAATTAAGAACCAAATCGATACCAATAGTTAAAGTACTATGGAACCACCATGGGCAAGAAGAAGCCACATGGGAACTTGAGGAGAAGATGAAGGAGCGATATCCTCATCTTTTTACAGAAGGTATGCAAATTTCGGGACGAAATTTTTCGTAAGGGGGGTAGGATGTAATGCCCCGTAAATTCCTTACGATCTTAAAATTTTAAAGTTAATTAAATAAATGGCTTTGCACGCCTAAGTTTACGATTTTGAATTCTTAGACTAACGGTCGAATCCGTTTCCAAAAATAAATTACGGGAGTCAGCTAGACGACTACTGTATTTAGGGTTAGCGCGTACGAAAAGTTTTTAGTTCGTGAACTCAAAACGGAAAACCGTCTGATTTTTACATTCACGAAATCGCGATACGAACTCGCCCGAGAAAGTTCATTTTTATGATTTTCCGGACAAAACTCGGACTGTGTCATCCCGAGTTTTGTCAAAATAAATTTTATAAATTTATTTTCCGATTAAGTTTCATACGTTAGAATTTTCGGTCAAATCGGTTCGCGACGATTTTGTACCGAGCTACGTTTTTCGTCGTTCGATTTCCATAACGTCGGATCGCACCGGAAAAACGCGTATTTTCTTTCTCCCTCCCCATCCAACCGACTTCATCCCTCTCCCATCACTTGATATTTTGATTTTTATTAGTTAAATAACGGACACCTAATGGTATACTATTCCTACTTTACACCTCTTATACCTTATAACTTATGATTAATACAATTAAATCCATCTCTCTCTCCCTCACACACACAATTTCGGCAGCCTCCCTCTTACCATCTCTCATCTTCATTTCTTTCATCTCCATTGTTGAAGCTTCAAGAACTTGAAGGAGAAACACACAAGTCATCATCCAACCATCCAAACCTAATACTTTCTTCATTAATTATCAAGGTAATCATCTCCTCCATACTCCTATCCAATTGGATTCCCCATCTTTTTATTTTCTTCTTGATCGAAATTTTAGGATGATGAAATAGATGATTCGATCTTGAATTAATGAAATTAGAAGTGTTTGGATGTGAATTCTAGGTTTGAAATTGATTGAAATTTAAGAAACCTAATACCCTATGTATACCGAAATTTTTAGGGATTTGTAGGATTTTTGGATTTCTTCAATTGATGATAGATTCATACTTAAGAGGTGCTTAACTGGTGATTAGAACAAAGAGAAATCGAAAGCCCCATGTTTTGTGAAAACCGATTTAGGGTTTGAGTATAGAATTAGGGGGATTTTTGCATGTTAGTTTGTAATTGGATTGCAATTGATTAATTGTTGTTATAATAGGATGATTAATGAATAAATGGTGTTAATTGGAGAAGAAAATCACCCTCTTATCCTTTGTGACAATACCGAAAATTATTGGATAATTAGGGGATTTCGTGTGTTTGATTTAATTGATGTTTAGTTGATGGAATATAGTTGCAAATGATGTTAGTTGTTAATGGGAATTTAATTAGATTTTTCTAAAAATATTTATTGGAATGTAAGAGACGAAGAACTCGTCATAAGGTGAAATATAGTGTTGGTATGAAGTGATTGTATGCATAAAAGTGATTCTCGTTAGATGTAGTTTAATGACGTAAAATTTGAACGGAATCCGACAACTTTGAAAATTTCATAAGAGACGAACAACTAGACGTAACTAATAACCGAGAAGTCGAATGAGAATTCTAATTTGATATTATTGTTTATGATGGACTTGAGATTAACTTTGTAGTTGATGTCATGAGCTTTTGAGCTAATATAATACGAGCTATAGTGATAGTCGAGAACTAGAACGCGAATTTGAATAACTTGTTGGTTTAGTACATGTTAGTTGAAAGCCGACGTTTAGAACGTCGTGCTATTGGACGAGTTTTGAGAAGGAGTTCATCACGTACGGGAATACGTGATGACTGCCTTGAGGGTCCAGTTTCTAAAGAAATCGAATTCGAGAGCTTAGAACGAACCTAAGACGTTATACGTCGAATTTATCGAGCAATTAGGGTTATCGCGGCAGTTTTGCGACCCTCGCCGGAAACTGTAATAACTTTTAGCTCGTTTATTGGATTTGCGATCCATAAATTGGAGCGTAAACTAGACATCCCAAACTTTCCAACGGTACAGGGCTCACCCCCTGTTTCCAAATCCCCTGTTCTGGGCAGTCTCCAGAGTCACTGTATTGCACAGTTAAATTTCAGTTTCATTTCTTCTAAGTTGTTTCGTTCGCAACTTAGTTTCTTTCGATCGTTTAAGCCGTATTAACTAACGACTATCTTCCTACTGACCCTAGAGTCAAGTACAGGGCCTTGAGTGATAAAACCAGTCGAGATCTTATCTCTTATCCGTTCAAATAAAGAAGTAGTAAGCGAGAAATTTCATAAGTCGTTTAATGAACTAAAACGTAATTTTCCTAAGTTGATTCTTTCCAACTTAGTTTCTTATGATCTTTTAAGTCATATTAAGCTATCGACTACCCTCTCTACTGACCTAAGAGTCGAGTATAAGACCTTTCGAGTTCTAAACGGGATTGTTCGAGTCTCGTTCCCGTTTAAGTAAAACGAATCTAGTAAGCGTGCAAATGCCTAAAGAATGAAACAACTAAAACTTATTTCGATTCTCTTTGATCGATTATCTTTTACGAATCAATTTTAAGTATTATTATTTTACGATGAAGGAGGAAGCCAGCAGTAAAGAAAGGACGGAAGATCCGAAGTTGGAAGCTAGTGCTTTTAGTTCTGTATTACGAGGTGGGCTTTTATATACAAAATAAAACGAGCAATGCTCGGAAAATCTTTCTTTATCGCTTTGATATCTGTGTTTTCAAAGTGATATTATGGCATGAACTGTTTTATGTTTTATGTGAGTTCTCTTGTACCTATCTGAGTCAACATTCGTGTTTTCCAGATTTAGAGTTAATCTAACTAGGTTAACTAACGATCGGCTTTGAGTTAGCTGTTAAGTGCTTTCCAGAGTTAGTGCACTTTATAACCTATGGTGTATGTGATATCCTGTTGAGGGGTACCAGCCACGGTGAATGAGAATTGGTCAAGATTGAACGTAACATTAGTCAGAAAATGCTCGCGCGAGTGATTTATGAGAAAACAAAATGTTTAGTAGACGCGGGTCCTTTTTAATAAAACCCCGACGTGCTACGATTATGAAATGCCATATTTATCTATACTTATGATTATGTTTTTGGCATCGTGCCCACTAAGTACGTTCGTATTTAGCCCTGCATTGTTTTCTAAATGTGCAGGTTGAAGCGACGGTGAGCGGCAACGGTTGAAGTTGAGTTGAAAGGATAGGATGCCTTAGTTAAGACTCTTCCGCTACAGAACTCTAAGTCTTTGGATTATGTACTTTTGAACAATACACTGTAGTTTAAGTCTGTAAATATGAACTTAGTTTCTACTGTGTAAGTTTGTCGAGTTATCCATAGCGATTAACTCTTTCTTATTTATATTCAAGTCTTGTTCATGGTTTATTTGATGCCTTTTATGTATGTTTAGTCAGTTAGCCCCCTTCTTCCCCGCTTCTTTAATCCAACCCCAGTCGCACCCCGGCTTCTGCCGTCCCTCGGGATTAAGGGCTGTGACAGAGTGGTATCAGAGCAGCGCTCGTTTTCTGCTCTGCTTCTGAGTCAATCTTCTAGTACGAGTTATTCTTTTAGTGATACCACAGAGTAGTATGAGTCATTCCTTCTAGTAATATCACCAAGTAGTATTCGTATACAAGTCTTCCTTCGAGAAATAGTATAGAGTATTTGTTTGTACTCTATATCGAGTCTTTTATCGAGTAATAAGACAGGGTATTTTTGTATACTCTGGATCAGAGTCGTCTTTCCAAGTATAAGATAAGAGTTAGACTCTAATGCTAAGATTGAAAGCGTAGATGTCAACTCTGCCGTCCCTCGGGATTTATTGATGAAATAATGTTGTTAATGATATTAGATGTTGTTATGAATTTAACTGGAATTTTCTAAAAATAATTTGTGAGTCGTAAGAGACAAAGAACTCGATCTAAGTTGAGATTTAGTAATGATATGAAGTGATGATATGGATAATAATGAATCTCGTTAGATGATGTTTGATGACATGAAATTTGAGCGAACTCCGATAACTTTTGAAATCTCTTAAGAGATGAACAAGTAGTCGTAATTAATAACCGAGAAGTCGAGTAAGAATTCTAACTTGATAATATTGTTTATTATGGACTAAGGTATAACTTTGTAGTTGACGACATGAGCTTTCGAGTTATTATAATATGAGTTGTAGTTATAGTCGAGAACTAGAAACGAGAATTTGTTAACTTGTTTTGGTTTAGTAATTGGTAGTTGAGACGACGATGTTTAGAACGTCGTGCTAATGAGACAAGTTTTGACAAGAAGTCCTTCACGTACGGGAGTACGTGTTGACTGCCTTGAGAGTCCAGTTTTGTGAGAAATCGAGTACGAGAACTTAGAACGAACCTAAGAAGTCATACGTCGTTTTTATCGAGCAATTAGGGTTAGCGCGGCAATTTTGCGACCCTTGCCGGAAACTGTAATATCTTCTAGCTCGTTTATCAGATTTGAAATCCGTAAATTGGAGCGTAAACTAGACTTCCCAAGCTTTCTAGTGATACAGGGCTCATCCCCTGTTTCCAATTCCTCTGTTCTGGGCAGTCCCCAGAACTACTGCCTTGTGCAGTGATTTTTCAGGATTTATTTTACTAAGTTGTTTTCTTCGCAACTTAGTTTCTTTCGATCGTTTAATCCGTAGTAAGTTGACGACTATCTTCTCTACCGACCTAAGAGTCGAGTATGAGACCTTTCGAGTTCTAAGAGAGATTTGTTCAAGTCTCGTTCCCGTTTAACTAAAAAGAAATTAGTAGCGTGCAAATGCCTAAAGAAATGAAACGACTAAAACCTAATTCGAATTTCTATGTTCGATTATCTTTTGCGACTGATTTTAAGTGTTATTATTTTACGATGAAGGAGGAAGCCAACAGTAAGGAAAGGACGGAAGATCAGGAGATCGGAAGCTAGTACTTAGTTCTGTAAACACTAAGGTGGGCTTTTACATATAAAATAAAACGAGCAATGCTCGAAAACTTTCTTTATCGCTTTGATATCTGTGTTTTCAAAGTGATAATTATGGCATGAACTGTTTTATGTTTTATGTGAGTTCTCTTGTACCTATCTGAGTTAACATTCGTGTTTTCCAGATTTAGAGTTAATCTAAATAGGTTAACTAACGATCGGCTCTGAGTTAGCTACTAAGTGCTTTCCAGAGTTAATGCACTTTGTAACCTGTGGTGTATGTGATACCCTGTTGAGGGGTACCAGCCACGGTGAGTGAGAATTGGTCAAGATTTGAACGTAACATACCAAAAAATGCTCGGCCGAGTAAATTGTGAAAATAAGTCAGAAAATGTTTAGTAGACACGGGCTATTTTCAAATAAAACCCCGATGTGCTACAAATTATGAAATGCCAAATTATCTATACTTATGATTATGATTTCGGCATCGTGCCCACTAAGTACGTTCGTACTTAGCCCTGCATTGTTTTCTAAATGTGCAGGTTGAAGCGACGAGAGCGGCGGTGGTTGAAGTTGAGTTGAGAAGTTAGGATGCTTTAGCTATGACTTTCTTTCCGCTGCCAAAACTCTAGACTTTTTGAGAATGTGTACATTATTAAATCACTGTAGTATAAGTCTGTAATCTTGAACTTAGATACTTTCGAGTACTTTTGTCGAGTAATCCTTCGCGATTAACTCTTCCTTTATATTAGTAAAGTCTTGGTCATTGAATGTATGTTGTCTTTTATGTATGTTTAGTTAGTCAGTCCCCTTCTTCCCCGCTTCTTTAATCCAACCCCAGTCGTACCCCGGCTTCTGCCGTCCCTCGGGATTTGGGGCTGTGACACCATTACTCAAAAAATAATTTATAGTTTCTAAAATGCCCAACTTTCATATATAAATTCCGAATAACAAAGAAAGTCGGAAATCTTTGTCGTTCATATTCGTCTCTATTTTGAATATAGTTCAAAACTCGATTTGTAGATCTCGGATTTATCTCTAACTTGCGTCATTAGTCACAAAATAATTTCTAAATTTGTAAACACCCAAGTTTCAGGAGCAAATTCCGTATAATGAAAAAGTCGTGACGAGTTACTATTCACATTAGTTGCATTTTCAAAAATAATTCAAACTCGACTCAAATGATCTCGGAAAATTCTCAAACTTGTATCATTGATCTTAAAATAAATTCTAGATTTTAATGACACTTATTAAACTGAATTCGGGGTCCGTTGACCGAAGGTTGACTTTTTCGGTCAAAGTTACTATTAATCAAAAGTCAACTGTCTCGCAATTGTCCGAAATTCGAACTCATACGATATCTCACATTCTTAAACTCATATAACTCTTCACATATTTGTACCGAGTTGCCGAAACAAGAAAATTATAATTTTGCCCTTTAGGGGCATTTTAGTAATTTAATGAGAAAATTTATTCTCGAAAAATTTTATCACACAGAATTACACATAATCACATATAATAACACTTAAAAAGCACTTAAGCACGTATACTCACATTTGAGACGATTAATTAGGGATATAATGATTCGGGGTATTACATCCCCTCCCCTTTAAATAAATTTCGTCCCGAAATTTGCTAGTTTTTAGAAAATGATTCGGGAAATATCTCTTTCATCTTATACTAAAACTTTCTCATTACTTCTTCCAAGAATCGTCACATTTTTGTCTATTAAATTAACTTTATTCTAAGTTGTTAGATCTTTACGAATCAGGATTATTTCGATTCATCTCTTGCGACTAATATTTGGTTCGAGGTCTCGTCTTTATGTCGAAGTACGTCTCTTGGTTCGTAAACACGCTTCATGAAACTATTAGGAATATTTCCAAAATTCGGAAGTGAAACTATCTATCAATTTCTAACTGACCTATTCAGACTTAGGTCTTCTTTAGCTTCAACAAGTTGAATTCTGTTCGAAGGGATCATTTTCAGAAATAACGCCGTCTCAAAATTTAACTCTATCTTTCAACATAACTTTTATTGACTCTCAACTCATTCTCGTTATCTTGAATCTGATGCAGACTCTATTGATCTCTTAACTACTTCTGATACTATAACTTTTCTCTCATTTTACTTTACCTCAAAAGAACAAAGTATGTTGCTTCTTTCTAACTATAACTTTAGAGCGCATCGTTCTCATCGTTCTCTAGTGGCTGTCATCAATAGCTCTTCGATTAGAAGGTAAAATTTCTTTTTATTGATCATCAATTTGCTGATAGAAATTTGAGGTTTCGAATAATCACAGTCGTACTTAAGATTTTACGAAATTATATTATCTCGCATACGTATGTTGCCTCATTACGTTTCTTCAGAGTTGCTACTCTTGATTCACAATTCTGGTACGTTTCGTACTTTAGGGACGCTTGACATGACGTATATTACGAGTTCAGTTCATAACTCCTATCAACTTTTCGCTAATTAACACGCGTATTCTATTACGATACGTCAAAACATCGTCTCTTCTTTCTCGAAAATCTCAATGTCTTCCTTTTGAGCTCTAAACTTTTCTCGAACATCGATAACTCAGGGTATTATCTTCAGAATATCTATAAAGAACGTATTTACATACTTTCTCTGGCTGCATAGCCAATTCCATGTCAAGTGCTCGGTGAGGGATTCAGCATACGTCAAACCACTCTGATTTGCTAGGACTACGCATATATCTTGCCGTAAACTGACACAAAAGAGCTCACATATTTTCTCATTCGTATCCACTTGGTTAGGCGCAGAACAGACTAGTTCGCAGAATTCGCGATCATACTCAGCTACAGTTCTCTTTCCTCGACGTAGGTTAGCGAACTCATTCGCCTTCTGCTTCCTATAACTTTTAAGAACGTATTTCTCAAACAAGATTTCCTTAAATTGATCCCAAGTTAAATCCGCACGTTGCTTAGGGGTAATCATGCATTGACGGGATTCTCACTAGTAGTCAACGGCTCCTTTAAACTGATACGTCATACACTCTAGACGTTCACGATCATTGCATTTAGGGAAATTCTGAAAATTTGTTCGCTTTGACATTCCTTTCGTGACTCTTTGATAAATAGACTATTATACTTTGGAAAAATTATGAATCTCCTCTAGTGAGATTAACTTTTTCTATCTTCACGTAATTCGTACTTCAGGACGGACTTACTTTCTTTCCTTCGGAC
The DNA here is from genome assembly GCA_029490685.1 of Schizonepeta tenuifolia. Taxonomy (NCBI): domain Eukaryota; kingdom Viridiplantae; phylum Streptophyta; class Magnoliopsida; order Lamiales; family Lamiaceae; genus Schizonepeta; species Schizonepeta tenuifolia. The sequence continues at coordinate 15,679,789 of CM055957.1, forward strand.
AAAACGAAACATTTTTGAAGAAATAATTTTCGTCGATGGTTTAAATCCCCTATGATGCTATTTGAGAAGAAATAAGTTTATGTATGATTTTGGAAACGAATTGTATGATGTTATAATGATTTTGATAATATGGTGTTTAAAAACATGTTGTGTGTGAAATTTTGAATACTAGATGTTAGTAGGATTTATTGTGATAAAAAGAATGAAGTTTTAAGCATAAAAAGAGGTAAAAATCGAAAGAAGTAAGAAAAAATACCTAGTGTGTGTTCTAGGTGTTCTTGGTGAAAAACATGAATTTTTGAAGATTTGAATGAATGCCTAGTGTGTGTTCTAGGTGTTCTTGGTGTTTATTTGAAAATTTAAAGATCATTAAAATTAATTCAAAAAGAAATTAATTATTAAATTAATAAAATATTCAAGATATTTTGAGAATAAAAATTAAATAGAAAATAAAAGAGAAAAATTATTAAATGAGTAATGAGTCATAAATTGAGAAAGATAAAGAAAAATAATTTCTTTATTAAATAATTAGAGTTTAATAAAAAGAATTTAATTTAGTTAAATAATTTGAGATTAAAGGAATTAATAATCGAGAATTAAATAGCGATGAATTAGAAGTCGTAATAAATGAGAAAAAGAAGACGAGATAGAATTAAACAAATAGAGTTAGGAATCGAGTATGAAAATTGAGTCGAGTAATTGAGAATTAAGTAGTTTAAATTGTAATACCCCGGAAAATCCTTATGTTCTAAAAAGTTTAAAGTAAATTAAATAAATGGCTTTGCACGCCTAAGCTTATAATTTTTTTTCTAAGGCTAACGGTCGAATCCGTTATTAAAAATAAATTACAGAAGTCAGCTAGACGTCTACGGTATTTAGGGTTAGAGCGTACGAAAAATTCTTAGTTTGTAAACTAAGAACGGAAAAACCGTTTAATTTTACGTTTACAAAATTGCAATACGAACACGCCGAGAAAGTTTGTTTTTACGTTTTTCCGGATGAAACTCGGACTTGTCATCCCGAGTTTTTGTCAAAATAAATTTTATAAATTTATTTTCAAATTAAGTTCATACGTTAGAATCTTTAAGTCAAATCGAATCGCGACGATTTTGTACCGAACAACGTTTTTCGTCGTTCGTTTTCTCGTAACGTCGGATCGCGCCGGAAAAATGTAACCCTCCAAATTTCTGCATGGACGGCCGCCACCTCACCTTAATTAGGTGTCAACATGCATGTGTTGACTTAACTAAATGTTGACACCTAAACTATACTTTACACATTTTCAACCATTAATCATTATAGCAAAAACTAAGACAAAACAAATTTTTTTCTCTCATCTCTCTCTATCTCACGGCAGCACACACACACACACCACTCTCTCTCCATCTTCATCTTGTTCTTCACCATTGAAGACATCTTCAAAGCTTGAAGAACTCACACAAGTTATCAATCCATCCATTCAACCTCTTAAGTCCTTTGTTAATTCTCTAGGTAATGATCTCCTCTCCATTTCTATCCATTTAGATTTCTTTTCTTTTCTTTTCCATCATGTTCGAATTTTTAAGGTATGGGGATAGATGATTTGATCTTAGAACAATGTAATTAGATATGTTAGATATGATAATTATGGATTAAAATGGAACAAAAACAAGAACTCTAATTATTGTGTGAATGCAGAATTTTTTTGGGAAATTGTAGGATTTTTGTTTTTCTTCTTTTGATCATGGATTCATGTTTAGTAGATGCTTAATTAGTGTTTGGAATGAAAAGGGATTGAAAGCCCTATGTTATTATGAAATTCAATTAGGGTTTGAATTATAAATTAGGGGTTTTTGCATGTTAGTTGTTTTTGGAATTGCAATTGATTAATGGTTGTTATAATAGGTTGATTAGTGAATATATGTTGTTAATTGGAGTAGAAAATCAATCCTTTAACATATGCTTAAAACCAGAAATTTATAGAATAATTAGGAGTTTATACATGCTTGATATAAATGATGAATTGTTAATGGAATTATAATACAAATCATATTAGTTGATTATAGAAGTTAATTGAAATTTTTCTAAAAAATGTTTAATGAAATGTAAGAGACTAAAATCACCTTATAAACTGAGTTATAAAGATGTTAAGATGTGTTTGCATGCATGAAAATGATTCAAGTTAGATATAGTTTAGCGTCGTAAAATTTGAACGAAAACCGACGACTTTTGGAAATCGCGTAAGAGACGAATATCTAATTGTAACTAATAATCGGGAAGTCGGATAAAAATTCTAACTTGATATTATTGTTTATAATGAAATTTAGAACATCTTTCCAGTTGACATTATAAGCATCCGAGTTGATATAATATGGGTTATAGTTGTAATCGAGAAGTAGTACGCGTTTGGAATTTCTTTGTTGGTATAGTACTTGTTAGTTGAAATCCGACGTTAGAACGTCGTGCTTTTGAGTAAGTTGAAAAAGAGTTTGTCACGTACGGAGGTACGTGATGACTGCTTTAGAGTGCAGTTTCTAAAAAAAGTTGAATACGAGAATTTAAAACGAGCCTAAAACGTTATACGGCAAACTTATCAAACAATTAGGGTTTTTCGCGGCAGTTTTGCGACCCTTGCCGGAAACTGTAATAACTTCCAGCTCGTTTATCGGATTCGTGATCCGTAAATTGGAGCAGAAACTAGACTTCCTAAGCTTTCTAGTGGTACAGGGCTCACCCCCTGTTTCCAAGTCCTCTGTTCTGGACAGCCTCCAGAGTTACTGGACTGTACAGTGAATTTTCAGTTTCTTGTTTTCTAAGTTGTTTAGTTCACAACTTAGCTTCTTTCAATCGTTTAAGCCGTTTTTATCTATCGAACATCTACCTACTGACCCTAAAGTCAAGTACAAGACCTCTAGTGATGGAGACCAGTCGAGACCTTATATCTTATCTTTTCTTTAAAGAAGTAATAAACGAGAAATTCCTTAAATCATTCAAAGAATTAAAGTAAATCGCCTAAGTTGTTTCTTTCCAACTTAGCTTCTCTTAATCTTTAAAGTCGTTTTAGGATATCGACTACCATCTCTACTGACCCGAGAATCGAGTATGAGATCTTCCGAATTCTAAACGAGATTAGTACGAGTCTCGTTTCCCGTTTAAGTAAAACGAATCTAGTAAGCGTGCAAATGCCCAAAAGAATAAAAATAACTAAATCTTTCTTCGATTCTCTTTTGTCGATTATCTTTACGACCCGTTTTAAGTATGTTATTTTACGATGAAGGAGGAAGCCAACTGTGAAGAAAGGACGAAAGATCCGAAGTTGGAAGCGTTTGCTTTAAGTTCTGTATTTATAAGGTGGGCTTTTATCTATATCAAATAAAATGTGGGTTTTTCCACAACTCGAAAGTATTATTTATCGCTTTGATAATTGTGTTTTCAAAGTGATAATCTTGGCATAAACTGTTTCAACTATTTTATGTGAGTTCTCTTGTACCTATCTGAGTTAACATTCGTGTTTTCCAAATTTCTGAGTTAACCTTCGGGTTTTCCAGACTTTTAGAGTTAGTCTATTTTAGATTAACTAACGATCGGCTCTGAGTTAGCTGCTAAGTGCTTTCCAGAGTTAGTGCACTTTGTAACCTGTGGTGTATGTGGTATCCTGTTGAGGGGTAGCCAGCCACGGTGAATTAGTTTGGGTCAAGATTGAACATAACATACTCTAAAATGCTTGCGCAAGCTGCTTTATACAAATCAGTCAGAAAATGTTTAGTAGGCACGGGCCTTTTCAACAAAACCCCGATGCGCTACGGTTATAAAATGCCAGATTATTTATACTTATGATTATGATTTCGGCATCGTGCCCACTAAGTACGTTTGTACTTAGCCCTGCATTGTTTTCTAAATGTGCAGGTTGAAACGATGGTGAGCGGCGACGGTTGATGGTGAGTTGAAAGATAGGATGCTTTAGTTAGAACTCTTCCGCTGCAGAACTCTAAATCTTTTCAAACACACCTTTGAAAAATTCTCAGTAGTCTAAGTCTGTAATTATGAACTTAGCTTCTTTTGTACTTTTGTCGAGTAATCCTTAGGGATTAACTCTTTCTTATCTATATTAAAGTCTTGTTCATGGTTTAATGATGTCTTTTCATGTATGTTTAGTCAGTTAGCCCCCTTCTTCCCCGCTTCTTTAATCCAACCCCAGTCGCACCCCGGCTTCTGCCGTCCCTCGGGATTTGGGGCTGTGACAGAGTGGTATCAGAGCAGTGTTCGTTTTCTACTCTGTTTCTAAGTCAATCTTCTAGTATAAGTTAGTGTGAGTCATTCCTTCTTAGTATGAGTCATTCCTTCTAGTCATATCACAAGAGTGATATATATATATACAAGTCTTCCTTCGAGTAATAATATAGAGTATTCATTTGTACTCTATATCGAGTCTCCTTTCAAGTCGTAAGACACGGTATTTCTGTATACTCTGGATTAGAGTCATATTTCAAGTATAAGATAAGAGTTAGACTATGATGCTAAGATTGATAACGTAGAAGTCAACTCAACCGCCCGCTACGTCGACTCAACAAGGAAAAGTGAAAGAATTTTATAATGAGATTTCTCTTTAAAAAAAAAAGAGGGGAATTTATGAGCAAGTTTTCAAAAAAAAAAAATTTTGAGAATGAGAATGAGTTGTGTTCCGAAATTAAGAATTTTATGGAAGTAAAATTTTTATACTTTATGTGATTGAGTGATAGTACAAGTACTATCTTATGTGAAATTATTTGCGCAATAATTTCTTTCTTTTGAAAAGTTTCGGACACAAGAATATAGTTGGATTTTAAGGAATTTTCCCGGTTCAATGAGAACGTAGACTTGAAACCTAAGAACTTTCCGGTTCTTCGAAAACTTAGACGTTTTTAAGAAACGTTATTCCAAATGCTTTCAAAAGGAGATCCCTAACGCGAGAAGGACTTCCTCTGATGAATGTCACGTGCGCTTAGTGACATGAATAAAGACTCGGCAAAGTCGATCTTTGTTTTACAACCCGATAAGAATTTCCTTCGAGGGAAATGAAATAAATAATGTTAAAATAAAGTAAATATGTACGAAAAGAATGAAAGAAACATATAGACGTGTGAGAAAAACGTGACTCCAAATTATTCGAGAAAAGGTTGAAACAAGAAGGATAAATTGAAATAAACGGAAGAGCCGAATGTTACCTTAGTTGTAAGGGCATGAACAAAGTCCCTTGGAGATGGCTTTGTTTTACTTACTAGGAGCTGTTCAAGTATTCGATTAGCTTAAAATTGTATCTTCCTCTAAAATATTGAGAATTCCGAGCTAAATTGAAGAGTTTCCAAAGATTTCTTTTAAGAAGTAGTTGTGTGTGCAATTCGAGAAATTGCTGCTCGATTTAGAAAAGTAAAATCTGTATGAAGTAATCAATAGAGCGAGACAGAAGTTCCATGTGATTGAGGGACTGTTATGTGGACTTGATCAACCCACATAATAAGAAACTCAGTAATAAGGGTCTTATGCCCCGCTAGTAAAACCTTTTAGTATGGTAGAAGTAGTTTAAAGAGAAGAATGTTACTTACGTATAAGTATCTTGTAACGACGTCGTTCTTTTTCTTTTCATTTCTTTTTATAGTGTTCGCCTCGTCTGAACTTTGCGAAGAGAATTGTTTTACTATTAGGAGTCAAGCACGACGCTTGATTAAATTTTCTAACGACCGCTCGTTTTTAGCATTGACAAATAGAACTTGTTCTAAAAAGTTATTCTTAGGATATATTCCTTTTCTCCGTTGGAAATTTATATATATATACTTCGTCCTTGAACAAAGAATACGATACGTATGAGTATTATGATTAGTAAACGACAAAGTCTTTTGTAAATGAATGTTGCTTTCGCATAAGTAACATGAACAAAGTATACGTGCTTTGTTTTAAAGAATCGATAAGAAATTTTTCCTTGAGAAAGAGATAAAGGATTAATGAAAGAAAATAAGGAATTAAAGTAAGAAATTAAAAGAATGAGATAAGAAGTGAGAATAAAACCTTGAAATTTTGTTTCTATATATTGTGAGTACGAGAGCAATTTTCTGTAAAAAAAAATTTTGCTAGATGTCTAAGATAAGTTGTTAGATTAAGTGAGGTAATATTACAATTGAATAAGGAGTATTCATTTTGTAATTTAAGATTTTCCGTAAGATAAGGTATCATCTTACCGTTACTGATCCGTGTTTCTTAAAACACTTTGTAGGATGATTTCCAGTAGTAACACGGTTTCAGAGAATCAGTCCCCGCCACAGCGTACTTGGGCAGATCAGTTATTAGATAGGTATAGAGATTTTGAGGCAAACCCGAGACACGACGTAGGACAGAGGATTAGTTACTTCTCGTCAGTTTATTATCCAGTCCGGCATACTATTCCAGAGAGTCAGGCTATACTTGACTTGGTTAGCTGTCTACCAGAGGAATGGCGTGGTTAGGCACACGACACGGCGTGGTACTACCTTGGAATGTTTGACGACGATATAGAGCCGACAGGTAATTACAATGGATTCGCCTTGGAGGTACACAAGCGTTTCTTCGAGAGCAGACACATAACAACATATCCTGTTCAGGCGCATCCTCCCTATACTCACTTTCCGGCAGATTCAGAGTCAGAGCATGGTGAGATAGGTCCAGAGATGATCGCACAGTTGGAGATTCCTTCAATGATGGTACCTAGTGTGGACACAAGAGAGTTAGTTACAGAGATAGCGGATGGCCTAGGGTTACCCGCTCCTTTCCAGTATGAGCCTTCTATGAGAGTTCAGGGACCATTTCAGTCAGGACCAGAGTATTTAGACACGGCCGCCCTATTACAGTTTCCATCAACTTACAGACCCCTTGATGAGATTTGCGCGGAGTTGGCCAGGGTTCGGGCTGAGTTTAAGGCAGGACCGTCCAGGATCCATTCCAGAGAGGAGTATGAGTCCTGTTCACTTCCCGACCACTTGCTGCCTCTGAAGAAGCGGGCATCAGTGACCTGCTGGGACTACCCGGTTTCAGATTCAGAGATGACAGTTTCAGATGTGCCTGCACCACCATCACTTACACTTGCGGATGGCACTACTTTGAGAGTTGACGAGGCACTCCAGTTTGCTTTCGGTTCAGAGTCAGACGATGAGGACCCGGATAAGGATCCGGAAGAGGACACTGATGAGGATTCAGATGAGAATCCGGACAAGGACCCCGAGGAGGATTAGGCCATGGTGGGCATTAGTGACTTGACCGTAGTTTGTTAAGCTAGGAGTCAGAGACGCATAGTAGCATAGTAGCCTTTAGTTGTACATAGTCGGATCAGTAACTAGATAGTTTTGTAGTACTCCAACGGATACAAATATTTTATAAATCGTTTCCGTTCTAGTACTTTCAGTAGTACGGTAATGCAATATGTTAGTGCATTCTGTACACATAGGCAGTTAGTCTAGTTTAGACTCGTTGTAGTCTAGTTTTGTATAAGTCCTTGTTAAAGGCAAAACTAACATAATCTTTTGATGTATATATATATATAATATACATGACCCATTAGAGGGTTTTAGTCACAAGAAGTTTCATATGAATCGTATAACTAAACCAGAATATTAAACAAAACTCGTGTAATGAGAGTTTAATTTAACCTTGAAGGTTAAAAGTTGAGAAAAATAGAGTCAAAGTTAATTTGTTATTCTTGTTTATGTGAAAGTATTAAGTGGGGAAAGAAAAGGGTTAGTGAGAAAATGAAGGTTTAGAAACAAGTGCTAATAAGAAAAATTTTGTATCTTACAGTCTTAAAAATGTCGCTGAGAGTTGTTAACGATCGAAGAGGACCTGATAGTCCTAGAGAGTCTGATAGAGGTCAAGAACAAGGTATAAGAGAGGAAAGACAAAAACACCCAAAAACCTTTTCACTTCCCCTATCTCCTCAACGTCATAGCATTGAAGATTTATTCTTCGGAAGCAAACCACCATATTTCGATGGATCTGGTAATCCGAGTGAGGCCGAGCAATGGATACATACTATAGAGAGAATCTTTGAACCAATTAGACTTAGTGATGAAGAGCGCCTAGCATGTGCTGGGTATCAGCTATCAGGACCAGCTAAATATTGGTGGAAGACTAGACAGAGAATTATGCCGGTAGAGCAAGCGGCTCTAACCACTTGGAATGATTTTAAGGTGGCATATTATGATAAATATGTATACAACCAAGCAGAAACTGAGGAAGAAATAGCAATGAAATTTCAGGGAGAACTTAAGTATGAACTGGGAAAAGCAGTAGCCAGACAGGAAGGATTGAGTTATGCTGAACTACTAGAACGAGTCCGAGAAATAGAGGCAGTAGTGCCTAGTAAGGAAAAGATAGTAATATCCACACCGGCACCAAACCAGACCTCAACCCAAAATCTTCCCAACAATAAGGTTAACCATAAGGGAAAAAGGAAATGGGAAGGAAGTAGTAGTAATTGTTACCAGTGCCACAACAGTCAAGGAAAACAGCATAGCGCTCGGCAGGGTTTCCACCAACCAGGGAAAGGAAGTAATTATGGAAAGAAAGTAAGACAAAAGAATAATCCACAGAGAAATGAACAATCCGGTCAAGACAAGAGAAACCATCTACTAGGACAGCTGCAAGGGCAGCCAAGGAACGTTAACTAAGGAAAAATCACTAATCCCGATTACCCTAAGTGTAATAAGAAACACCCTGGTGTTTGCTTCAACTGTGGACGTAAGGGGCATGTTAAGAGGGATTGTCCTGAGCCGTGGCAAGCAGTAGAACATAAACGAGAATTTTCTACTTGTTCTAGATGTGGTAAGAAGCATAAGAGTGTGTGTTTGACAAACACAGATAAATGTTTTAATTGTGGGCAGACGGGGCATATAAAGAGGAGTTGTCCGACGCTGCTCCGGACGGCCAAACCAAATCAGTACGGCCAGCTTCAGCCGTCAAATACCATTCAAGTCCAGTCACATCCACAAATGATGCAATCACAACAGAATGCGAACGCATACATGATTAGGCAGGAGAGGCTTAATGAAGAAAAGGGAGATCTGGCAGGTATTGGACGAACCTTATAAATTACCCTGCCATTTGCTTCGTTTTAGAACCTTACATTTGGGTATAATCAGTACCTGATAACCTTTAGGAGTAGAACTAGGACACTCTAATTGTGAAATTGGAACAAATACGCTTCAGGGAGTGTTGATGACCTCAGAGAGTTAACCCCTTAGTTTCATTAAACAATCGATTGGGAAGTAATAAAATGCACTATATATATAAATTTAGGAAAAGACTAGTTGTTTGAGAATTACCACGATTCTCGACAACGAGAGAAAAATCTCTTTTAAAAAAAAATCCCAAATAGAGAACCTACAGAATTATATGAAATATTATCTGATTTATCACCAGATTGACGCGTAGGTTTCACGATCGACTTAGAACTACAAATAGCTCCCAAATTAAAGGTTTTATGTAGAATGGTATCAAAGGAGTTAGAGGAGCGTAAGATCCAACTGTAAGAGTTGTTAGATGACGATTTCTTTAGACAAACGTTTCACCATGGAAAATATTTTAGATGTTCATCATCAAAGAAAGATGATTCTGCAAGAAGGTATATAGGCTGTCAAAAGTTAAATAGAGATAACCCTTAAGAGTAAGTATCCTTTAACGAGAATAGAAGACCTCTGATAAGCTTAAAAAGGGAACAAGTACAATTGTGAGGATAGACTTAAGGTCTAAGCATTTTTTTTAGTTAAAGGATAAACTGGTGATATGCCCAAAAACTCTCTTTCAAACCAGATAAAACTACTACAAATACTTAGTTATGCCGTTAGTTGGCTAGTGCTCCGTAGTATTCATGAATCACATGAATAGAATTTTCCACCTAAACTTAGAAAAGAATTCATTTTAGTATTTATCAACGACAATTTCAGTTACCCTAAGAGTGAGGATGAACACAAAGAACACATACGAATAGTACTAGAACGCATAGAGTCGAGTGTTAGATGCCAAATTAGCAAGAGCAAGCTCGAATGGAGAAGTAATGTTTATTGGATATACTTTGTCGACAGAAGATATTAAGATAGATTCCTGCTAAGGTAGAGGCAGTACTCAAATGGAAAATCGCTTACCAGTCTAAAATGAGAAAGTGATAGCTCATACTTCATGACACGTTAACCCCAGGAAATTGAATATCCAACCTACAACTTAGAACTTGCAGCCGTAGAGCTTGCATTAAAAAAAAATTGGACACACCATCTATGTGGTGCAAGGAATGAGATCTACACAGATCATAAGAATTTGGAGCGTGTGTTCGAGCAAAGGAATTAACATAAGATAAAGGAGATGGCTCGAACTAGTAAAATATTACGTTTGTGAAAATAATTACCATCCAGGTAAAGTTAAGAGTAAGAATAGACACGCTGAGTCGTAAGACTCCAACTAAGTTTAGGTATCTTTTCGTCGGAAAAGAGACACTTATATGAGGATTCAAGAAGATAGATATAGAAAAATGCATGATGCATCTGCATCGATCGCAGGGCGAATAGCGGCACAAGTAGCTATATCAAATTACGAGGAAGGTTATAAGTATCAAGAGAAAGGACGAGTCAATGGATAAGCCTCGACTAGGGATAAGAATGGATGAACCAGACAGCAACTCTGAAGCAATGAGTTTGTGATAGAAATTTAAGAGTGGACTTAGTAATTCCGATGACGACGAGATGGTTGTAGGTTACAAGGCAGAAAAATCAGATAGCAAACCTAACTTTAATACCGCTTTTCACCGCCAGTTGAATGGATAGTCCGAGAAAATGATTCAAGTACTTGTTGATATGCTAAGAACGATAATATTAGCCGAAGAGCGAATTGAAGAACACGTAGCCAACAAGCGAATTGTTATAACAATAACTATTAAGCTACGATAGGAATTACGACTTACGAGACCTTGTAGAAGGAAAAGACTTACATAGCTGCCTTATTGCTATAAGGTAGGTGAAAGCAAAAATTTAGGACCAAATGCGGTCAATAAAATGATCGGGATCATTCGATAGATTCGAGTCAGAAGAAAACAAGTTTTAAAGAAGACAAAAGTCCTAAGTATATACAACAATTTGAATTTAATAAACGAGAAGGAAAATAAAAGCTCCTTAAGTTTTCTCCGTTAATGAGAAACGTTAGTTTCGTGACAAGTTCAGACTTTGACAAAGATCTATATAATTAGTAAGTAACTTGGGAAAAATAGTTCCAATACGAATAGTTATGGCTTTATCGCCAAATTTATGAAATACTTATTTTAAGTATATCTCATTTCGAGAAAGTAACGTATGTTCGTTTTTATACACGAAGTTCTATCAGCAAGACGTCGTTCTTGAAATCGACTAAAGTTATTAGGAAAGATCGAAAGCGATCTTGGATCGAAAAGCGCAAAAGTTAAAGAGCAAGTCGAGACGAATAATAAAAGCATTATAAGATTATCACAGGCAAGAGAAAATCATGTCGAGTAAAAAGTACTTCAAGCAGTTATAGAGGATAAGCAAATTTCGGGACGAAATTTTTCGCAAGGGGGGGTAGGATGTAATACCCCGGAAAATCCTTATGTTCTAAAAAGTTTAAAGTAAATTAAATAAATGGCTTTGCACGCATAAGCTTATAATTTTTTTTCTAAGGCTAACGGTCGAATCCGTTATTAAAATAAATTATAGAAGTCAGCTAGACGTCTACGGTATTTAGGGTTAGAGCGTACAAAAAATTCTTAGTTTGTAAACTAAGAACGAAAAAATCGTTTAATTTTACGTTTACAAAATCGCAATACGAACACGCCGAGAAAGTTTGTTTTTACGTTTTTCCGGATGAAACTCGGACTTGTCGTCCCGAGTTTTTGTCAAAATAAATTTTATAAATTTATTTTCTAATTAAGTTCATACGTTAGAATCTTTAAGTCAAATCGAATCGCGACGATTTTGTACCGAACAACGTTTTTCATCGTTCGTTTTCTCGTAATGTCGGATCGCGCCGGAAAAACGTAACCCTCCAAATTTCTGCATGGACAGCCGCCACCTCACCTTAATTAGGTGTCAACATGCATGTGTTGACTTAACTAAATGTTGACACCTAAACTATACTTTACACATTTTCAACCATTAATCATTATAGCAAAAACTAAGAAAAAACAAATTTTTTCTCATCTCTCTCTATCTCACGGCAGCACACACACACACACCACTCTCTCTCCATCTTCATCTTGTTCTTCACCATTGAAGACATCTTCAAAGCTTGAAGAACTCACACAAGTTATCAATCCATCCATTCAACCTCTTAAGTCCTTTGTTAATTCTCTAGGTAATGATCTCCTCTCCATTTCTATCCATTTAGATTTCTTTTCTTTTCTTTTCCATCATGTTCGAATTTTTAAGGTATGGGGATAGATGATTTGATCTTAGAACAATGTAATTAGATATGTTAGATATGATAATTATGGATTAAAATGGAACAAAAACAAGAACTCTAATTATTGTGTGAATGCAGAATTTTTTTGGGAAATTGTAGGATTTTTGTTTTTTTTCTTTTGATCATGGATTCATGTTTAGTAGATGCTTAATTAGTGTTTGGAATGAAAAGGGATTGAAAGCCCTATGTTATTATGAAATTCAATTAGGGTTTGAATTATAAATTAGGGGTTTTTGCATGTTAGTTGTTTTTGGAATTGCAATTGATTAATGGTTGTTATAATAGGTTGATTAGTGAATATATGTTGTTAATTGGAGTAGAAAATCAATCCTTTAACATATGCTTAAAACCAGAAATTTATAGAATAATTAGGAGTTTATACATGCTTGATATAAATGATGAATTGTTAATGGAATTATAATACAAATCATATTAGTTGATTATAGAAGTTAATTGAAATTTTTCTAAAAAATGTTTAATGAAATGTAAGAGACTAAAATCACCTTATAAACTGAGTTATAAAGATGTTAAGATGTGTTTGCATGCATGAAAATGATTCAAGTTAGATATAGTTTAGCGTCGTAAAATTTGAACGAAAACCGACGACTTTTGGAAATCGCGTAAGAGACGAATATCTAATTGTAACTAATAATCGGGAAGTCGGATAAAAATTCTAACTTGATATTATTGTTTATAATGAAATTTAGAACATCTTTCCAGTTGACATTATAAGCATCCGAGTTGATATAATATGGGTTATAGTTGTAATCGAGAAGTAGTACGCGTTTGGAATTTCTTTGTTGGTATAGTACTTGTTAGTTGAAATCCGACGTTAGAACGTCGTGCTTTTGAGTAAGTTGAAAAAGAGTTTGTCACGTACGGAGGTACGTGATGACTGCTTTAGAGTGCAGTTTCTAAAAAAAGTTGAATACGAGAATTTAAAACGAGCCTAAAACGTTATACGGCAAACTTATCAAACAATTAGGGTTTTCGCGGCAGTTTTGCGACCCTTGCCGGAAACTGTAATAACTTCCAGCTCGTTTATCGGATTCGTGATCCGTAAATTGGAGCAGAAACTAGACTTCCTAAGCTTTCTAGTGGTACAGGGCTCACCCCCTGTTTCCAAGTCCTCTGTTCTGGACAGCCTCCAGAGTTACTGGACTGTACAGTGAATTTTCAGTTTCTTGTTTTCTAAGTTGTTTAGTTCACAACTTAGCTTCTTTCAATCGTTTAAGCCGTTTTTATCTATCGAACATCTACCTACTGACCCTAAAGTCAAGTACAAGACCTCTAGTGATGGAGACCAGTCGTGACCTTATATCTTATCTTTTCTTTAAAGAAGTAATAAACGAGAAATTCCTTAAATCATTCAAAGAATTAAAGTAAATCGCCTAAGTTGTTTCTTTCCAACTTAGCTTCTCTTAATCTTTAAAGTCGTTTTAGGATATCGACTACCATCTCTACTGACCCGAGAGTTGAGTATGAGATCTTCCGAATTCTAAACGAGACTAGTACGAGTCTCGTTTCCCGTTTAAGTAAAACGAATCTAGTAAGCGTGCAAATGCCCAAAAGAATAAAAATAACTAAATCTTTCTTCGATTCTCTTTTGTCGATTATCTTTACGACCCGTTTTAAGTATGTTATTTTACGATGAAGGAGGAAGCCAACTGTGAAGAAAGGACGAAAGATCCGAAGTTGGAAGCGTTTGCTTTAAGTTCTGTATTTATAAGGTGGGCTTTTATCTATATCAAATAAAATGTGGGTTTTTCCACAACTCGAAAGTATTATTTATCGCTTTGATAATTGTGTTTTCAAAGTGATAATCTTGGCATAAACTGTTTCAACTATTTTATGTGAGTTCTCTTGTACCTATCTGAGTTAACATTCGTGTTTTCCAGATTTCTGAGTTAACCTTTGGGTTTTCCAGACTTTTAGAGTTAGTCTATTTTAGATTAACTAACGATCGGCTCTGAGTTAGCTGCTAAGTGCTTTCCAGAGTTAGTGCACTTTGTAACCTGTGGTGTATGTGGTATCCTGTTGAGGGGTAGCCAGCCACGGTGAATTAGTTTGGGTCAAGATTGAACATAACATACTCTAAAATGTTTGCGCAAGCTGCTTTATACAAATCAGTCAGAAAATGTTTAGTAGGCACGAGCCTTTTCAACAAAACCCCGATGCGCTACGGTTATAAAATGCCAGATTATTTATACTTATGATTATGATTTCGGCATCGTGCCCACTAAGTACGTTTGTACTTAGCCCTGCATTGTTTTCTAAATGTGCAGGTTGAAGCGACGGTGAGCAGCAACGGTTGATGTTGAGTTGAAAGATAGGATGCTTTAGTTAGAACTCTTCTGCTGCAGAACTCTAAATCTTTTCAAACACACCTTTGAAAAATTCTCAGTAGTCTAAGTCTGTAATTATGAACTTAGCTTCTTTTGTACTTTTGTCGAGTAATCCTTAGGGATTAACTCTTTCTTATCTATATTAAAGTCTTGTTCATGGTTTAATGATGTCTTTTCATGTATGTTTAGTCAGTTTGCCCCCTTCTTCCCCGCTTCTTTAATCCAACCCCAGTCGCACCCCGGCTTCTGCCGTCCCTCGGGATTTGGGGCTGTGACATAAATAAACGAGAAATAACGAAAATAATAAATAATAATTATAGAGTTGAGTATAAGTAATCAACGAGAAGCTTTAAATCGAGTATGAGTTTAATTATCCGAATGATATTAAATTAGTCGAGAAGTTTGAAGTTTAATAATAAAGTTAGAGCAAATTAACTAAAATAAGAATTTCTTCATTAAATAAGAAATAATAGAATATGAGAATAATAAGTTGAGTCGAGCTTAGAAAATAAATAAAGAAATAAGTCGAGTAAGAATTATTTGAGCAAATTAAATGTAATATCCAAGGCTTTTTCTACAATCTTTAAAAAATGAAAGTTAATAATAATTATGGCATTGCACGCCTAAAATCATGAAATTAAATTCTAAGATTTACGGTGAAATCCATTTCCGAAAATAATTTCCAGAAATCAGACGAACGACTACTGTATTAGGGTTTTCGCGTCCGGTAAGTTTTTCGTCCGAAAACTCAGAATCAAATTCCGTCAGAATTTACATTCACTTTTTCTTCGAGACGAGTTCACCGGAGAAAGTTAATTTTTATGATTTTCCGGACGAATTTTGGACTGTGATGTCCCGACTTTTTCTCGGATTTTATAAAACAAATTAGTTTTTCCGAGTACGTAAATTATTTCCAATTTAACGGACGAATTAGATTTCGTCAATTCCGTAACTATCTAGGAAAGTATTTCTCGACTTTTAAATCGACGTTTAAGCGCCGGAAACGAGATATTTCGTCAGATAATCCCTCGCCAAACGCAACCTTAACGAGTCACCATGCTTGTTAGATATTTCCATTTACTTTATGACTCACCATAGTGAGTCATCACCTTCTCTCCTATACTCTCCATGACCGCCACCTCCATCTCCCTTCTCTCTCTCATTTCTTCTTCATTTCTTCTCCATTGAAGCTCAACTTCAAGCTTTCTTCAAGATCACAACTCTTCCATCTACCAATCAAATCCATATCCGAGTTCATATTATGAAAGGTAAGAGCTTCGTCTCTAGTATGAACCGAATAAATCACTTTTCCCCCATCTTTTATTTTTTTCGAAAAGTTGAAGGATGAAATAGCATGTGATTTCTTGTTCGAATCATGTTCTAGGATGTTTAGAATCGAGTTCTACGGTTTGAATCATGAAGAAAATCACACCTCTTTGTCTAGGGTTATTACCGATTTTTTTTAGAATTTGGGGCTTTGATCGTAGCTCGATTTTTTTATCGATTGAATGATAGATTAGTATTCCTCATGATGTAAATTGACTCTACGAATTGTTTTAGATTTTTCTAAAAATAAAATTTGAAACCTAAGAGACGAAGAAGGCTCGATTTAGGATAGTAAATGTGTTGATATGCTCGATTATTTAATGGAAATGAGATATACGATGCATGAGGACGATTATATATTTAATTGAGATTTTTCTAAAAATAAAACGAAAAATGTAAGAGACGAAGATGTGACGATAAGTTAGAGCTCGATAATGATTTGATATTATGATTTGCATGTTAGTAATGCTCGTTAGATGATAATCGTTGTCGTAAAATTTGAACGAAAACGAAGAACGTAAAAATTATCGTAAGAGACGAACGACGGTTGATAAGTCAAGATTAGATATTGATATGAGGATGTGAATTACGTATAAATGAATCGTATTAGATGATGATCGATTTCAGAAATTTAGAACAAATTCTAATAACGTTTGAAATTTGGTAAGAGACGAAGCGACGGAATTAAGTAACGATAGAAAAGTCGATTAAGGATTCAAATTGACTATTGATGATTATTATTGATTAGTGAACGAGTTTGTAGTTGACAACATGTTCGTCCGAGTTATAAAATGATGAGTTGTAGTTATAAACGAGAAGTAGAGACGAGAAGTTGAACTTGATTTGGTATAGTAATTGCGTAGTTAATGAGACGATGTTTTAAACGTCGTGTTTATAAACGAGAAATGAAAAGGGGCTATCACGTATAATGATACGAGTAGACTGTATTGAGTCAGTAAATTCGTGAGAATTTAGGTTCGATAACATAGAACGAACCTAGAAAAACGTGGGTCGATTTTATCGAGCATTAGGGTTTCACTCGGCAGTTTTGCGACGTTCCACGGAAACTGCAATATCTTTTAGCTCGTTTATCGGAATCAAGATCCGCCAATTGTAGAATAAACTAGACACCCGTACCTTTCTTTTGGTATAAGATTCGTCCCTTGTTTCAAAATCTCCTGTTCGGGGTGGACTTACTGACCTCGTGCAGTGAATTTCCAAAAGCTAGATTCTTAAGTTGAATTCTTCTCAACTTGAACTCTTTCGATCTTTTAAGTCGTTTCAAGTTATCGACTACCTTTTTTCTATCGACCTAAACTATCGAGTACAGAACCGAGCGAGTGTTAAACGAGATGCGTTCGTATCTCGTTTCTTTTTAACTAAAAGAGTTTAGTTAGCGTGCAAATGCCTAAAACGTCTGAAGAACGAAAAAACTTAACTCGACTTTTCGTATTCGTTTATCGTTTGCGACCGAGCTTTAAAGTATAATTTTTACGATGAAGGAGGAAGTCGTCACCAAGTATAGGACGAAGATTAGAAGACGGAAGCACGTATCTTTGTTCTGTATTCTATCAAGGTGGGCTTTTATATATGAAACAAAACGAGCAATGCTCGAAAACCTTTTCTTTATCACTTTGATAATCGTGTTTTCAAAGTGATAATCATGGCATGAACTGTTTTGTGTTTTATGTAAGTTCTCTTGTACCTTATGAGTTAATCAAAAGGGGTTAACTAACGATCGGCTTTGAGTTAGCTATTATGCTTTCCAAAGTTAGTGCACTTTGTAGCCTGTGGTGTATGTGATATCCTGTTGAGGGGTAGCCAGCCACGGTGAATTATGACTGGTCAAGATTTGAACGTAACATCTATGAAAAATGCTTGCGCAAGCTAATTTATGAAAATGAGAAAGAAAATGTTTAGTAGACACGGGCCTTTAATGAAAAACCCCGATGTGCTACAGGGTTGAAATGCCTGATTATCTATACTTATGATTATGCTTTCGGCAACGTGCCCACTAAGTACTATTGTACTTAGCCCTGCATATGTTTTCTAAATGTGCAGGTTGAAGCGACGAAGCGGCGACGGTTGAGTTAGAGTTGAATAGAGTTAAGGAAGACTCTTGTATATAGTTCACAAATCCGCTGCTAGACTCTAAACTCTTTTTGATGTTGTGTAATAATCACTGTAGTCTAACTTCTGTAATATAACTTAGAAGCTTTTGAAGTGCTTGTCGAGTAATCTTTCGAGATTAACTCTTTCCTTTCGTCAATAAAGTCTTGTTCATAGAAGATAAGTTGTTATGTATGTATGTCTTTTCATTCATCCCCTTTCTTCTCCGCTTCTTTAATCCAATCCCAGTCGCACCCCGACTTCTGCCGTCCCTCGGGATTTGGGGCTGTGACATTAAAGTAATTAATTGAGAAATGCTGTAAAAAGAGAATAAGATTTAATAAGAGTTATTTTGAGAATCGAGTTTATAAATAATAATTGTTTGAGTAATTGTTTACGTATATTATGCCAAGTAATGATATTCGAATAAGTCAATCGAGTTTGATTTTCAAATCGTTTTAAATTAAAAGAGTCGAGGAAATAATAGAGATAATAATTTAAGAATCGAGTTTTAAGACGAAGTTAAGAGTCGAGTTATAAATAGAAAATAAATTTTTATTTCAATAAGAGTTTAAAGAAAAAGAGAAATAGTAATAGATTCGTAAGTAATAGTACGTATGCGAATACATATAAGTAGTTGAGAAAAGACGACGTTTTTGGAAATAACGTCGTATATTGAGTTAAGAATTATTAAATGATTATTTAAGCTTTAATCCAAGCAAATTTTTATTATCTGAAATAATGTCTTTTCCAAAACTAGAGTCGAGTAATGACGAGTAATTGTTAATGTGACTTGAAGTGTGAATCGAGTTTGAGATAATACGTTTGTTTAAATTCCAATTTAAAATTATGATGATTGATTGAAATTCTAGGTTGAATTAAATACGTTTGAGTAGACTTATGTGATTAATTAAACATAAATGAATATGCTTAATTGAATCTATATGCTTGAGTAAAATATTTATGCTTTGATTATAATGAAATGATTGTTCAAATTGTTGAGAATGCGTGCTCATGACGTGAATGATGTTCGTATAATTGAGTATTTAATGGAGAATGTGAGTAAGGATTCGAATAATGAAGTTTAGATAATTAACGTTTCAATAAATGCTAAGACATTAGCTAATATCATTAACCAATTAACGAGTAGCATTAATGATTTAGAAACAAGAGTACGAGATGCAGTAATTAGTAACCGAGTAGAGTGAGAACCGAGGACGAGAAAGCCGAGAATCGAGATTGTCTTAGAAAGGATAAAAATAGAGATAGACGAGTCAAGTAGAAGTCCTTCAGTCGAAACAAACGTCTACTTTACGTCGTATGCATCGTGTCTTACTTCTTTTATCGATGTCAAAATATAAAGGACCGAGCGGGACGGAGAAGTAGCGAGGACAAAGAAAGAGTAAGCTGCCTAACTAATCGTCGGAAGTCAGGTGGACTTTTCTAAAACCATAACTATCGATGAATGTTATTATGATAATTGAGTATTATTATGTGAGTTTTTAAAGTTCAAATTGACTTGCCGTTTTTACTTGAGTTTTGGTATGTGTTATCATCTGCTTGTTGAGATATTATTGTCCTGTGAAAGGCAGGAATCTCACGTGTGGTATATGAATTATTTGAGGTGACTGTGAGCCTTGCTTCGGTTGGGCCGGTCACAGTGTTCGAGAAGGAGGCCTACTTCTCGGCACAGTGAGAGTGAAATGTGGCAGATGATACATATTGTTTGAGTATATATATATATTGTTTGACTGCGCAGTCTATTTGAAAGGAAAATGTTTTTGCATTCACAAATAAAACTGTTTTCACTGCATTAATACTTGTGATGCTACGGCAAGGTAAGTTCAATTGATATAGCTCTAAGAGCGAAGTTTTCAAATGTTTTTGGCATGTGTTCACTGAGTACGAAGTACTCAGCCCTGCATGTATTTCTAAACGTGCAGGTTAGCGGGATGCGGATGGAGAGGACAGCTTGGTGGTGTTATATGTTTTGTTGATCGAGTCGAATGTTAGATTGGCAATTACATGTCTTCGTACATGTAGTTGTTGGGTTTGAGTCGAGGATTCCGCTGCAATACAATGCTTTTGTTTATTGAAGTCTATTGGATATTATACTTTGATACATGTTCTAATTCCGAGCGATGTGCTCGATACTAATTTCTGTTTTTGATGAATCTCATTTCTTGTTGACTTGAAATACTTGTTCTTATTCGAACTTGATATGTAAATTATTCGTGCTCGTTGGTTGTTTCGATATATCTTTGAAAGCATGTCTCGAATGTTACCGCTTTCTGTTGTATTTCCCTTGTTTCCCCGAGCATGTTTCCCCTTATTTGAGTTGAGTGATGGATGGTTTAGTAGTGTTAGTTTTAGCATCGTCGCACCTCGGGAGTCGGGGTGTGACATTCGACTCCTAGGAAAGTTTAAGCTTCATAGCAGATAACGTGCTCTGATACCATTATGTCACAGTCCGACTTCTAATGTATTGAAACGACTAGAATGCAAGGGGCAGTGAGGTTAAACGGCTGAACTTTTACTCAAGAAACATGCTTGATAATTAAAGGATAACATCAAAAACCAAATCATGCTCACAATAATGTGAGTTATCAATATTTCTCAAGAAACGATCATTTGTCAAGATTTTGGATATCGAACCAATCAAGGTATTAGGTTTGATTATTAATAAATGTTCCATTCACAAAGTGGGCCGTCTTTTAGTTCTCAATTGTCAAATGGTGGTGAAACAATACGATGAATTGTTAGTTAATCCAAACAAGGTTTGGAAGGAATTTAGAAAGGATTTAAGAAATTATTTGACCTCACGGGCTCTTCATTTTAAGGACCGAGCATGCAAGGCTAGGATATATAAAAAATAAAGATGTTGCAGCGGAATATAAAATCAACTCAAAATCCTAAGGTTATATGTACGAAGACACATAACCCCAAGCTTAAACTTCAACATAGGGTTACATGAGCCAACGAGCCACCCAAGCACACCGTATCCTCCATATCCGAGCTAACCTGCACATTTTAGAAGTAACATGCAGGGCTGAGTACGTCGTACTCAGTGAACACATGCCAAATGTTTTTTGAAAACTCGCTCGATTGAGCTATGTAATTGAACTTGCCTGTTCTGCTACATCACAAGTGTTAGAGAAATTATTTAAAAGAATTTACGACTTGTGGCAGCTAAAATTTTTTCGCTTATTTTCTGAAATCGGCATGCCATTTACTCGAGTATGAATCCATCTACGCAGCTCGTCTTCTTGTGGTGTCGAGAAGTAGGCCTCCTCCTCGAGCACCGTGACCAGCCCAATAAAGTAGAGCTCTCAGTCTTTACATAACCGGCCCAACCGAAGCAAGGCTCATAGTTACTTATCGACCGACTAGGCTGTAACAAAACTCACGGTCACCTAATCTAATGCATGCATTGTCCTGATTCAAACAGGACTTCATCCCGTGCGTCCATAAGACTCATTCAAATAATACAAAGTAGATGATTGCATACCAAAACATCAAACTTAGGCAAGTCAATCAACTTTAACAAAAAACGCATATATAAAATAAATCGCGCATTCATCGTTGAGTTTCAGTTCAGAAAGCCCACCTGGAAAGAGGCTTAGCTCGACTATACTTTT
Organism: Schizonepeta tenuifolia; assembly: GCA_029490685.1. NCBI lineage: Eukaryota > Viridiplantae > Streptophyta > Magnoliopsida > Lamiales > Lamiaceae > Schizonepeta > Schizonepeta tenuifolia. The sequence goes on from CM055957.1 coordinate 15,701,645, forward strand.
TCTGCTTGTTGTCCTACTTTTTCACTCCACACGCGCCTTCAAAAAAATATTATACAAGAACGAGTTTTACGTTTTGGGGAAACACCGAAATCTTAAGCAGCTTAACAAATATCTACTTGAGTCAGGTTTCCCTTATTCTGGATTTAATTCCTCAAACGCTCGATTCTTAATTTATATCCAAGTACTATACCAACAGACTTTTCGGCATATATTTTCATCATTAATAAACATAATCGAACATTCAACACTTATTCGAATATTATTATTAAAAAAAATTATTATTCTTTTAAACTTAAATTTCTCGATTTTCTTCAATCCAATAATTTCAAATATATACGAGATCTATTCTTGTTCACATATTTCACATTTCAATCAAAACTATATCATTTCACAGTCGCATCAAATATTCACAGACAATTATCTTAAACATCTCATACTGCTCATTTTTCAACTTAATATTATACTTATCGGTTTTCATCAAACTTATCTTTATTTTTCATAGAAAAATTCAAGAAATTCAAATTTAAATTCCGTTCCACATTCTGACTTCTCATATAAATTTCTCGAGCTACTATTTGGCACGTTTCTCGAGAAAATAACTTAACTTAGTCGATTTTGTTTTATTTTCTTATATTTCACTTAAAATAATTTCTATTGAATGAGTTTTTGTTCAATTTCAATCTTCGATTTATAATCGAGATTAACCCTTTTTATTTTTCTCTTTAATTTTGGCACTCACCAAATTCCATCTTTTAGCATTCGTTTTTGCTCGATTCAAGCTTTATTACTCGATATTTAATTATTTTAGCTCTTATACTTCCTTAATTTATTTATTTACGCTTAAATTCTCATAAGTCAACTTTTAATTGAAAAAATTGTTGACTTTTTCATAACTTTCTCGTACGAACTCCAAATTTAGCGATTCAAGTGGCAACATACTTGTTATTCTCTCAATTTCGTAGTAATAATATAAATTACATCTTTTACTCAACAAAATCTCCTAAATTTCCTCTTGAAATTTACTGCACAAATCAAAATCTTTTATACTTGTTCTTTTTCAAAAATTTTAAGTTCTATTATGCTCAAAGTTACTCTAATTGATATCTTAAAACATCAATTGATCCATATTAACTTCAAATCAAAAATTCCCAATTTCATTTTCTTATTAACTTCGAATTTTAGAGATTCATCTCAATTCTTATTCGATTTCACGAATTCAAAGTTCTACTGAACTTGTAAAAATTCCAATTACTCAATTCCTCCATCAATTTTGTCATAACCCGACTTTTGTTAAGCATGATTTAACTACTTTAAATGTGATTATATGTGCTTAAGTGCTTTATAAATGTTATATTATGTGATTATGTGTGATTCTGTGCGATAAAAAAATTTGAGATTAGTTTTTGCGTAAAAAGAACAAAATGCCCCTGGAGGGTATAATTGAAAATTTTTCTCGTTTCGGCAACTCAAAACGACGACGTGAAGAGTTATATGAGTTTAAGAATGTGAGATTTAACATGAGTTCGAATTTCGGAAAATTTCGCAACGGTCAACCGTCCGATGAATAGTAACTTTGACCAAAAAGCCAACCCTCGGTAAACGTGCTCCGAATTCAGTCTAATTAGTATCATTGGAATCTAGAATTTATTTTAAGACCATGATACGAGTTTGAGAATTTTTTGAGATCGTTTGAGACGATTTTGAATTTATTTTGAGAATATGACTAAAATGAATAGTGAATTTTAACGACTTTTTCGTTATCGAAGTTTTATCCTTTAGTTTAGAGGATTCCGAATCTTGAAATTATTTCGTGACTAATGACGCAAGTTAGAGAGAATTCCGAGCTCTATAAATAGAGTTTTGAGTCATTTTTAAATAAGAATCGAAAATGTTTAACGGCGAATTTTGATTTTCTTCGTTTTGAGAAATTTTATATCGAAATTGGACTTGTTGGAATCTATAAATTATTTCATGAGTAATGGAGCAAACTAGAGTGAAATCCGAGGTCTAGAAAGTGTCTAAAAGAGAGGTTAAAGTTTAGCGTTTAAAGAGGGATATATTGTACCGATAAATTTATTTTTCCGGGGAAATTTTGGACAATGTTGGACAAGCTTTGCTTCCAAGTCACCAACTCTCTCTCCCTTGTCTCCCCTATGTCGGTTCACACCCCTTAACTCTCTCTCTCATTCACGCACAACACACATACATGCATTTATCTCTCTTACTTCCATCTCTCTCTACACTTTCTCTCTCAAACCTCTCTCTCTCATGCGGTTCTCTCCATCTCTCCTCTAACCTCCATGACCGCCACCTTCAAGAGCTTCAAAGTTTCCATTTTTCTTCAACCAAATTCAAAGAAGAAGCTAGAAATCAAGAGGAATCAAGTTTTGATCTCTATTTCTTCCTAAATTCAAGTAAGATCAATATTTTTTCTTCCTTAATTCATCCATGGCAGCCTTGCCTTATCATGATCATAACCTCCATGTTTTCTTTGATTTATGTTCAAGGAGGGATCAAAAGGTTGCTTGGATTCAAGAAATCATCTCTATTACCTTGAATTTTTTAGTAAGGATCAAGAACTTCTCCTTTTCTCTTATTCATGTTGATCGACCAAAACCATGGAATCATGAAGATGATTTGATCCTTGTATTCATGAATATAATTCCTTGATCTTGTATGCTTCTTATACTTGAAAATAAGGAGAAAAATCCAAACCCTATGCATCTTTGAAACTCACGGCTCTTAAGAGAAAAAAATAGGATTTTTCATGCTTGGAGTTATTTCTTGATTTGATGGTTTAAATGTGTTCTAGGATTATTTCTAAGAATATTAGAGTGATTGATTGAGAAAAATAAACACACATGCATGAAGAAAAAATTAAACCGTGAATTATACCTAAAGAATTTATTTTTGTGTGTTTTGATTTAAATGATGAATTTGATGATGGATATGAGATATATGATGTTATATAAACATGATGGAATGAAAAGAATAAAGAAATAATCATTAAAACATAAAAAGAAATTTGGAGAAGTTGATGAATAGTGATTTTTAATTTTTGATATATGAGCCTTATATCTAAATTGATGATGGAATAAATTAATTTAAGTATGAATAAGCATGAATCTATGATTTATTTGGGAGAATGAATTTATTTGAGTGAGGAATTTAAAATACCGAAAATAATAGAAAGAAAATGAGTTTTATTATTTTTATGGATTATTTGATGGATTGATAGCTTTAAAATAAAATTGAGGAAAAACTATGGATAAAAATATTTGATGGTCCCGAAACAAGTTATTGGTGTATGGGGGGGGGGGGGGAATACACCAGTAAGGATTTTAAAACTTAACCCTTGAAAAATACTTCAACCGAGTAAAAAGACTCAGTTGGAATCTCACAGCTGAGTGAGCGACCTCAGCTCGAAGAGTTGTGCGGTGCGGAATGTGGTGGAAATAAAACTCGTTAAATACAACTCACGCTTTTATGCTTGGTTGGTCAAAAACCAAAACAGTTGAGAATGTGTAAGTGAGGTTTGTATGCTGGTTAGTTAGACAGTTAAGAATGCAACAAATAACTGAATAAAGATAAACACGAGCACACAGAGAATTAACGTGGTTCAGAGATAACCCTCCTACGTCCACGGGGAGTTGTGAGTCCACACAACTCAGTCCAAGTTCTTCTGGACAAACCACTCAGCTTACGCGGGCTGAGCAACCGTTATGGATAAGTTTGCGGGTACTTATCAACCTTACAGTTTAGTTTACGGGTACTAAACGACCTAACTACTCAGTTGCAGGAAGAGTAGAATCCTAAACCTTTGCAGGTGAAAGAAAAATGTGTTTCCAACTAAAAGCTCGAACGGAAGGTGAGCTGTGATCTAACTCTCTATGAACTCTCACTAAGTGATGTTCTCAAGGTTCGATCTAAAGACACAAAAACTATCTAACTCTAGAACTCTCAACAAGTGATGTTCTAAGAGATTCAGTTCAGCTCGTGAAGAATATTTCTCTTTCTTTTTGCTCTCTGGTTTCTTCTCGCGTGTGTGTCTTATATCTCGAATGAATGAATGCCTCTTATTTATAGGCGGAGAGTATCAACTAGCCGTTGGAGGAGCTGTTGATCTCTGATCGTTGAAAGCGATGGCTTGTCTCTCATCTCTGCAGACTTTCCCGATATGGCATCTGAGCTCTTCTGCTTTCCATTTGAGACAGCCTTGTGTTGGGCCAAATGGGATAATGACTGAACGGTCAAACCCTCATGTGACTTCCTTTTGAAATTCAAATTCAAACCTTTCTGACAGTTAACCTCGGTTAGTCGGTTGAAAATCTTGATCTTTATCTGAGTGGTCTTCAGCTGATGTTCTGACTGAACCGTTAAACTCTCAGCTGACTTTGAACTTCATGTTGAGACTTCTTTATAACTTCCCCCTTCTTGAAATATTCTCTTTATCGGATGGCATTCTATAGCTGATGTTCCAACTGAACAGTTGGCTTGAACTCTCAGCTATTAAAAAGCATTCCCTTTTTGGCATAGCTTTCTCATCAGGCAAAGTCTTGTAACTGATGTTCCTTATCCGATCTTTCATCCGGGGCTGTATCCGAGTGTTGCTATGTTGCCTTCTTCAGCTGGAGATCTGTAAAGATAAAATCTTACCATTGCTCAAACAGCGAGCCTAACTGCTAACATTAGGAACTAGCAACATCTACTCGGTTGGGGTCAGTTGGTTTTGGAATTCATCAAAACTCATACTAATAAATTTCCCAACAATTTTCCCCTTTTTGATGATGCCAAAACCACTTACAACATTAAACCACTATTGATCTAAACCTCACTAACTTATCTAAAATCTCAGCTGAAATTCTAGACAGTTTATAAGATAAAACATCAAAGGGTTAGCACAGTTATAACATGGTATTTAAAAGACTGCGATTCATGGCTTGGACAATGAGATATTGTGCGTCAAGTTGAATCGTATATATATATACGTGAAGTTTTCATTACAACTGATGATTACAGTAATAAGTACAAAACATTTAAAGATACATCAGTTGCTCCAAAAACTACATCAGCTCAAAAACTTCATCAGCTCAAAATTACATCAGCTCAAAAATACTGCTGACCGTACTTGCTGAAGATACGGTCAAAGATCTCTTTCTTCGCAGCTGACTCGATCCCAGTGTTGACACCATGTTCCTTGCATACTTGTCTCGCCTCAGCCATGATCGCATTTGTGTTCGGAGTGCTTGTGCCTTTGATCATCTGAGGGCGATATCTGAACTTCTGCGGAACTGGAACGGTGTTGGGATTGAGCTGAACCTTCAGCATGGCTCGCTGGAACTGCCTGAACATTCCAGGGTCTCCAGATCTGAGTTCCCACAAGGCTTCCTTGAAGGCTTGCCTTGGGTCTTCAGTTGAGTAGACCTTCCTGTAGTAAAAATCATTAATAAATTCATGCTTGAACTGCTCCCAGTCATCGTTCCACTCAGCGTTCATTCACTTGTCAATGTGTGGGAACCGTGACGGGAGCGGGGCGTTCCTCTGCAGCTGCTGCGTCTTCTTCCTAGCCTCAGCCTTCATCTGGTGCTTGTTTATTCTTCGCACGCTCCGGCTGGCTTTATTTCTGTCTACATTCTTCTCAATTTTGGCCAGTTCCTTCTCGAACTTAGCCACCTTCTTAGCTTGATCAGCAGCGAACTTTTTAATCTAAGAGGGATTCAAGTACTTCTCCTTGGACTCCCCAATAGCTTTGGCAGCTTCGATGCAATCTTCAACAGAGATCCCGTCAAGATCGGCATCGAGCTCGGCTGTAAGCTCGGCTACGAGGTCGTGAGAGATTTCAAGTTCCTGCTCTTCCGACTCCTTCAGCTGCGATCTTTCTCCAGCTTCTTCCCTTTGAATATCAGCTGGCACTCCTTCTTCCCCCTGCTGAAGGTGAACACCTTTCCCCTGTCCAGCAACAGCTGCTGGCTCCTTTCCTTCCCCCTTTTTGGCATCATCCAAAAGGGTGGCAACTGTGCCATCCAGGGAGGTCAGCTTGGCCTCAGCTTGTTGAACTCAGGAGAAGAGTTCGTCCACAACATCCTTCTCTTCCACTTTCTTTGCAAGCTCCAGGTCCTGGCGTTCCTGCTCGGCTTTCTTCAATGCTGCAAAGGTCGCAGAGACATCTTTGTGAAGGGTGACGAACTCAGCTCGAAAATTTGCGAACTGAGACATCCACTCCTGGTCTTATGTCTGCTGGGACTTTGCCAGATCAGATTCAGCAATAGACTTGAAGACGTTGAAGTCCGAGCTGAGTCCCTGAACCGCCTTCTTTAGATCCTTGACCTCCAAGCTGGTAGAAGTGGAGAGGCCTTCAAGCTTTTGTTGTAGGGTGGAGGAGAGTTAATCCAGCTGATTCTTCAAGGATGCATTCTCCTTCATCAGCTTCCTCTTCCTTGTTGTGCTCAAGTTTGGACAAGAGCTCTTGCCTCAGCTGGTTGACCCTCTCAGTGATCAGCTCACAGATATCATCGGTTGAGTGTGCTGGCTGATCAGAGGGTACTGGCAGTTGTTGCTGTTGTGTCTGAGCTGTTGGGTCCACAACAACCAGGGCTGATCGGCTGGCCATGTAATCCTTGAGCTTTGCTTCTTCCCTCTTGGCAACCAAGTCAGCTTCATCGACATCCTCCAAATGGTCGGCATTCTTAGCTAACATGCTGTCAAGGAATTGTACAGCTCCAGGATTGTTGCACAGCTCTCTGGTGTCTGTCCCTTCTTGTTGACTCAGATCCAGGTGACGACGGAGCAAGGCCACCTTCTGGTTGTAGGCCATCTCCAGGTTCTGGTAGTCGAAGTACAGCCTCAAGTTGGATTCTTCAACCTTCAACCTGTCCCAACCGTGGATCCTGAAGGTTTCCTCCTTGACGTACCAGTAGCTGAATATGACGTTGAATTGATAGAGCAGTTCCGTCCCAAACATGGCAAAGATGGACATCGAGCTTGCCTCGGGGAACATGCCTATCAGCTTGCGAAAGCAGTGATCCAACCTGCCTTCACACTCAGCCAAGATCGCCTGGCGGTTGGCTTCTTCATCAATTAGGGGTGGGTCTATTTCGAAGGAGATAGGTTCAATGGTTTCATCAACGTTGGCCAAAGGAACGGTCTCAACGTTGGCATCGAGCGAGAGGCTCGGAATATCGGTCTGATGACCAGTTGAGAGAACTGGATCCTCTTTGGGTGGTGATTGGGCAGGCTCAATTGTTTCTTCAGACACAGGTAGGATTTCCTGGCTGGCATCAGCTCCAGTTGGACTGTCATGGGACTCCTCAGATGAAGAAGAGTCATCTGAGGACGAGCTGGAATCCTCCACGTTGATCTCCTTTTCTTCAACCAGTGCATCATGTTGGCTTGGTTGAAGCATGAACCCAGCTGGATCAACCGACTGGCTCGACTTGGTTGATTCCTTCTCCTCAGCTGTTTTCTCAGCTGGTACCACCACCATGGGGCCCGATGCAGCCGGTTGAGCTGCTGGCTGGATGATTCTGATTCTGGGCCTTTTCTGGAGGGGTTCCACCTCTTCTTCTTCTTCTTCCTCTTCTTCAGCCACTTCCTCCAGCTAGCGTTTGGCAGGCTTGGTCCTTGAAGGGCGGCGAGCTGCTGGGGCCGACTCCACAGCTGGCTTCGTTGCTCCCTTGGGAGTGTATACTGCCTCCACAACATCCCTAGCCTTTTTAGCTGTTGGGAACAGCATCAGCTTGCTGAACGGAGGGTCCTCACTTCCTTCCCACGTCAGCTTCTGACCCTTGGTAGCTTGGAGGATCAGGGCTGATATTTTGGTGCCGAAGTTGAGTGTGCCCTTAACACTCAACAGCTGCTCTCCGGATTCAGCAACCGTCTCGGAGATCTTCAGCTTCTTCGCCCACAACTGGCTTTCAAGGTAGTCCAGCCAGTCAATCTTGTGCTGTTCTTCCAAAGCCTTCTGTTGTTTGAGCTTCGGTCTGCTGATATCACCGAAAGCTCCTCCATACGCGAAGGTGCACTTTGATATTACGTCAAATAGAAGTCGGTGCTCCGGCTTCAGTTTTGTCCTCTGCATACTCCCCTTCAAAGGTTCAGGGACAAGGAGGATCGTTTGCAGAAATGCATCTGCATCCTTGTCTGAGAAGTTCCCCATCACGTCTATGGTCTCCCGATTTCTGGGGATGATCTTCTCCAGTTCTTTGGATACTTCGATCTGGATGGCGGTTTCTTCCATCGATCGGGAAGTGCTGATTCGATGCTTGCATGGGATGGTCGTGACAAGGCCGAGTACTGCATCGCGTTGCAGATTCCGGTAGAAATGGGCGACCTGCTTTCTGAGCAGCTTGGAAGGAGAGAGGGTTGCCCAGTTGAGCAGACCATGGTCGGAAAGAATGGTGGCGACGGGAGCGAGTGCCGGCGAGATCAGAGCTTCTCTGGATAGAATTTGTTCGAAATGAATCTTCGACATCATCATGTCGAAGGATTCCTGGAATGTAGCTGGTTCTGCAGAGACCATCTTCTTCGATGCTTTTGCCTTGGGTGCCATTTTAGTGGAGTATATATGTAATGAGAAATGAAAGAGATTACTGAAAATGGTGAAACAATTTCGGAGGGGATGATGAACAGTTAATAAAGATATGCACGAATAGAGAAGGTAAGGATCACTTCCTGATTTGCCGTCTTATATAGGTTTTTGACTCGGATGAGATCAACGGCTGGGGTTAATTGGCGCGAATCCATCAACGGCTGAGATTACGCGACTGTTGACCATCTTTGGCTCGACGTTTTGATCCGAGTTCCAACCAGCGCGTGAGAAGGTGTACAGTTTCATGTCAGCCCAGTCGCACTATAAAGTAGGCTATGGATGCTCAGCCGTACTTTACATTTAATGCGACATGATAGCTATTCTAATGTAACTGACTAGCTCAGGAATGTTTGAATTTATTTCAAACATTCTCATTTAAGAACATAACACCTTCAGTCATAAATGATACCTGCCAGCTGATGTCGATATCAGCTGTATACCTCAGTTGAGTTCCTCAGTTGCCGCATACCATCAGCTGACTCGAGTTCGTCTGTTCAGCTGACGTCTGATCCATTGTTGCAGCATACCATCAGCTGATTCGAGTTCGTCTGTTCAGCTGATGTTTGATGTCTTCAGTTGGCAATCCGTATCTGACATTCCCCCTTCATCTGAGCTTCCCCCTCAGATAGATGTCTGTCTCTTTTCCTCAGCCGGTTCCTTATCAGGTGGATCTAACAATCCAAGTAAATCACATAGCATTTTGAACCGCGCTTCGGCTAGAGGTTTAGTGAAGATATCAGCCCTTTGAATCTCAGTTGGGATCTTCTCCATGGACACATCCTTCTTCTCAATATGATCTCGGATGAAATGATGACGAATGTCGACATGCTTTGTCCAAGAGTGGTGAACAGGATTCAGAGAGATAGCTATGGCACTCGAGCTATCACAGTCAATGGGAACCTGTCCAGTTGCAACTTCATAATCTCTCAGCTGTTGCTTCAGCCATAACACTTGCATGCAACAGCTTCCAGCAGCCATGTACTCTGACTCGGTTGTAGAAGTAGCAACACATGCTTGTTTCTTGGAGAACCATGAAACCAACTTGCTTCCCATGAACTGACAGTGTCCAGAAGTAGACTTCCTGTCCAACCGATCTCCTGCTAGATCCGCATCTGAGTATCCAATCAGTTGGATATTGTCGTCAGTTGGATACCACAATCCAACATTAACAGTTCCCTTCAGATACTTGATGATGTTCTTTGCTGCCAACATGTGTGCTTCTCTTGGTTGAACTTGGAATCGAGCACATACTCCAACTGCGTATGATATGTCTGGCCGGCTGGCAGTTAGGTATAGCAAAGAACCGATGATCCCTCTATACTTGTTGGCATCCACAAGCTTTTCCTCAGCTCCGGGTTCGATCTTCTAGTTAGTATTCATCGGGATCCTTGTGGTTTTACTTGTCTGCAATCCGAACTTGGTGATGAGCTCCTTTGTATATTTGGACTGATTGATGAATATCCCTTCTGGTGACTGCTTCACTTGTAATCCAAGGAAATAATTCATCTCGCCCATCATTGACATCTCGAACTTCTCCTTCATGAGATCTGCAAACTTTTTGCACAGCTCCTCTGACTTGGAACCGAATATGATGTCATCCACGTAGATTTGCACTACAAGTATATCATCTCCAACTTTGATAGTGAACAGGGTTTTGTCAACTGATCCTCGTTTGAATCCCGAGTTCAGAAGAAAACCACAAAGAGTGTCATACCAGGCCCTTGGTGCTTGTTTCAAGCCATAGATGGCTTTCTTCAACTTGTACACTCTTCCATCTCCAGTTTCAAAACCAGGAGGCTGTTCAACATACACATCTTCCTTGATATCTCCATTGAGGAATGCACACTTCACATCCATCTGATACACTTTGAACTTGTGATGTGCGGCATAAGCTAGAAAGATTCGGATGGCTTCCAGCCTTGCAACTGGCGTGAAAGAGTCTTCAAAGTCGATTCCTTCTTGTTGGCAGTATCCTTGAGCTACTAACCTTGCTTTATTCCTCACAATGAATCCAATGGCGTCTCTCTTGTTTTTGAAGATCCACTTCAATCCAATCACCTTGACACCATTTGGTCTTTCTACCAACTCCCATACACAGTTGCGTAGAAACTCATTCAGTTCTTCTTGCATGGCTGTTGTCCAGTGGACACAGTTGAGAGCTTCCCCAACATTCTTCGGTTCTGGCACATCAGCTACAAAGCAGGAAATCATGGCAACATCTCCAGCTTGCTCGAACTCCTCTAGAACCGCCAACTCCTCAGCATATTGGGCATAAGTGTTGGAATCTTCCTCAGTTGATTCTGGATTTGCAACTCGGCTCCTTGTACGCACACCCTCGGTTGGATCTCCGATGATGTCGTCAGTAGAATGAACTTCATACCATCTTCGGTTGCGTCTTCCTTCTTCTTCCAACTGTGGTTGTTCCGAAATCTGAGTTGGAGTCTTCAGAGCTGGTGATTGATCAGTTGTTGAGTCTGGATCCTCAACATTGACATTAGTTTGAGCTAGACTCGGTTGGGCTTCGGATGCTGATGCAGTTGGAGGAGCATCAGCTGAAGTTCCCCCTTGGAATGAGCTGGGGTCTTCGCATTCGTCTTCAGAGGAGTATGGATCCTCATCCTCAGTTGCCCAAACCAGTGGTTCAGCTAGGTTCTTTTCTCTTAGAGCTTGCGATCTGGTGAGAACAGGTGGAGCTTGTATATCTGCCTGTCGTTCTTTGACCTGTTCCCTGTACTCAAAAGTAGATTCATCAAAACTAACATGAGGTGTTATTTCCACAACACGAGAGCTGTTGTTGAAAACTCTATATGCCTTGATCCGAGCAGCATATCCAAGAAATATCCCCTTCGAAGCTTTGGCATCAAAAGTTTTCAACTGAGTCTTTCCATTGTTGTGAATATAACACTTAGAACCAAAAACGCGAAAGTAAGAAATATCTGGCTTCCTGCGTCTCCATAGCTCATATGGTGTCTTTCCCAACCGCTTGGTTAGAAGAGACCGGTTCTGAGTGTAACATGTAGTGTTGATCGCTTCAGCCCAAAATCTCTTTGGCAGAGCTGAGCTTGCTAACATGGATGTGGCTGCATCCTTCAGCGTTCGATTCCTTCTTTCAGCTACTCCATTCTGTTGCAGAGTCCGTGCGGCTGATGTCTGATGGGTAATTCCATTCTTCTCGCAATACTCGATGATGGTTTCATTTAGAAACTCAGTTCCACGATCTGATCGGATAGACATGATCTTCATCTCTTGTTGGTTCGATATTCGATCCATCAGCTTGGGCAGCTCATCTCGGGTTTCATTCTTGTGGCGCATGAAGATGGTCCACGTATATCTTAAGTAGTCATCAGTTACAACCAGGGTATACTCGTTCCCGTTCATGCTCTTTGGTGTAACTGGCCCGAAGAGATCCATATGGATCAGCTGTAACACTCGGTCGGTTGAGGGAGTTGACTTCAACCGGAATGAGGATCTGGCGAGCTTTCCCAGCTGACATGCACTGCAGATGTGTGTTGTTGAAAACACTCGGTTTGGTATGCCTCTTGCATGTTCTTGTCTGGCTAGTCGGTTCATCGTCTTGAAGTTCAGATGGTTGAGCCTTCTGTGCCACAGCCAGCTCACATCAGAACTGCTCTTTGATAACAGGCAGGTGTCAGGGAGGCTACTGTTCCAATCAGCGTAGTAGACATTCCCTGTTGGTGATCGATTTCCCAACAATATCACCTGCTTTGATCCGACATCTTTAACCCTGCAACCCTGTGCATCAAACTTGACAGAGAAACCATTATCACAGAATTGGCTGATGGAGAGCAAGTTATGCTTCAATCCATCAACAAAAGAGACATTAGAAATTGAAACATGATTAGTTTCAAGGGTACCGTAACCTCTGGTGTAACCTTTTGAGTTATCACCAAAAGTAACTGATGGACCTTCTTTCTCCACGAAACTTTCAAGCAAATCCTTTAGATTCGTCATGTGTTTCGAGCATCCACTGTCCATTACCCATTTTGTTGCAGACGCTTTCTTCTTCTTCTTCAGCTGTTTCTCCTGTACCTGCAAAGAGAAACTCGCTTAGGTCCCCAATTTCAGTTGGGTCCTTGAGGGTTAGAACCAGTTCCCCCTGGAACTGTGCGTCACTTTTCCCTATATACTCGGATGGATTTATCATTCCAGATCACTTTTCCTTCATCATCAACTATAACAACACCTCGGTTATCCTTAGGCTTGTTGTTAATAGAGATGTTCTGTTTCTTGGGAGGAGTTGGATTTCTTCCATTCTGAGCTTTCGGAGGAGAGGCTTTCCCCCTATTTTGATGGCGATTCTTATCCTGTTGAATTTGTCTGTGAGGTCAGACGCCCTGTTGGAATCTTTGTGGCTGATTCTGATTCCAACTCCCTGAGGGTTGTCTGTAATTGTTCATGCCCTGTTGATGATTCATATTATGGCATGAATATCTCCAGTTGTTTGACCTGTTCCTCATTGGTTGACTTGGTTGGAACCTTTGGTTGAACTGGGGATGGAACTGCTGTTGATTCAGATGATTGAACCCTTGTCGGTTCTGAGGTCGGTTCCATTCTTTCTGTTGTTGACTCCGAAGTTGATGCAGAGGTCGGTTCTGATTCTGTGTTCGGTAGCGGTTATGCCTTCGATGCCTCTGATTCCTCTTCTGACTTTTGGAACTTTCTCCCTCGGTTGATGTCCCAACCGATGGAACATTCTGTTCTTCATCTACTGTTCCTTTTCCCTTCTCAGTTTTGATTCTATTGGTCGGTTGAACTTGCTGAGAGGTGGAGGTTGGATTAGCTTCTGAAGACTCAGCTGTGTTTGACTCGACAGCTGTGACTTCTACAGCTTTGATGAAGGTTGCTGGTGGAATTCCAGTATCCTTGACAGCATCATAGCCGAGTCCTGACACGTCATCCATTTGTCTGCTGTAACTGATAAGATTCTCTATGATCTTGGATGACTGATACAGCTTGATTAGATTGTCCTTCTCAATTTGCAACTCCTTGAGGAGGACAGTTATCTGCTCGGTTTGTCCATCTGACTTCTTTATCAGCTGCTCGATCTGAGCCTCTTGATTTTTCAACTGATCTTGTTGTTTCTTGATCTGCTTTGTCAACTCTTTATCAGTTGGAGCCTTAGCCTCATTCAGTTGACTCTTGAGATTTTCAATCTCCTCGGTTTGGCTTTTGATCAGATCTTCCTTCTCGGTTAAGGAATCTTCAAGTTTGGTGAACTGAGCTTGAAGACTCTTAAACTCAACTGATTGCTGAAGCAGTTCCTCATTGAGTTCTTGAAAATCACTCCAGGAGGGTTCCAACTCATCGTCCAGAGATTCCTGCATGTTAGAAGTATTGGAAGAGTTTAACTGAGCAGGATTAGATTGTACCTCAATATCATCTTGGTCGGTTCCAAGTGCCATGAGGCATTGATCCTGACTGATGGCGTTGTTGGTAGAAGTCAGCTCATCTTCATCTTCAGTGTCTGTGAAGATATCCATATCGTCAGCTGCTTCTTCTGCAACCATGGCCTTGTTCTTTCAGGCTTGTTTGGTCCTTAATGCATCTCTCTCTTTCTTCGATAGATCTGGGCAGTCAGCCTTGAAATGACCTTCCTTTCCGTATTCAAAGCAACCGTTGGTGGCAGGCTTTGAACTGTCTAGAGTTCGGTTTGATTTATAGAATCGTTTGTATTTCCCGAACCGAGTGTCCATGTCGGCTAGTTTCTTTGACAGGGCTGCAATGTTCTGTTGCAGTTCCTCTCTGCTTGGCTCCTTTGCAGTCAAGTCAGCCGATCTGGTTGGCCTCGATGTTCTCGATTTGAGTAGTCAGCTCGGAGAGCAACTGACTTTGAGGCTGAACCAACATCCTCAAGTCGACTCGTCTGAACCGAGGACTGAGATCTTCTTCAGTTCACCTTATACTCATTTCCCTTTAAGATTGAGAACAATCTTCTAGTTCCCATCTCACCAAGGTCAGCTCGGCTCTCGTGAATATTGGTGAAAGTATCCCACTCAGCCGGTAGAGCTTGCAACACTTTGAGATTGATTTCTCTTAGTGTGTATTTCCCTCTTCGGATGGACTGGATTCTTCTGAGGATGTCCATAAACCGGAGCTCTAGCTGATCAATTGTTTCATCTGTCTTCAGACAAAAATTGTCGAAGTCTTGGCATGCATGTGAGAACTTGTTTTCCTTCGTCTCGTCGCTTCCTTCACTCAGCGATGCCAGGATGTCCCACATCTCTTTTGCAGTCTCACACTCCTCTATCCAAGGCAGATAATCTTGTCCAACTGTGGACATTATTGTGCTCTGAGCCCAGATGTCTAACTGGCTCACCTTGGCTTCCTCCGGAGTGTAGTCTTCCGGCTGCTTCTCCACAAACTCCACAACTGTATCCCTATCATTGGGATTTGTGGGAGTGCGAGTGATTCTCTCTTTGATGACAATTGGTCCAGAAGAGAGAACTTGTTGCATCCTATGATGCTTTGACAGAAGGATCTTCTTCATCCGAGTTCTCCATGATGTATAATTAACTACTGAGAACATGACTACTATCTTGTCCTTGACGTCCATCTGCATACAACAAACAGAACAAATATACAAGCAAATATACACTAGCGTGAAAAGATCTGTTCAGTTGACCACTGAAGAAACTTTCTCGAATTCACACCTTGTGAAACAGAGTCAGCAGTCTTTTGAACCACTGATCTGATACCACTTGATGGTCCCGAAACGAGTTACTGGTGTATGGGGGAGGGGGGGGAATACACCAGTAAGGATTTTAAAACTTAACCCTTGAACAATACTTCAACCAAGTAAAAAGACTCAGTTGGAATCTCACAGCTGAGTGAGCGACCTCAGCTGGAAGAGTTGTGTGGTGCGGAATATGGTGAAAATAAAACTCGTTAAATACAACTCACGCTTTTATGCTTGGTTGGTCAAAAACCAAAACAGTTGAGAATGTGCAAGTGAGGTTTGTACGCTGGTTAGTCAGACAGTTAAGAATACAACAAATAACTGAATAAAGATAAACACGAGCACACAGAGAATTAACGTGGTTCGGAGATAACCCTCCTACGTCCACGGGGAGTTGTGAGTCCACACAACTCTGTCCAAGTTCTTCTGGACAAACCACTCAGCTTACGCGGGCTGAGCAACTGTTATGGATAAGTTTGTAGGTACTTATCAACCTTACAGTTTAGTTTACGGGTACTAAACGACCTAACTACTCAGTTGCAGGAAGAGTAGAATCCTAAACCTTTGCAGGTGAAAGAAAAATGTGTTTCCAACTAAAAGCTCGAACGGAAGGTGAGCTGTGATCTAACTCTCTATGAACTCTCACTAAGTGATGTTCTCAAGGTTCGATCTAAAGACACAAAAACTATCTAACTCTAGAACTCTCAACAAGTGATGTTCTAAGAGATTCAGTTCAGCTCGTGAAGAATATTTCTCTTTCTTTTTGCTCTCTGGTTTCTTCTCGCGTGTGTGTCTTATATCTCGAATGAATGAATGCCTCTTATTTATAGGCGGAGAGTATCAATTAGCCGTTGGAGGAGCTGTTGATCTCTGATCGTTGAAAGCGATGGCTTGTCTCTCATCTCTGCAGACTTTCCCAATATGGCATCTGAGCTTTTCTGCTTTCCATCTGAGACAGCCTTGTGTTGGGCCAAATAGGGTAGTGACTGAACGGTCAAACCCTCATGTGACTTCCTTTTGAAATTCAAATTCAAACCTTTCTGACATTCAACCTCGGTTAGTCGGTTGAAAATCTTGATCTTTATCTGAGCGGTCTTCAGCTGATGTTCTGACTGAACCGTTAAACTCTCAGCTGACTTTGAACTTCATGTTGAGACTTCTTTATAACTTCCCCCTTCTTGAAATATTCTCTTTATCGGATGGCATTCTATAGCTGATGTTCCAACTGAACAGTTGGCTTGAACTCTCAGCTGTTAAAAAGCATTCCCTTTTCGGCATAGCTTTCTCATCAGACAAAGTCTTGTAACTGATGTTCCTTATCCGATCTTTCATCCGGGGCTGTATCCGAGTGTTGCTATGTTGCCGTCTTCAGCTGGAGATCTGTAAAGATAAAATCTTACCATTGCTCAAACAGCGAGCCTAACAGCTAACATTAGGAACTGGCAACATCTACTCGATTGGGGTCAGTTGGTTTTGGAATTCATCAAAACTCATACTAATAAATTTCCCAACAATATTATTAAAAAGAAGAAATGAGTTTATATGCTCATAATTAGAAAAATTCAGATTTAATATAAATATAAAAATTAGGAATTTTAATTCCTAATGATTTATGGATGAACTAATGTTATAGAAATAAAATTTGAGATTAAATAGACTTAAGTTTTAGAGTAATTGAAGAAATAAAACCATATGCTTAATATATGGAAATTTCAAACCAAATAAATAAGAGAAATTGTGATTTTTAATTTCTTTAAGCCATAAATTGATAAATTGAAGTAAGAATAATAAAAGTAGAATTAATTGGAGTTTAATGAAACTTTAAAATTAAAGAAATGATGATGTATGAAGAAACCCCCAAATTGGGTCAATGAAATAGTAAATAAAAGTATGGCTTTTTGAATAATAAGCTAGAAGATGAAATTGATGGAAGAAATGAGCGATTGGAATTTTTCTAAGTATAATAGAGTTTTGAATTAGTGAATTTGAGCAAGAAATGAATTAAATATGAAAATTTCGAAATTTATATGAAGTTAGAATTGGGAATTTATGATTTTGAGTATATAGAGGTCAATTGAAGTCATAAGTTATCAATCAGAGAAATTTTGAGCATAATAGAAGTTGAAATTAATGAAAAAGAATAAAAATAAGAATGATGTATTAATGCAGAAAATTTTCGAGTAATTGGACGAAAATATGATGAATAAAAGATGTAATTGATGTTATAAATATGAAATTGAGATAAAAACAAGTATTATAGCCACTTGAATCATTTAATTTGGTTAACGTACGAGAAAGTTACGTAAAAGTCAACCGATTACAAAATAAAAGTTGACTTATGAAAATTAAGTGTAACTAAATAAATTAAAGGAGTATAAAAGTCAAACTAAATAAATGATGAGTGATGGAATTTAAATCGAGTAAAAACGAGCCTTAACGAATAAGTTATGAATGAAATAGTATATATATTTTCTTGGGAAACGTGCCCAAAAGTACTCGAGAACTTAGAAACTCGAAATAACTAGAAGTTTTTCAAACAAATTAAATTTTGTTATTTTCAAAAACGTAAAAATTTGTCCTTATAAAATATTATTTTGAAGGCACGAGTGGAGTGGAAAAGTAGGACAACGAGATAAAAGAATAATCGAGCAGTGCCACTGTCCAGGTGGGCTTTTGTGAACTAAAACTATCGATGAATAAGCCTTTTAATTAAAATTGATTGACTTGCCTACGTTTTGAATGTTTTGGTATGAAATCATCTACTTGTTATAAGATGTGAATTTATCCTGTGGACGCACACGAAAATTTAGTCCTGCAAATTGGGACCATGCATGCATTAGAATTAGGTGACTGTGAGCCTTGTTATAGCTTAGCCGGTTGTAAAATAACTGTGAGCCTCAATAGGCCGGTTATGTAAAGACTGTGAGCTCTGCTTGATTGGGCCGGTCACGGTGCTCGAGGAAGAGGCCTACTTCTCGACGCCACAGAGAAACAAGACGTGTAGATTGATTCATACCGTATAAAAGGGCTGCAGCCGATTTCAGAAAAACAAACGAAAATGTTTTTAAGCTGCCACAAGTTGTAAATTCTTTTTAATAAATATTGACTAACACTTGTGGTCCAGCAGAAGAGGCAAGTTAAATCATATAGCTCTAAGAGCAATCTTTTAAAAATACTTTTTGCATGTGTTCACTGAGTACGATGTACTCACGCCCTGCATGTTATTTCTAAAACGTGCAGGTTAGCTCGGATGATGAGGATGCGGTGTGCTTGGTGGCTCTTTTGTTAATATTAATGTTTTTTGAGAGTTTGGCTTAAGGTTATGTGTCCTTATACACATAGCTTTGGGATTAGATGTCGATGTTTATATTCCGTTGCAACACCGCAATTTTTGCATGTTCGACAAACTTTTAAATCTTTTCTGAATTCTGTCATAAAACGGTGACAACCTTGTTAATTAATCTTTGTGAATTTCTTAATCATCACTTGATTACTAAATGGATGGCCCACTTTCGAATACAAACTTTGTTAAATAACCAAACCTAATTCATTGGTTGATGTATGTTAATTCATCGAGTTTGATTATTGTTCTTCATTATCGAGCATGTTTCTTGAGCAAAATTTTAGTTGTTTCATCTCACTGCCCTTGCTTCTTAGTCGTTTCAATACACTAGGATTCGGGTCGTGACAAATTTCATCGTTTAACCTCAAATAATCAAAATCATACTTTATACCTCATTTCCTCCAATTATTTTGGGGGTTTCTTTATAGAAATTCATTTTCTTGCATTCTAATGCATCTCTATGCCTTAAATAATTATAATTTTATTATTCTTGGATCAATTCATCTTATTAAGCTCAAAACATCAAAAGTCTTCTTCTTTTTAGCCTTAAAGGCTTCAAATTTATTGGGGTTTTTCCCTTTGATAATTAAACTCTTAATTTTAGCATATAGTTCCACTCCAAATATCTTAAATTTTATTAATTCTCATTTAATCTATCAATTTGTGCATAAGAACTCAAAAGCACAATTTTTTCTACTTGTTATGGTTCTAGTATTTTTTATTTTATTTTGAGCTTGAGGTTTTATTTCTTCAATTCCTCTTAAACTTATGCTCATATCATCTCTAATTTTATTTTTATATCATCCATTCCCCCATATAGTTGTAGGAATCATAATTCCCAATTTGTTATATATATATATATAGCGAAAATTATGAATATAATATAATCTCATTTCTTTCTTTTGGTGGTATTTTCATCCATAGATATTATTGAATTTTATTTCTAAACCACCAACTCATCAAATGCATCATAAAACAATAAATCATATTTATATATATACACACACACTGTCTTATACCTATTTTTCTCAATAAATTCATAATTTCTCTTTAAATCATATATCCATGTTTCTAAACACTTGAATTGGTTAAATCCATATTCAAATTCATCATAAAACATATATATCAAAAATTAACTTTTACTTCTTCTCCAACTTCTCTTTTCTCAATAACATGCTTATTTCTTCATTCTCTTCATTCAAACATACTCATATATCATCATATATCTCAAATCAATCATCAAATTCAAGAAATAAATCAAAACACACAAAAATTATTCTTAAGGCATAAACCTTCGATTTCTTCACATTTTCATGCATACGCATTTCTTTTGTTCAATAACTCATCGTAGCATGCTTAGAATAATTTCTAAACACATAGAAATTATCAAACTCAAGATAGGAATCAAGAAACAAAAATTCTTATTTTTTGTCATAACCTGACTTTTCTTAGGCTAAATTAACTGCATTAAATGAGATTATATGTGCCTAAGTATATTTTAAATGTTAATATATGTGATTATGGGCGATAAAGAAAATTTGAGAATGATTTTCGCGTAAAATAACCAAAATGCCTGTCACAGCCCCAAATCCCGAGGGACGGCAGAAGCCGGGGTGTGACTGGGGTTGGATTAAAGAAGCGGGGAAGAAGGGGGTTAAATGACTAAACATACATGAAAAAGCATCGATAAACCATGAACAAGACTTGAATATAGATAAGGAAGAGTTAATCCCTAAGGATTACTCGACAAAAGTACAATAAAGAAGCTAAGTTCATATTTACAGACTTAGACTACTGAGTATTGTTCAAAAATACATCTCAAAAAGAAATTCAGAGTTTGGCAGCGGAAGGGTTCTAACAAAGCATCCTATCCTTTAACTCAACATCAACCGTCGCCGCTCACCGTCGCTTCAACCTGCACATTTAGAAAACAATGCAGGGCTAAGTACAAACGTACTTAGTGGGCACGATGCCGAAATCATACTCATAAATATAGAAAAATATGGCATTTCATAAGCATAGCACATCGGAGTTTTATTGAAAGAATCCGTGTCTACTAAACATTTTCTGACTTTTTCTCATAAATCACTCGCGCGAGCATTTTCTGACTAATGTTACGTTCAATCTTGACCAATTCTAGTTCACCGTGGTTGGTACCCCTCAACAGGATATCACATACACCACAGGTTACAAGTGCACTAACTCTGGAAAGCACTTAGCAGCTAACTCAGAGCCGATCGTTAGTTAATCTAGTTAGACTAACTCTAAATCTGGAAAACATGAATGTTAACTCAGATAGGTACAAGAGAACTCACATAAAACATAAAACAGTTCATGCCATAATATCACTTTGAAAACACAGATATCAAAGCGATAAAGAAAGATTTTCCGAGCATTGCTCGCTTTATTTTGTATATAAAAGCCCACCTTGATTTACAGAACTTAAAGCAAAACTTCCAACTTCGGATCTTCTGTCCTTTCTCTACAGTTGGCTTCCTCCTTCATCGTAAAATAAACATACTTAAAAACGGGTCGTAAAAGATAACCGAAGAAAGAGAATCGAAGAAAGTTTTAGTTGTTTCATTCTTTAGGCATTTGCACGCTTACTAGATTCGTTTTACTTAAACGGGAAACGAGACTCGTACCAATCTCGTTTAGAACTCGGAAGATCTCATAATCGACTCTCGGGTCAGTAGATAAGGTAGTCGATATCTTAATACGACTTTAAAGATTATAAGAAACTAAGTTGGAAATAATCAACTTAGGCGATTTATGTTTTAGTTCATTGAACGATTTATGAAATTTCTCGTTTATTACTTCTTTAATGAAAGGATAAAAGATAATATCTCGACTGGTTTTCATCACTCAAGGTCCTATACTTGACTCTAGGGTCAGAAGAGAGATATTCGTTAGATAAAACGGCTTAAACGATCGAAAGAAACTAAGTTGTGAACTAAACAACTTAGAGAACAAGAAACTGAATTTTCACTGCGCAGACCAGTAACTATGGAGGCTGTCCAGAACAGAGGATTTGGAAACAGGGAATGAGCACTGTACCACTGGAAAGATTGGGATGTCTAGTTCGCTCTCCAATTTACGGATCACAAATCCGATAAACGAGCTGGAAGTTATTACAGTTTCCGGCGAGGGTCGCAAAACTGCCGCGAAAACCCTAATTGCTTGATAGGTTCGACGTATAACGTCTTAGGTTCGTTCTAAGCCCTCGTATTCAATTTTTTTAGAAACTGGACTCTCAAGGCAGTCATCACGTACTTCCGTACGTGACAAACTCCTTCTCAAAACTCGCTCAAAAGCACGGCGTTCTAACGTCGGATTTCAACTAACAATTACTAAACCAACAAAATTTAAAACGCGTTCTAGTTCTCGACTATAGCTATAGCCCATATTATATCAACTCGAAAGCTTATGACGTCAACTAGAAAGTTGTTCTAAATTCCATCATAAACAATAATATCAAAATAGAATTCCCATCCGACTTCTCGATTGTTAGCTACGACTAAAGGTTCGTCTCTTACGCGTTTTTCAAAGGTTGTCGGATTTTATTCAAATTTTACGACGTTAAACTACGTCTAACGTGAAACACTTTCATGCATGCAAACATATCATAACATCATTGTAACTCAACTTATAAGGTGATCTTTATCTCTTATGTTTCATTAAACATTTTTAGAAAAATCTCAATTAAATTCTATAATCAACTAACATGATTTGCAACATAATTTAACCAACAATTCATCATTTATATCAAACATGTGGAAACCTCTAATTATCCTATAACTTTCGGTTTTTATAAAGGTGTTAAGAGGGTAATTTTCTTCCCCAATTAACTACATTTATTTGCTAATCAACCTCTTATAACAACTATTAATCACTTGCAAAACAATTATCAACTAACATGCATAAAATCCCTAAATTCAACTCAAATTTTAATTGAAATTTCACAAATATACATAGGGCTTTTGATTCCTTTTCATTCCAATCACTAATTAAACATCTATTAAACAAGAATCAACCATCAAAAGAAGAAAAATAAAAATCCTACAAACATGCCAAATTTTTCGGTATTAACATAGGATTTAGGGTTCTTGTTTTTGTTCCATTTTATTCCCTAATTATCATATCTAATACATCTAATTTCATTATTCTAAGATCAAAACATCCATTCCAAAACTCCAAAATTTAGATCAAGAAGGAAAAAGAGAAGAAAAGAAATCTAATTGGATAGAATTGTGGAGGAAAGAATTACCTTGAGAATTAAGGAAAGAAGTATAGAGTTTGAGTGGATGGATTGTGACTTGTGTGATTTCTTCTTGTTCTTGGAGCTTGTCTTCAATGGAGGATGGAAGAAGTGAAGAAGATGAAGAAGATGAAGAAAATGGGGGAGTGCAGCCGAGAGAGAGAGAGAGAAGTGGGAAGAATGGTTTTGTTTAAGTGTTTGATATGATGAATTGGTTTAAAGATATGAAAAGTGAGGATTTGGTGTCATTTATTTAGACAATGTCAAACATGCATGTTCCCCACTAATAAGGAGATGTGTCGGCTGCCATGCAGATTTTTGGAGGGTTACGGGTTTTTCCGGCGCGATCCGACGTTACGGAAATCGAACGACGAAAAACGTTGCTCGGTACAAAATCGTCGCGATTTGATTTGACCTTAAATTCTAACGTATGAACTTAATTGGAAAATAAATTTACAAAATTTATTTTGACAAAAACTCGGGACGACACAGTCCGAGTTTCGTCCGGAAAAACATAAAAACGAACTTTCTCAGGCGTGCTCGTATCGCGATTTCGTAAACGTAAAAATTAGACGGTTTTCCGTTCTGAGTTTACGAACTAAAAACTTTTCGTACGTGCTAACCCTAAATACAGTAGTCGTCTAGCTGACTTCTGTAATTTATTTTCAATAACGGATTCGACCGTTAGTCTTAGAATTCAAAAATTGTAAACTTAGGCGTGTAAAGCCATTTATTTAATTAACTTTAAAATTTTAAGAACGTAAGGAATTTACGGGACATTACATCCTACCCCCCTTACGAAAAATTTCGTCCCGAAATTTGCTTACCTTCTGCAAAAAGATGAGGATATCGCTCCTTCATCTTCTCCTCAAGTTCCCACGTGGCTTCTTCTTGCCCATGATGGTTCCATAGCACTTTAACTATTGGTATCGATTTGGTTCTTAATTCTTGAACTTTTCTATCCAAGATCGATATCGGTTTTTCTTCATAACTTAGGTCAGATTCAAGAACTACGTCTTGCTAACTAATAACGTGCTTAGGATCGTAAACATATTTTCTCAACTGAGAAACGTGAAAAACGTTATGAACGCTTCCTAGACTTGGCGGTAAGGCCAATCTATAAGCGACGGGTCCTATTCTCTCGAGGATTTCATAAGGTCCTATAAACCTGGGTCTTAGCTTACCCTTAACTCCGAACCTAAGGATTCCTTTGGTCGGGGATATCTTAAGAAAAACTTTATCTCCTATTTCAAACTCAAGGTTGGTTCGACGATCGTCGGCATGCGACTTCTGTCGGCTCTGGGCCTCCTTCATTCTATCTCGAATCTGTCGAACTATCTCAATCATCTCATTGATCGCATCTGGGCCTAGGTTCTTTCTCTCACCTACTTCGTCCCAATAAAGCGGTGATCTACACTTTCTCCCAAACAAAGCCTCAAACGGCGCCATTCCTATCGTGGCCTGATAGCTGTTGTTGTAGGCGAATTCGACTAAGTGTAGAATTTCTTCCTAATTCGTGCCTCGGTCCAAAACCACTGTTCTTAACATATCGACCAAAATCTGAATCGTTCTCTCTGACTGCCCATCTGTCTGTGGGTGAAAAGCTGTACTGAAATTAAGCTCTGTTCCCAACTCTTTCTGCATCGTAATCCAAAATCTCGAGGTAAACTTAACATCTCTGTCTGATATTATGACCTTCGGTATTCCATGCAGACGTACAATCTCTCTGACATACAACTGAGCTAGTCTCTCTGATCCATATGTAGTCTTAATCGGTAAGAAGTGAGCTGACTTCGTAAGTCTATCTATTATCACCCAAATTGCTGTGTTTCCTCTTCTCGACTTAGGCAAGCCTGTGACAAAGTCCATAGCTATGCCTTCCCATTTCCAATCTAGGATGTCCAACGGTTGTAGCAATCCATACGGTCGTCGGTGTAAAGCCTTAACTTGTTGACATGCTAGGCATCTTTCTACAAACGAGGCAACGTCTCGTTTCATTCCGTTCCACCAAAAGTTTCTTCTCAAATCCTGGTACATTTTCGTACTTCCTGGATGTGCTGTGTAAGGCGTATCGTGAGCCTCACTCAAGATTTCGTTCTTCAAATCGCTGTCGTTGTCGGGAATACAAATCCTGCCTTCATAAAGTATTGCATTTTCTGGAGCCTCAGAATATCCTTCCTGCTTATCTGTCCTTATTCTTACTCGTAACTTTTCCATTGACTCGTCTTTTCTCTGAGCACTAATGATCATTTCTCTCAAATCTGGTGTAGCTTCTAATGCTGCTATTTGACTTGTTATTGTTGTTGGCGTGTCAAGCACTCTGATATCCATCTTCTCGAATTCTTGTATTAAGGTATCTTCTTCCACAAAAAGGCATCCTAACTTTGTTGGAGCCTCGCGACTAAATGCGTCTGCTACCACATTAGCCTTTCCTGGATGATAGTTAATTCCACAGTCATAATCTTTGACTAATTCGAGCCATCGTCTTTGTCTCATGTTCAGTTCTTTTTGCTCGAAAAAGTACTTCAGGCTCTTGTGATCAGTGAATATCTCAACTCTTACACCATAGAGATGGTGTCTCCAAATCTTTAGCGCATGCACTACGGCTGCAAGTTCTAAATCGTGGGTTGGGTACTCAACTTCGTGGGGTCGAAGTTTTCGTGAAGCATAAGCTATTACTCGTCCGTCTTGCATCAAGACACAACCTAATCCATTTTTCGATGCGTCAGTGTAAACCACATATTCCTTGTTTGTGTCTGGAAGTGCTAGCACTGACGCTGTAGTTAACTTTTCCTTAAGAGTTTGGAAACTCTTCTCGCACTCATCCGTCCACTTAAACTTGGTATCCTTCCTAAGTAGCTGCGTCATCGGGCGAGCGATTGTAGAAAATCCCTCAATAAATCTTCTGTAATAACCAGCTAATCCCAAGAAACTTCTGATCTCATTCTGACTTGTTGGTGCTTTCCAGTTGTGCACTGCTTCTACTTTGGCTGGATCCACCTTGATTCCTTCTGTCGATACTATGTGTCCAAGGAACATTACTTCCTTCAGCCAAAATTCGCATTTACTGAATTTGGCGTAGAGTTTCTCAGCTCTTAGTGTTTCCAACACTATCCGTAGATGTTCTTCGTGCTCCGTCTCATTCTTAGAGTAAATGAGGATGTTGTCGATGAATACTAGAACAAATTTTTCCAAGTAGGGGTGGAAGACTCTGTTCATAAGGTCTATGAATACGGCTGGAGTGTTGGTCAAATCAAATGGCATTACTAGAAATTCGTAGTGGCCATATTGAGTTCTAAAAGCGGTCTTAGGTACATCTTCAAGTTTGATCTTGAGCTGATGATACCCTGACCTCAAATCTATCTTGGAGAAGACTCCTGCACCCTTAAGCTGATCGAACAGATCCTCGATCCTTGGCAAAGGATATTTGTTCTTGAGAGTGATCTTGTTCAGTTCTCGGTAATCGATGCACATTCTCATTGATCCGTCCTTTTTCCTAACGAAAAGCACGGGTGCTCCCCAAGGTGAGACGCTTGGCCTAATAAAACTAAGGTCTAGTAATTCCTGTAATTGGATTTTGAGCTCTTCCAGTTCCTTCGGTGCCATTCTGTAAGGGGCTTTAGACTTAAGAGCTGCTCCTGGTTCTAAATTGATCGTGAAGTCCACATGACGATCTGGTGGCAATCCCGGTAGCACTTCCGGAAAAACATCTTCATATTCGTTCACAACTTTTACGTCCCGAATGGTCTTCTCGGCTCCTGGTTCTCCAACTAGGTACACAAGATAGGTTGTGGTACCTTTCTTCTTCATGATTTTCGTGGCCTGAAGGGCTGATATGATTGGTACGCCTCTACCATTGAAATTCCGTGGAATTCGGTCGGTTCTTTACCTGGCGGCTGAAAAGAAATTTTTCTCTCGTTGCAGAGAATCGTGGCGTAATTCTCTGACAACCAATCCATATCTAGCATTATATCTACGTCCCACATTATCATAACATTTAGGTTGTTCGCTATAACCTTATGAGTTCCGATTTCTAGTTCTAGGTTAGAGCAAACATGCGTGGAAGTAGTGATCTCTCCTGAAGGTGTGGCTACTCTCATAGATTGTGCAGCTCTTATAGGTCTGATGTCTAAGTTATCGGCACATGAGCCAGCAATGAAAGAATGCGATGCGCCAGTATCAAACAGTATCTTAATGGGGGTGTTGTGGAGTTTTCTCATACCTGCTAGATTGCCTTTTCCTTTGCGCTGACCGCTTTGTTTGATAGCGCATGCCCTCGCATTCTGTTGCTGCTGTGCATGCTGCTGAAACTGCTGCTGGTTCATAGGCGGCTGCTGCGGCTGTGCTTGGATGGCTCGGAGGGGTACTGCTTGAAGCGGTTTAGGGCAGTCCTTTTTCATGTGCCCTTTCTGTCCACAGTTGAAACAGTTAGGGGTGCCTATCTGGCAGACTCCAGGATGGGTTCGATTGCACTTCGAGCAGACAGGGATGGTAAACCTCCTTGGGTTATTCGCTCCCTGGTTAAAATTCCTCTGTTGCCCTTGCGGCTGGTTTAACTGATTATTGCCCTTCCATGGCGAGTTCTGCCTGTTCCCTTGAATGAACAACCCCGATTGGTTGTTTCCCTGCCACGGCCTCTTGCCATTGTTGTTGTTGTTGGCAGGCTGCTGATAACCTCTTTCCTGTCCTCCCTGATTGTTGTAACCCTGACTGTATCCTCCGCTACCTCCTCCGTTCCATTTTCTCTTCCCTTGGTAGTTGTTGCTGTTGTTGTTGTAGTAGCCTCGATTCTGATTCTGCGCTGGTGCTGACGCAGTTGGTACAATTTTTTTCTCGTCAGGCACGACGGCCTCCATTTCCAGTGCTCTTCCCAGTATGTCTGAATAACCTAGTCCTCCATGACTAGCCAAAGCGATTCCCAACTCATGACGTAAACCTCCCTGAAATTTCTTTGATAACTTCTCCTCAGTGTCGACCAATGTTGGCGCATACCTCATCAACTCGCAGAACTTGACGTCATATTCCGTCACAGTTAGCTTTCCCTGCTTCAGATTATAAAATCCGGCCTCTTTCTGTGCCCTATACGTCTTGGGAACGTACTTGTCAAAGAAAATCTCCTTAAATTCTTCCCACGAAAAACGAGCCAGATGCTCAGCAGGTATCACCTTCTGTCTTGCTTCCCACCAGTAATCTGCCGATCCCGTCAGTTGGAAAGCGACACACAACATTCTCTCCTTATCAGTGCATCTGAGGAGTTTGAAAATTTTCTCGGTCGACCTTACCCATAGCTCAGCATCGCTAGGGCCCCCAGTTCCATTAAACATTGGAGGGTTCCTTTTGAGGAAAAGATCCTCAATATCTCTACGGGGCGGTGGTGAAGGTGGTGGTGATGGTGACGGGGGTGGAGATGGGGATGGAGTGATATTCCGCTCATATTCCTGTTCTTGGTTATTTTCTGGCTGACGTCCACCACGTCCTCTCGGTCTTCCAGGTCTTCGACCTCTTCTGTTGTTAACATTTCTCGGCGGCATTTTCTTTAGTCTAGAGAAGAATTGAAAATTCTCATTAGTTTCCTTTATTAATTACACTTAGCACTTACTAGCTCATTTTCAACTTAATCAAATTCATGGAACAACATATCAAACATAGCTTTGATATCATTTCATTAATCTTTTAACTTTCAAGTTAAACTCATTTCCTCGTTACACGAGTTCATTTAACATTCTAATTTTTTTATTACTCGATTCATAAGAAATTTTACTTAATTAAAAACCCTCTTTACGGGTCATATATATATATATATATATATATATACATCCAAAAAGAATATTACTTTTGCCTCTAACGAGGACTTATACAAAAGGGTTAGACTATTATTAGTCTAAACTAGGCTGACTGCCTACTATTTACCAGGTGCACAAACAAGCTGCACTCTGTATCTACTAGAGTACTAGAACGGAAACGATTCATAAAATTTTGTATCCGCTAGAGTACTTCAAAAGTAACTAGTTACTGATCCGACTCTATACAGGACAAAAAGCTATCACTACTATTGATATTTACTCATATCTATAAAGCACTGCCTAACTAAACTGCAGAAGAATCCAAAAACTACCCCGAAGTCTGCAAAATCCTAACAACCCTCCCCTGGTTCCTCCTCAGGGTCCTCCTCCGGGTCCTCCTCCGGATCCTCCTCCGGATCCTCCTCCTCGGACTCCGAACCAAAAACCAGCTCGAGTGCCTGGCCCACCCTCAGAGTAGAACTGTCGGCAAGTGTAAGCAGGGTGGGTGAGGGTGCCTCAGAAACAGTCTCCTCCAAGTCGGAGACCAAGTCGTCCTCTCTGACCTCTCTCGCACGCTTCTTCAGGGGAAGAAGGTGCTCGGGAACTGAACCTGAACCCGACTCGAACTCCTTTCTAGAACGGACCCTGGACGGTCCTGCCTCCATCTGCTCTCGGGCTACTCTCCACTTCGCGCAGATCTCCTCGAGTGGCGTAAGTGGAGAAGGCAGCTCTAACATGGCGGCGAGCTCCGCGTCGATCTCTCGGTAGTCTGGTCCCTCTCTGTACAGTCTTGTCTCCAACGGTCCCCTGATCCGAACACAAACATCAGGCACAAACGGTGAAGACAACCCCAACAGTGCGGCTGTCTCAGCGTCAACCTCTACAAAACCCGGGCCTGGGATCAACTCCTCAATCTGCTGTTCAACCGGTGGTGACTCTGGTGGAACTACCGTCTCCTCGTCCTCCTCTGGCTGCTCTAACTCAGCCTCAGACTCCTCCTCCAGTACACCGTCTGGTAGCAACTCTAACAAAGCTAAGAACTCCGGGTCTAAGTCAAGCTCCTCAAGCTCCGTCTCGGCTGGAAAGTGACTGTAGGGGATGTGTGGCTCTAAAGGAAGGGGAAGCATAAACCTGCTCTCAAAGAAATGCCTGTGCACACACAGGGCGAATCCGGCGTAGTTGCCGGTCGGCTCCGTGTCGTCGCCGAAAATCCCCAAGAAGTACCAAGCTGCACGGTGCGCCCATCCGCGCCACTCATCCGGTAGGTGCACGATCAAGTCTAGTATTGCCTGACTCTCCCTAATCAGGTGTCGCACTGGATAGTAGGCTGAAGAGAAATTACTAACAATCTGTCCCACATCCTCTTCTCCATAATCTACCTCGAACTCGTAGTACTCATCCTGCAACATATCAACTATGGTGAGCTCGCACGAGGCCAAAGGCTGGCTCTTCCGAGCCGTAACACAAGTCCTAGCCATCCTATAAAAGTTTTAAGGTAACACGGATCAGTAACAGGTAGGGAAAAAAAATAACTTATCTTAACGAAAACATAAATTACAAAATGAATATCCCTTATTCAATTGTAACATCAACGCTTAAGTCAACCACTTATTAAGACTTCTAGCAATTCAAGAAATTGCACTCAACAACATATATATATATATATTTATATACGAAAAATTAAGGATTTTATTTTCATTCTTTTCCTTTCACCATATTATTACTCATTTTAATCCTTCAATTTCTTTTATTTCTTAACTCATTAACTCTTAACGATTTTTACTTATTAAAAACAAAGTATTTTCACTTCGTTCATGTTACTTATTCAAAAGTGACATCCATTTTCAAAAGAATTTATCGCTTATGACTCTTGATATTCGTACTAATTGTAGTCGTTGCTCAAGACGAAAATATGGAATTTAATTCCATAAAAAGAAAATGAAAAAATAACTTAAGAATAACTTCCTGGAAAACTAAGTTCCAGTTGTCGTCTCGTTCATATATTTCTTAACTCGAAGTCGAAAGCTTCTCAAACGTCTAATTGCTTCATTCTTTTACTAATACGATTTATTGCATTATTTTTTATTCATTTTATTTCTTTTTCCTCGCAGGAAATTCTTAGACGACAAGTTCGACTTTGCCGAATCTTTATTCATGTCACTAAGCGCACATGATATTCATCAGAGGAAGTCCTTCTCGCGTTAGGGATCTCCTTTCGAAATCATTCCAAAACAACGTTTCTTAAAAACGTCTAAGTTCTCGAAGAACCGGAAAGTTCTTAAGTTCCACGTCTAGGTTCTCATTGAACCGGGAAAATTCCCTAAAATCTGACTATATTCTCGTATCCGCATAATTTTTCATAAAAAGGAAATCATTGCGCAAATATTTTCACATAAGATAGTACTTGTACTATCGCATAATCATGTAGAGTATAAAAATTATACTTCTGTAAAATTCTCATTTTTAAAACACAACTCATTCTCGTCTTCAAATTTTTATTGAATACTTGCTCATAAATTCCTTATTTAAAAGAAATCTCATTATAAAATTCTTTCATTTTTCCTCGTTGAGTCGACGTAGCGGGCGGTTGAGTTGACTTCTACGTTCTCAATCTTAGCATCATAGTCTAACTCTTATCTCATACTTGGGAAGACGACTCTGATCCAGAGTATACACAAATACCATGTCTCATGACTTGAAAGAAGACTCGATATAGAGTACAAACAAATACTCTATATTATTTCTCGGAGAAAGACTTGTATACAAATACCACTTTATGATATTACTTAAAAGAATGACTCGTACTTGAAAGAATGACTCACACTAACTTATACTAGAAAATTGACTCAGAAATAGAGCAGAAAACGAACACCGCTCTGATACCACTGTGTCACAGCCCCAAATCCCGAGGGACGGCAGAAGCCGAGGTGTGACTGGGGTTGGATTAAAGAAGCGGGGAAGAAGGGGGTTAAATGACTAAACATACATGAAAAAGCATCGATAAACCATGAACAAGACTTGAATATAGATAAGGAAGAGTTAATCCCTAAGGATTACTCGACAAAAGTACAATAAAGAAGCTAAGTTCATATTTACAAACTTAGACTACTGAGTATTGTTCAAAAATACATCTCAAAAAGAAATTCAGAGTTTGGCAGCGAAAGGGTTCTAACTAAGCATCCTATCCTTTAACTCAACATCAACCGTCGCCGCTCACCGTCGCTTCAACCTGCACATTTAGAAAACAATGCAGGGCTAAGTACAAACGTACTTAGTGGGCACGATGCCGAAATCATAATCATAAATATAGACAAATATGGCATTTCATAAGCGTAGCACATCGGAGTTTTATTGAAAGAATCCGTGTCTACTAAACATTTTCTGACTTTTTCTCATAAATCACTCGCGCGAGCATTTTCTGACTAATGTTACGTTCAATCTTGACCAATTCTAGTTCACCGTGGTTGGTACCCCTCAACAGGATATCACATACACCACAGGTTACAAGTGCACTAACTCTGGAAAGCACTTAGCAGCTAACTCAGAGCCGATCGTTAGTTAATCTAGTTAGACTAACTCTAAATCTGGAAAACATGAATGTTAACTCAGATAGGTACAAGAGAACTCACATAAAACATAAAACAGTTCATGCCATAATATCACTTTGAAAACACAGATATCAAAGCGATAAAGAAAGATTTTCCGAGCATTGCTCGTTTTATTTTGTATATAAAAGCCCACCTTGATTTACAGAACTTAAAGCAAAACTTCCAACTTCGGATCTTCTGTCCTTTCTCTACAGTTGGCTTCCTCCTTCATCGTAAAATAAACATACTTAAAAACGGGTCGTAAAAGATAACCGAAGAAAGAGAATCGAAGAAAGTTTTAGTTGTTTCATTCTTTAGGCATTTGCACGCTTACTAGATTCGTTTTACTTAAACGGGAAACGAGACTCGTACCAATCTCGTTTAGAACTCAGAAGATCTCATAATCGACTCTCGGGTCAGTAGATAAGGTAGTCGATATCTTAATACGACTTTAAAGATTATAAGAAACTAAGTTGGAAATAATCAACTTAGGCGATTTATGTTTTAGTTCATTGAACGATTTATGAAATTTCTCGTTTATTACTTCTTTAATGAAAGGATAAAAGATAATATCTCGACTGGTTTTCATCACTCAAGGTCCTATACTTGACTCTAGGGTCAGAAGAGAGATATTCGTTAGATAAAACGGCTTAAACGATCGAAAGAAACTAAGTTGTGAACTAAACAACTTAGAGAACAAGAAACTGAATTTTCACTGCGCAGACCAGTAACTATGGAGGCTGTCCAGAACAGAGGATTTGGAAACAGGGAATGAGCACTGTACCACTGGAAAGATTGGGATGTCTAGTTCGCTCTCCAATTTACGGATCACAAATCCGATAAACGAGCTGGAAGTTATTACAGTTTCCGGCGAGGGTCGCAAAACTGCCGCGAAAACCCTAATTGCTTGATAGGTTCGACGTATAACGTCTTAGGTTCGTTCTAAGCCCTCGTATTCAATTTTTTTAGAAACTGGACTCTCAAGGCAGTCATCACATATTTCCGTACGTGACAAACTCTTTCTCAAAACTCGCTCAAAAGCACGGCGTTCTAACGTCGGATTTCAACTAACAATTACTAAACCAACAAAATTTAAAACGCGTTCTAGTTCTCGACTATAACTATAGCCCATATTATATCAACTCGAAAGCTTATGACGTCAACTAGAAAGTTGTTCTAAATTCCATCATAAACAATAATATCAAAATAGAATTCCCATCCGACTTCTCGATTGTTAGCTACGACTAAAGGTTCGTCTCTTACGCGTTTTTCAAAGGTTGTCGGATTTTATTCAAATTTTACGACGTTAAACTACGTCTAACGTGAAACACTTTCATGCATGCAAACATATCATAACATCATTGTAACTCAACTTATAAGGTGATCTTTATCTCTTATGTTTCATTAAACATTTTTAGAAAAATCTCAATTAAATTCTATAATCAACTAACATGATTTGCAACATAATTTAACCAACAATTCATCATTTATATCAAACATGTGGAAACCTCTAATTATCCTATAACTTTCGGTTTTTATAAAGGTGTTAAGAGGGTAATTTTCTTCCCCAATTAACTACATTTATTTGCTAATCAACCTCTTATAACAACTATTAATCACTTGCAAAACAATTATCAACTAACATGCATAAAATCCCTAAATTCAACTCAAATTTTAATTGAAATTTCACAAATATACATAGGGCTTTTGATTCCTTTTCATTCCAATCACTAATTAAACATCTATTAAACAAGAATCAACCATCAAAAGAAGAAAAATAAAAATCCTACAAACATGCCAAATTTTTCGGTATTAACATAGGATTTAGGGTTCTTGTTTTTGTTCCATTTTATTCCCTAATTATCATATCTAATACATCTAATTTCATTATTCTAAGATCAAAACATCCATTCCAAAACTCCAAAATTTAGATCAAGAAGGAAAAAGAGAAGAAAAGAAATCTAATTGGATAGAATTGTGGAGGAAAGAATTACCTTGAGAATTAAGGAAAGAAGTATAGAGTTTGAGTGGATGGATTGTGACTTGTGTGATTTCTTCTTGTTCTTGGAGCTTGTCTTCAATGGAGGATGGAAGAAGTGAAGAAGATGAAGAAGATGAAGAAAATGGGGGAGTGCAGCCGAGAGAGAGAGAGAGAAGTGGGAAGAATGGTTTTGTTTAAGTGTTTGATATGATGAATTGGTTGAAAGATATGAAAAGTGAGGATTTGGTGTCATTTATTTAGACAATGTCAAACATGCATGTTCCCCACTAATAAGGAGATGTGTCGGCTGCCATGCAGATTTTTGGAGGGTTACGGGTTTTTCCGGCGCGATCCGACGTTACGGAAATCGAACGACGAAAAACGTTGCTCGGTACAAAATCGTCGCGATTTGATTTGACCTTAAATTCTAACGTATGAACTTAATTGGAAAATAAATTTACAAAATTTATTTTGACAAAAACTCGGGACGACACAGTCCGAGTTTCGTCCGAAAAAACATAAAAATGAACTTTCTCAGGCGTGCTCGTATCGCGATTTCGTAAACGTAAAAATTAGACGGTTTTCCGTTCTGAGTTTACGAACTAAAAACTTTTTGTACGTGCTAACCCTAAATACAGTAGTCGTCTAGCTGACTTCTGTAATTTATTTTCAATAACGGATTCGACCGTTAGTCTTAGAATTCAAAAATTGTAAACTTAGGCGTGCAAAGCCATTTATTTAATTAACTTTAAAATTTTAAGAACGTAAGGAATTTACGGGGCATTACAATGCCCCTGAAGGGTATAATTGTAATTTTTCTCGTTTCGGCAACTCGAAAAGAAGATGTAAATAGTTATATGAGTTTAGGGATGTGAGATTTAGTATGAGTTCGAATTTTGGGTAATTCCGAGACAGTTGACTTTTGATGAATAGTAACTTTGACTGGAAAAGTCAACCCTCGGACAACGGATCTCGATTTCAGTTTAATTAGTGCCATTGGAATCTAGAATTTATTTCGAGACCAATGATATGAGTTTGAAAATTTTCTGAGATCATATGAGTCGAGTTTGAATTTATTTTGAAAGCGCGACTAATATGAATAGTAACTTGTCGCGAGTTTTTACGACTTTTTCGTTAATTAGGATTTACCTATGAAATTTAGGTGTTTCCGAAACTAGAAATTATTTCGTGACTAATGACGCCAGTTAGAGAGAAATCCGAGTTCTATAAATTGAGTTTTGAGTCATTTAAATCGGAGACGAGTATGTATAACCTAGATTTCCGACTTTCTTCGTTATTTGAGATTTATACATGAAAATTGGGCTTGTTAGAATCTATAAATTATTTCATGAGTAATGAAATGAACTAGAGTGAAATCCAAGACCTAGAAAGTGCTGAAAAGAGAGATTAAAGTTTGATATATACAGATGGATATATTGTACCGAATAAAACCGTTTTAATTGGGATTTTTATCTGATATTTTCCCCACTCACCATGGCAATTGAGCTACACTCTCCCTTGCCTCATTCTTAACACACACGGCTACTCTCTCTCTCACTTCAACTCTCCATCAAACTCTCTCTCTCGATCACTCATCTCTCTCTCTTCTCCACAATTTTCATGCCTTAAGCAGCTCAAAGAAGCTCCATGGCTGCTGCACTTCTTCAATAAAATGCTCAAGGAAGGAGATTTAAGTTGTTAAAACCATAAGGAATCAAGATTTCATCTTTATTCCTTCATAAATTCAAGTAAGAGTTATATTTCTTCTCCTTCTCCTTCCATGAACAGCTGCTGCTCTTCATCTCCATAACCTCCATATTTTTCTTTGTTTTGAGCTCAAGAAGGATCAAGGAGTAGCAAGGAGTTGAGTTCCAACTCTTATTCCTTCAAAAACCTAAAGTAAGATCAAGAAATCTTTATTTTTCTTATCCTTCTTGATCGATTATTTCCATAAGTTTGAAGAGTATATTTGATCCTTGAATTATTGAGTTTAATTTCATAAGTATGCATGTCCTCCATGCTTGAAAACAAGAAGCAAAAATCCAAGTTTTACCTTAAGGAAAAAGTATCGACTATTATGAGAAAAAAAAATAAGAATTTCCATTCCTTGATTGATTGATTTATTTTGGTGATTTGGATGAGTTCTAGAATTATTTCTAAGCATATTTGAATGAGAGAAAGAATATAATAAAAATATATATAAGGTGATCATGAATAAATCGATAGTTTATGCATAGAAATAATTTTTGAGTGCTTTGAGTTATTTCTTGAGTTTGAAGCTTGATATGAGTTTTATTATGATATATGAGCATGATTAAATGATTGAAATGAAGAAATAATCATTAAAATGAGAAGAAGAATTTTGGAGAAGATGATGAATAGTAACTATTAATTTTTGATATATATGTTTTATTCATGATTTGATGATAGAAAATATTTCTTCAAGTATAAATAAGCATGAATCCATGATTTATTTTAAGAGTATGAATTTATTTGAGGAAATTATGATGAGGACCGAATTTATATATATTTATCAGATTTATTATTTTATGGTTTATTTGATGAATTGATGGATTAGAAATTAAATTAAGGAAGAACTATGGATGAAAATACCATCAAAAGAAAGAAATGAATTTTTATGATTATTAAAGTAAATTTTCAGATTTATATATATTTACTAAAATTGGAATTTCAATTCCTATTAGTATATGAAAGAATTGATGTAGTAAGAATAAAATTTGAGATGAAATGAGTTTAAGTTTAAGAGGAATTGAAGATATAAAACCTTATGAATAAAGTATGAAATATTCGAACCATGTTGAAGAGGAGAAATTGTGCTTTTTAAATTTTTAAGCACAAATTAACAAATTAGATGAGAAATAATGAGATTAAAAATATTTTGGAGTAGAATTATGCAATAAAATCAAGAGTTGGAATATCAAAGGGGAAAACCTCATTTTATTCGAAGGTTTTAAGTCTTAAAAGAGGGCTTATATTATTTTAGAGCTTAAAGAGAAAAATTGAAGAAAGAATAATGAAATTAGAATTTTTGAAATATAATAAAGTTTTAAAATCAAAGAAATGAGGTTCTATGAAGAAAACCCCAATTTGAGTCAAAGTATTAGTAAAATAAAGTGTGACTTTTGTCATAAGAAGCTAGAAGATGAAATTGATGGAAGAAATGAGTAATTGAAATTTTTTCAAGTATAATAGAATTTGGAATTAATAAATTTGAGTAAGAATTTTAAAATTCCCAATAATTAGAATGAAAAATAAAGAAGAAAATTGGGAATTTTGATGATTTGAGTTTACAAAGATTAATTGATGTTACAAGTTATCAATTAGAGTAATTTTAAGCATAATAGAAGTTAAAATTATTGAAAAAGAGCAAGAATGAGTATGTTTATTTAGTGCAGAAAATTAAACTGGAAATTGAGGAGATTTTGATGAGTAAAAGATGTAATCGAGGTTACTAATGTGAAATTGAGATAAAAATAAGTATAATAGTGTCACAGCCCCAAATCCCGAGGGTCGGCAAGGCCGGAGTGCGACTAGGGATTGGATTAAAGAAGCGGGGAAGAAGGGGGAATAAAATAAATAAACACAATAACTAAACAACAACTGATATCTATGAACACACTTTATTTAAAAAGAAAGAGAGTCGACCTCGAAGGATCACTCGACAGAGTTGTTCTCAAAAGAAACTAAGTTCAGAGTACGGGATTTAGATCAAAAGTTTATACATAGACACGAAATAGTTTGGTAGCGGAAATGTAATATCCCGGACTATTTCTACAGTCTTTAAAAATAAAAGTTATTAATAATTATGGCTTTGCACGCCTAAGATCATGAAATTAAATTCTAAGATTTACGGTGAAATCCGTTTCCGAAAATAATTTCCAGAAATCGGACGAACGACTACTGTATTAAGGGTTTTCGCGTCCGTTAAGTTTTTCGCCCGGAAACTCGGAATCGAATTCCGTCAGAATTTACATTCACTTTTTCTTCGAGACGAGTTCACTGGAGAAAGTTAATTTTTATGATTTTCCGGACGAATTTTGGACTGTGATGTCCCGACTTTTTCTCGGATTTTGAAAAACGATTTAGGTTTTCCGAGTACGTTAATTATTTCCAATCTAACGGACGAATTAGATTTCGTCAATTCCGTAACTAACTAGAAAAATATTTCTCGATTTTTAAAGTGACGTTTAAGAGCCGGAAACGAGATTTTTCGTATAAACGAAACCAAACGAAATGAAACCTTAACGACTCACTATGTTTGCTAGATATTTCTTTCTACTTTATGACTCACCAAAGGTGAGTCATCACCTCTCTCTCTTAACCTCTAATACCGCCACCCTCTCCCATCTCCTCACTCTCATTTTCTTTTTCCATCATCCTCCATTGAAGCACCTCTCAAGCTCTTCCAAGATCGATAACTCCTCCGTCTACCGATCAAATTCTAATCCGATTTCATATATCGAAAGGTAAAAGCTTCATCTCTAGTTTGATCCGAACAAATCTCCTTTCCCCTCTCTTTTATTTTTTTCGAAAATTAGGGAATGGATTAGCATGTGATTTCTTTGATCGATACATGTTCTAGGATGCTTAGAATCGAGTTCTACGGATCAAATCATGAAGGAAAAATCAAGAACCCTAAGCCCTATTATTACCGAAAATTTTTCTGTTTTGGGGCTTTCCATTTGTGCTCGATTTCTTCGTCGAATTGATGATAGATTAGTGTTTCTTATGACGTTAATTGATCGTATGAATTGTTTTAGATTTTTTTAAAAATAAAATCCAAAACCTAAGAGATGAACAAGGCTCGATTTAGGTTAGTAAATGTTATGATATGCTCAATTGTTTAATGGAAATGAGATATGCGATGCATGAGGACGAATATAAATTAATTTGAGAATTTTTTAAAAATAAAACGAAAAGTGTAAGAGACGAAGATGTGGTGATAAGTCGAGGCTTGATAACATTTTGATAATATGATTTGCATGTTAGTAATGCTCGTTAGATGATAATCGTTGTCGTAAAATTTGAATGTAAACGGAGAATGTAAAATTTTACGTAAGAGACGAACGACGGTCGATAAGTCGGGAATAAATGATGATATAAGGATATGAATTGCGTATTTATGATTCTTGATAGATGATGAATAATGTTGTAAAGTTTGAACGAATTCTAACGATGTCGGAAATTTGGTAAGAGACGAAACGTCGAGAATAAGTAACGATAGAAAAGTCGATTAATGATTCTAATTAGATATTGATGATTATTAATGATTAAGGAACGAGTTTGTAGTTGACGACTTGTTCGTCCGAGCTATGAAAAGATAAGTTGTAGCTATAATCGAGAAGTAGAAACAAGAAGTTAGGAAATTGAACGAGACTTGAAATGGTTTAGTAATTGTTTAGTTTGAACGACGAGGTTTGGATCGTCGTGTTTATAAACGAGAAATGAAAAGGGGTTTATCACGTATGATAATATGAGGTGACTGCCTTGGGTCAGTTTTTGTGCGGAATTAAAAGTGTTTAAGCTTTAATAGAACCTAGAAAACCGTGCGTCGATTTTATCGAGCATTAGGGTTCACTCGGCAGTTTTTGCGACCTTTCACGGAAACTGCGATATCTCCTAGCTCATTAATTAGAATTGAGATCCGCGAATTGGAGAGTAAACTAGACACCTGAGGCTATCTTTTGGTAGAGGGCACGACCCCTGTTTCGCAAACCCCTGTTCTGGACAGACTTACTGACCTCGTGCAGTGTATGTTCAAAATGTAGTTTCTTAAGTTGAATTCTTCTCAACTTAGTTTCTTTCGATCTTGTTAGTCATTTCAAGTTATCGACTACCTTCTTTCTACCGACTTAAAGTGTTGAGTACAAAACCGAGTAAGCGTCAATCGAGATGCGTTCGTGTCTCGTTTCTTTTTAACTAAAAGAGTTTAGTTAACGTGCAAATGCCTAAAATGTCTAAAGAACTAAAACTTAATTCGAATTTCCGTATTCGATTATCTTGTACGAGCGAGTCTAAAGTATGATTATTTTACGATGAAGGAGGAAGTCAGCAGTAAGGAAAGGACGGAAGATCAGAAGAACGGAAGCTCAGTTATTAGTTCTGTAATCTAAGGTGCGCTTTCCTATATATCAAATAAAACGAGCAATGCTCGAAAACCTTTTCTTTATCGCTTTGATAATCGTGTTTTCAAGGTGATAATCATGGCATGAACTGTTTTGTGTTTTATGTGAGTTCTCTTGTACCTTATGAGTTAATCAAAAGGGGTTAACTAATGATCGGCTCTGAGTTAGTCAAAAGGGGCTTTCCAGAGTTAGTGCACTTTGTAGCCTGTGGTGTA
Source organism: Schizonepeta tenuifolia (assembly GCA_029490685.1). Classification (NCBI taxonomy): domain Eukaryota; kingdom Viridiplantae; phylum Streptophyta; class Magnoliopsida; order Lamiales; family Lamiaceae; genus Schizonepeta; species Schizonepeta tenuifolia. The sequence continues at coordinate 15,742,242 of CM055957.1, forward strand.
TGTGGTATCCTGTTGAGGGGTAGCCAGCCATGGTGAATTATGATTGGTCAAGATTTGAACGTAATATCTACGAAAAATGCTTGCAAGCTACTTTATGAATGAAATGAAAATGTTTAATAGGCATGGGCTCTTTTAAATGAAAACCCCGATGCGCTATAGAATGAGATGCCTGATTATCTATACCTATGATTATGTTTTCGGCAACGTGCCCACTGAGTACTTTTGTACTTAGCCCTGCATATGTTGTCTAAATGTGCAGGTTGAAGCGACGAAGCGGCGTTGGTTGAGTTAGAGTTAAATGAGGATTAAGGAAGACTTGTATATAGTTCACAATTCCGCTACTAGACTCTAAACTCTTCTTTTGATGTTGTGTTTTAACACTGTAGTCTAAGTTCTGTAATATAACTTAGAAGCTTTTGAAGTACTTTCTCGAGTAATCTTTCGAGATTAACTCTTTCTTTCGATAATAAAGTTTTGTTCATAGAAGATAAGATGTATGTATGTATGTTTCTTCTTTCAATATTCCACCTTCTTCCCCGCTTCTTTAATCCAACCCCAGTCGCACCCCGGCTTCTGCCGTCCCTCGGGATTTGGGGATGTGACAAGAAAGCATAGAACTAGAACCCTACTGTTCTTCCCTATTCACAACCTTTACTCAACCTCTGCCGCTCCCGTCACTCAACCTGCACATTCTATAAAACAAATGCAGGGCTAAGTATAAACATACTTAGTGGGCACATTGCCGAAAATATATCATAAATATAGATTAAATCAGGCATCTCAATAAATAGTGCATTGGGGTTTTTCATCAAATGCCCATGCCTACTAAACATTTTCTTTCACTTTTCACAATATAGCTTGGCCAAGCCTTTACTGATGTTACGTTCAAACTTGCCCAACTTCTGTTTCAACGCAGGGGAAGAGTATACTTCTTCTGCGCACGTTCTATTCACCGTGGCTGGCTACCCCTCAACAGAGTACCACACACACCGGCTACCATGTATACTAAACCCTGGAAAACCCTTTTGGTTAACTCAACGGTCTGATCGATTAGTTAGCCCCCTTTGGCTAACTCAGAAAGGCACAAGAGAACTCACATAAAACAAAGTATTTTCATGCCATGATAATCACTTTAAAACATAGTTATAAAGCGATAAGTAAACATTTTCGAGCATCGCTCATTTGATTTGATATATAGAAAAGCCCACCTTAGGAAATTACAGAACTAAAACACGAGCTTCCGTCTTTGGTCTTCCGTCCTATCTTTGCCCTCGACTTCCTCCTTTTATCGCAAATAAACAAACTTTAGTAGACGGTCGCAACGATAAAAGAAACAGAAAATCGAATTCGGTTTAAGACTTTTAGGCCTTTGCACTTTAACTAATCTCTTTTTAATTAACGGAGAAACGAGACTCGAACAAATCTCGTTTAGAACTAACTCGTTTCCTTACTCGACACTTAGGTTAGTTAATAACGGGAGTTGATAACTTATAACGACTTAGAAGTTCTCAAAGAACTAAGTTAAATAGAATTCAACTTAAGAAAACGAGTTTACGAAAGTTTCTGCACAAGGCAGTAACTTTGGAGAATCTACAGAACCGATTTCTGCGAAACAGGGGATGAATTTGGTACCAAAAGAAAGCTACGGATGTCTAATTTACTGTCCAATTTACGGATCTCGATTTTGTTAAGCGAGCTAAAAGTTATGACAGTTTCCGTAAAGGGTCGCAAAACAGTCCGAGTTAACCCTAATGCTCGATAAAACTCGACGCACAAATCCCTAGGTTCGATCAATGCTATACAACCTTTATGCGCGTGAAATTATTATCATTTTACAGTTAAGACACACGTTCCTTTATCGGGAATACCTTCACGTCTCTTGATTAACAAAACGACGAGCACTTCCTCGTCTTTTTCAACTATTCAATTACTAAACCAAATTTCATTTCAAATTCGATTCAATTCTTTAACTTCTATATTCATATTTATATGAAATCATCACCAACTACAATCTTGTTTATTTATCAACATCAAAAACTAATATCAAATTAGTTTCCTCATTCGACTTCCCTATCGACAATTAAACTCGTTTCTTCGTCTCTTACTTAAAACTCGACTTTTTCTTATAATAACTTCAAATTTTCCAATTACGTTCATTAACTACTAAGATTAGCGAATATTTAAACCATAAACCTATATCATTATCCATACTAAACTTATCGACGATTCTTCGTCTCTTACTAGAAATTCAATATTCTCCGAATTCGCTCAAACTTTCCAATTACGTTCAACAACTACTAAGATCAATTAATATGAAAATCATATACTCAAATTATTATCGAATCTTAACTTATTATCGGTTCTTCGTCTCTTACGATTTCCATTTTATTTTTAGAAAATTCTAATTAAATTATATGTTTATCTACAAGCTTACTACTTATCAATTATATCATCACATCATCAATACTACATGTTTTACTTCATCAAAACCCCACTTTTTCCTCTCTTACATCTTTGTTTTTATTTTTAGAAAATTACCAATTAATTTATCCAACCATCTACCGATCCATAGACTACTAATCCACAAATCAATCATCTAAAATCGAACTTAATCTTCAACTACAATTTTATATAAAATTTCGGTTATTTCACAGAATTAAGGAGGATTTTTTCCACTTGATTTCTACCATAGAAATTCAATCCTAAGCATGAAATAGCATGAATTAAACCTAAACATCATACTATATCCTCATGAAATTTTCGAAAATAACAATACTTGAAGGAATGAAATTTTGTTCGGTTCAAACTATAGAGGAAACTCTTACCTTAACGATTATGTATTCGGAATTAAGATTGATCAGAAGATGAACTAGCTATGAACCTTGAATCCTTGAAGAACTTGAGATCTTTAATGGAGGAATGAAGAACAAAAGAGAGAAAGAGGGAGAGAGAGAGTGTGGCGGCAAAGAGGGGAGAGATAAGGGAGAAAATGGTGAGGTGTTAAGTGATATAATTGCATAAAGTAGAAAAATATCTAAGGATGACTCATAGGGGAGAGGCGGTTTAGATAGGATTTTTAAGTCGTAAATATCTCGTTTACGGGTCTAATACGGCGTATATAAATCGATTAATTATTTTCCTAGACGGTTAGAAATAATTTACTTACTCGGAAAGCATAATTCGTTTTCCAAAATCCGATGAAAAGTCGGGACATGACAGTCCAAATTTCGCCCTGAAAAATAATAAAAACTGACTTTTCTGGTAGACTCGTTTCGCGAAAAAGTGAATGTAAAATCAGACGGTTTTTCGATCTGAGTTTTCGAACGAAAATTCTATCGGACGCGAAAACCCTAATACAGTAGTCGTTCAACCGACTTCTGGAATTTATTTTCAGAAACGTATTTCACCGTTAGTCTTAGAATTGAAAATCCTTAACTTAGGCGTACAAAGCCTTAATTAATACTTAAATTTTTATTTTAGCGACGGAAGAAATATCTGGGTATTACATCCTACCCCTCTAACAAGAAATTTCGTCCCGAAATTTGCATGCCTTCTTCAAATAGGTAAGGGTATTTTTCTTTCATCTTTTCTTCGAGTTCCCACATGGCTTCTTCTTGCCCGTGGTGATTCCATAGCACTTTAACCAAAGGTATCGACTTATTTCTTAATTTTTGCTCTTTTCGATCCAAGATTGATAATGGTTTTTCTTCATAACTTAAGTCGGACTCAAGAACAACGTCTTGTTGGTTAATTACGTGCTTAGGGTCAAAGACATACATTCGTAATTGAGATACGTGAAACACATTATGGACACTTCCTAGACTTGGCGGTAAGGCCAATCTATAAGCAACAGGTCCTATTTTCTCCAAAATCTCATAAGGTCCTATAAACCTTGGTCTGAGTTTACCCTTAACACCGAATCTAATGATTCCCTTAGATGGAGAAATCTTGAGGAAAACCTTATCCCCAACTTCGAAGCTAAGATTGGTTCGACGATCATCGGCGTAAGACTTTTGTCGGCTCTGGGCCTCTTTCATTCTAACTCGAATATGTTGAATGATCTCGATCATTTCACTGACCGTATCGGGTCCTGGGTTCTTTCTTTCACCTACTTCATCCCAATAAAGTGGTGACCTACACTTCCTTCCATACAAAGCCTCGTAAGGTGCCATTCTTATCGTTGCTTGATAACTGTTGTTGTACGCGAATTCGACTAATGGCAAGATCTTTTCCTAATTTTCACTTCTATCCAATACTACTGTTCTTAACATATCAACGAGTATCTGAATCGTTCTCTCGGATTGTCCATCTGTCTGAGGGTGAAAAGCGGTACTAAAATTAAGTTCAGTACCTAACTCCTTCTGCATAGTGATCCAAAATCTCGAAGTGAATTTGGCATCTCTATCAGACGTTATTGACTTCGGTATTCCGTGCAGATGTACAATCTCACGGACATACAACTGTGCCAACTTCTCTGATCCATAGGTAATTGGGATTGGTAAAAAATGAGCTGATTTTGTGAGCCTATCGATAACTACCCAGATGGCAGTATTTCCTTTTTTAGTCTTGGGCAAACCTGTCACAAAATCCATGGCTATATCTTCCCATTTCCATGTTGGAATACTTAATAGTTGTAACAACCCGTATGGTCGTCGGTGTAGAGCTTTCACTTGTTGACAAGCCAAACATCTTTCTACAAACGAGGCAACATCTCGTTTCAAACCGTTCCACCAGAAATTCCTTTTTAAGTCTTGATACATCTTCGTACTCCCTGGGTGTCTTGTATACGGTGTATCGTGAGCCTAACTCATGATATCGTTCTTCAATTTGTCGTCTTCAGGGATACAAAGTCTGCCTTCAAATAAAATTGCATTATCTGGTGCCTCGGAAAAACCGTCCGGTTTATCCGTTCTTATCCTTAGTCGAAGCTTCTCAATCGACTCGTCCTTTCTCTGAGCGCTTATGATTCTTTCTCGTAAATCCGATGTAGCTACGAATGTTGCTATATGGTTTGTTATCGTTTCAGGTATATCGAGCACTTCTAAGTCCATTTTCTCAAATTCTCGTTCAAGAGTTTCTTCCTCAACAAAGAGACACCCTAACTTGGTTGGAGTCTTGCGACTCAGCGCGTCAGCTACAACGTTTGCTTTTCCTGGATGGTAATTGATACCACAATCATAATCCTTGACTAATTCGAGCCATCGTCTTTGTCTCATATTCAATTTCTTTTGCTCGAAAAAGTACTTCAAACTCTTATGGTCTGTAAAAATCTCAACCCTAACACCATAGAGGTGATGTCTCCAAATTTTCAACGCATGCACAACGGTTGCTAGTTCTAAGTCGTGGGTTGGATACTCAGCTTCATGTGGTCGAAGTTGTCGTGAAACATAAGCTATCACCTTTCCGTCCTGCATCAATACACACCCTAATCCGTTCTTTGAAGCATCTGTATAGACTATGTATTCCTTATTTGCTTCTGGCTGAGCTAACACGAGTGCTGTGGTTAACTTTTCCTTGAGTGTCTGAAAACTTGTCTCGCATTCGTCAGTCCATTTATACTTGTTTTCCTTTCGGAGTAGTTACATCATAGGTCTAGCAATTGTAGAAAATCCCTCGATGAATCTTCTATAGTAGCCGGCTAAACCTAAGAAACTCCTAATTTCTTTCGGACTTGTTGGCGATTTCCAATCGCGTACTGCCTCTACCTTGGCAGGATCTACTTTGATGCCTTCTGGTGATACTATGTGTCCAAGAAACATTACTTCCTTCAGCCAAAACTCGTACTTACTGAATTTGGCATAAAGTTTTTCAGCTCTAAGCATTTCTAACACTATTCGCAAGTGTTCCTCGTGCTCCTTCTCATTCTTGGAGTAAATGAGAATGTCGTCGATGAAAACTAAGACGAATTTGTCTAAGTACGAGTGAAAAACTCGATTCATGAGATCTATGAATACTGCGAGAGCGTTAGTCAAACCAAATGGCATAACTAGGAATTCGTAATGGCCATATCTGGTTCGGAATGCAGTCTTAAATATATCCTCGAGTTTAATTTTCAATTGATGATACCCAGATCTTAAGTCTATTTTTGAAAAGACACCTGCGCCCTTAAGCTGGCTGATCAAAGAGGTCTTCTATCCTTGGCAAAGGATACTTATTCTTAAGGGTGATCTTATTTAGCTTTCGATAGTCTATGCACATCCTCATAGAACCATCCTTCTTTCTGACGAACAAAACAGGTGCTCCCTAAGGTGAAACACTCGGTCTAATGAAACCAAGGTCTAACAACTCTTGCAGTTGGATTTTAAGCTCTTCTAACTCCTTGGGTGCCATCCTATATGGGGCTTTTGATTTGGGGGCCGACCCTGGTTCTAAGTCAATTGAAAAATCTATGTGACGGTCGGGTGGTAAACCATGTAATATTTCTAGAAAGACGTCTTTGTATTCATTAACAACTTTTACGTCTTGAATGGTCTTCGTGGCTCCTGGTTCTCCAACTAGGTACACAAGATAAGCTGTGCAACCCTTCTTCTTCATCAATTTCTTGGCTTGTAAGGCGGATATTATCGGTATCCTCTTGCCCATCGCAATCCCATGAAATTCTGTCGGCTCTTTTCCCGGTGGCTGGAAAGAGATTTTCCTCTCTTTGCAGAGAATCGTGGCATAATTCTTAGACAACCAGTCCATTCCTAAAATTATATCTACATCCCACATTATCATAACGTTCAAGTTGTTCGCTTTAACCTTAAGAGTTCCAATTTCTAATTCTAGGTTAGAGCAAACATGCGTGGAAGTAGTGATCTATCCTGAAGGTGTAGCTACTCTCATAGCGTGTTCAGCTCGTACAGGTCTGATATCTAAGTTATCCGCACATGAACCAGCAATAAAAGAATGCGATGCGCCAGTATCAAACAGTATCTTAATAGGGGTATTATGAAGTTTACCCATACCTGCTAGGTTTCTCTTGCCCTTATTCTGCGCATTCTGTTTGATCGCACATGCCCTGGCATTCTGTTGCTGTTGAGCGTGCTGCTGGAATTGCTGCTGTGTCATCTGCTGCTGCGGCAGAGCCTGAATTGCCCTCAAAGGCTGGGGCTATCCATACTGATTTTGTCCTGCCGCTTGCAACGGTTTCGGGCAATCCTTCTTAATGTGCCCCTTCTGCCCGCAGTTGAAGCAACTTCTAGAGTTCTCTTAACAGATCCCATAGTGTACCCTATTACACTTAGGAATGGTAACTCTTCCTTGGTTATTTCCTCCTGGGTTATTCCTTTGTTGCCCTTGTGGTTGACCTTGCTGGTTATTTTCTTTCCATGGTCCTGCTTGATTATTTCCTTGTAAATACAGTCCCGACTGACTGTTTCCTTGCCATGGCTTCTTGCCATAATTGTTATTCTGGTTAGGCTGCTGATAGCCTCGCTGATTCCCATTCTGATTTCCCTGATTGTTGGAGTACTGATAGTAGCCACTGTTGTTTCCTCCTTCCCATTTCCTTTTTCTCTAGTAGTTATTATTGTTGTTATTGCCGAAATGGCCTCGATTCTGAGTCTGGTTTGGGGTTGGTGCGGGTATTATAGCTTTCCTTTCATCAGGCACTACGACCTCCATCTCTAGGGCTCGTCCTAGTATTTCTGTGTAGCTCAGTCCTCCGTGACTGGCCAGTGCTACACCTAATTCGTGCTTAAGTCCCCCACGGAACTTCTTTGCTATCTTATCCTCGGTATCTACCTGAGCAGGTGCATACCTTGACAACTCACAGAACTTCACATCGTACTCGATCACTGTCATCTTTCCCTATTTCAAACTATAGAACTCAGCCTCTTTCTGCGCTCTATAGGTCTTAGGTACGTACTTATCGTACAATGCTTCCTTAAATTCCTCCCAGGTAAAACGAGCCAGGTGCTCCGCAGGTATAACCTTCTGCCTAGCTTCCCACCAGTAGTCAGCTGGTCCGGAAAGCTGGAATGCAATGCACAACAGACGCTCCTCATCAGTACATCTGAGGAGTTTGAAGATTCTCTCAATGGTTCGAACCCAAAGCTCAGCATCGCTTGGGTTACGAGATCCATTAAACACAGGTGGATTCCATTTGAGGAATAAGTCCTCAATATCACGACGGCGTGGCGGTGGAGGTGGTGATGGTGATGGTGGTGGTGGTGTATCTTGTCGTTCTTGTTCCTCATCTCTATTATTTTGAGCTTGACGTCTACCACGTCCCCTGGGCCTACTAGGTCCTCTTCTGTTGTTAACTACTCTTGGCAGCATTCTTGAACTATTGGAAACAAGAATCCTCATTAGCGTTTTGATTTTAAGCTTTCGTTTACTTACTAAACCGTTTTCTAACATAAACAAGTTCATGGAAAAGAAATAGATAATAACTTCGATGCTAGCTCTTTAAACTTTTAACTTCTTAAGTTAAACCAGAATATTCATCTAAACTTTTCTTCTAATCGCGTTTAGAAGAAACTTTCACAAGATCAAAGCCCACTCACGGGGTTATATATTATATACACGTCAAAAAGGATACTAATTTTGCCTCTAACAAGAACTTATACAAAAAGTTAAACTACAACTAGTCTAAACTAGGCTAACTGCCTATCTATGTACCGGGTGCACTAACAGGTTGCATCTCCGTATCTACTGGGAGTACTAGAACAGACACGATTCATAAAATTTCGTATCTGAATAGAGTACTACAAAAGAAGTCTACTGATCCGGCTATGTACAAGACAAAAAGAAACTTCTACTACTACGCGTCTAAGACGCTCTGCTCAACTAGCTGCGGTCGAGTCACTGCTGCCCTTTACGGCCTGCAACTCCTCGGGGTCCTCCTTCGGGTCCTCCTCTGGGTCGTCCTCCATCGGATCCTCCTCCGGATCCTTCTCTGAATCCGTACCAAAGACGAGTTGAAGTGTCTCGTCAACCCTCAAAGTGGTGCTGTCTAAAAGTACAAGTGGTGGTGGCGGAGGCACGTCCGTAACAGTTCTCTCTGAGTCGTCCAAACTGGTCTCTACTGTACGCTTCTTCAGGGAAAGAAGGTGCTCAAGAAGTGAACTAGCCATGTATGCCTCTGCAAAACGGGCCCTAGATGGTCCCGCCTCGAACTATCCTCGGTCCCTCATCCACTCCGCACAAATCTCCTCAAGTGGTGTAAGAGGAGATGGTAACTCTAGCATCGCAGCAAGCTCTGCGTCTATCTCTAAGTATCCTACTCCGGGAACTAACTCCTCACTGGGTGCAAGTACTGGTGGCAACTCTACCAGTGCGGCCATCTCTGGATCCATGGCAAATGGCTCAGGCTCGAGATCTGTTGGAATGTGGAGGTAGGGAAGGTGCTCCTGAACCGGAACAGACCACATGAACCGACTCTCAAAGAAGCTCCCGTGTATGGCTAGAGCGATCCAGAAAAGTCGCCGGTCGGCTCGGTGTCATCACCGATCAGTGCAAGGGGTTACCAAGAGATGTCTGTGCCCAACCGTGCCACTCGTCGGGCAGCCGTATGATCAAATCGGCTATTGCTTGACACTCCAAAACAAAGTGCCGAGCTGCGTAGAAATGTGCAGCGAAGTCACTGACTATCTGCCCTATATCATGGTTTGGGTCTACCTCGTAGTCGTGGTACTCGTCCAAGATCTCGTCTACCACAAAACGCTGTCTCAGGGGTTGGCTCTTCCGAGCCGTGACACGTGTAGCAGGCATCCTACAAAGATTTTAAGAGAGCACAGATCAGTAACTAGTAGGATAATAACATGTCTTAAGAAAATTCTTAAATTACAATTAGAATATTCCATTATTCAAATTGCAATACTTAACCACTTAATCACAACTTGTCTTAATCATCTAGCAATTTCAAGAAATTGCACTCAAACAATACACGAAATAGAACCATTTCCTGCGATTTCTTTCCATCTTCTTAACTTATCATCTTATTATCCTTTATTTTATTTCCTTAAAAGAAAACTCTTACGGCTTTTATTTATAAAAACAAGTTGACTCCAATGAGTCTGTTGTTCATGTCACTTTACACATGTGACATTCGTTTATTTACTTTGATTCCCTTTATTCTGCCCTTTCCGATCCGATCGTTTCTTGAATATTTTGGAACCAACATTTCTTAGAATGTCTATGTTCTCAAAGAATCGGGAAGGCCTTAGAATAAGTCTAGATTCTCATGCCAACAAAACATCTCAATCAAAGAAATTATAACTCACATAATTTCACATACTTTCACAAAGTATAGTACTCATACTTTCACATAATTCACATAATATCACAAAGTATAATTCTTATACTTTAATCAAATTCATTCTTGGCATACTTATTCTCAACTTACTTTCATACTTTAACAAAAATTCTCCTTAAAAGAAATCACGCTTCTGAAACTCTTTCCTTTCTTTCCTTCTTTGGTTGAGTCGACGTAGCGGGAGGTTGAGTTGTCGTCTACACTCTTAAACTTAGTGTTACGACCTAACTTTACTTGAAAGAAGACTTAGGTGTAGAGCATATACAAATACTCCACCTTACTACTGAAAGGAACTTGTATGCAGAGTAGAAACGACTGCTCTGATACCACTCTGTCACAGCCCCAAATCCCGAGGGACGGCAAGGCCGGAGTGCGACTAGGGATTGGATTAAAGAAGCGGGGAAGAAGGGGGAATAAAATAAATAAACACAATAACTAAACAACAACTGATATCTATGAACAGACTTTATTTAAAAAGAAAGAGAGTCGACCTCGAAGGATCGCTCGACAGAGTTGTTCTCAAAAGAAACTAAGTTCAGAGTACGGGATTTAGATCAAAAGATTATACACAGACACGAAATAGTTTGGCAGCGGAAAGTGTAGAATTAAAACCCTACTGTTCTTTTCACAACCTTTACTCAACCTCCGCCGCTCCCGTCACTCAACCTGCACATTTTATAAAACAAATACAGAGCTAAGTATAAACATACTTAGTGGGCACATTGCCGAAAACATATCATAAATATAGATTAAATCAGGCATCTCAATAAATAGCGCATCGGGGTTTTTCATCAAATGCCCGTGCCTACTAAACATTTTCTTTCACTTTTCACAATATAGCTTGGCCAAGCCTTTACTGATGTTACGTTCAAACTTGCCCAACTTCTGTTTCAACGCCGGGGAAGAGTATACTTCTTCCGCACACGTTCTATTCACTGTGGCTAGCTACCCCTCAACAGAGTACCACACACACCGGCTACCGTGTACACTAAACCCTGGAAAACCCTTTTGGTTAACTCAGCGGTCCGATCGATTAGTTAGCCCCCTTTAGCTAACTCAGAAAGATTTAGAGAACTTACATAAAACAAAGTATTTTCATGCCATGATAATCACTTAAAAACACAGTTATAAAGCGATAAGTAAACATTTTCGAGCATCGCTCATTTGATTTGATATATAGAAAAGCCCACCATAGGCAATTACAGAACTAAAACACGAGCGTCCGTCTTTGGTCTTCCGTCCTATCTTTGACCTCGACTTCCTCCTTTTATCGCAAATAAACAAACTTTAATAGACGGTCGCAACGATAAAAGAAACAGAAAATCGAATTCGGTTTAAGACTTTTAGGCCTTTGCACTTTAACTAATCTCTTTTTAATTAACGGAGAAACGAGACTCGAACAAATCTCGTTTAGAACTAACTCGTTTCCTTTCTCGACACTTAGGTTAGTTCATAACGGGAGTTGATAACTTATAACAACTTAGAAGTTCTCAAAGAACTAAGTTAAAAAGAATTCAACTTAAGAAAACGAGTTTACGAAAGTTTCTGCACAAGGCAGTAACTCTGGAGCATCTACAGAACAGATTTCTGCGAAACAGGGGATGAATTTGGTAGTAAAAGAAAGCTACGGATGTCTAGTTTACTGTCCAATTTTTGGATCTCGATTTCGTTAAGCGAGCTAAAAGTTATGACACTTTCCGTAAAGGGTCGCAAAACAGTCCGAGTTAACCCTAATGCTCGATAAAACTCGACGCACACTAGGCTCGATCAATTCTATACAACCTTTATGCGCGTGAAATTATTATCATTTTACAGTTAAGACACACGTTCCTTTATCGGGAATACCTTCACGTCTCTTGATTAACAAAACGACGAGCACTTCCTCGTTTTTTTCAACTATTCAATTACTAAACCAAATTTCATTTCAAATTCGATTCAATTCTTTAACTTCTATATTCATATTTATATGAAATCATCACCAACTACAATCTTGTTTATTTATCAACATCAAATACTAATATCAAATTAGTTTCCTCATTCGACTTCCCTATCGACAATTAAACTCGTTTCTTCGTCTCTTACTTAAAACTCGACTTTCTTAGAATTCGTTCAAATTTTCTAATTACGTTCATTAACTACTAAGATTAGCAAATATTCAAACCATAAACCTATATCATTATCCATACTAAACTTATCGACGATTCTTCGTCTCTTACTAGAAATTCAATATTCTCCAAATTCGCTCAAACTTTCCAATTACGTTCAACAACTACTAAGATCAATTAATATGAAAACCATATACTCAAATTATTATCGAGTCTTAACTTATCATCGGTTCTTCGTCTCTTACGATTTTCATTTTATTTTTAGAAAATTCTAATTAAATTATATGTTTATCTACAAGCTTACTACTTATCAATTATATTATGACATCATCAATACTACATGTTTTACTTCATCAAAACCCCACTTCTTCCTCTCTTACATATTTGCTTTTATTTTTAGAAAATTACCAATTAATTCATCCAACCATCTACCGATCCATAAAGTACTAATCCACAAATCAATCATCTAAAATCGAACTTAATCTTCAACTACAATTTTATATAAAATTTCGGTTATTTCACAGAATTAAGGAGGATTTTTTCCACTTGATTTCTACCATAGAAATTCAATCCTAAGCATGAAATAACATGAATTAAACCTAAACATCATACTATATCCTCATGAAATTTTCGAAAATAACAATACTTGAAGGAATGAAATTTTGTTCGGTTCAAACTATAGAGGAAACTCTTACCTTAACGATTATGTATTCGGAATTAAGATTGATCGGAAGATGAACTAGCTATGAACCTTGAATCCTTGAAGAACTTGAGAGCTTTAATGGAGGAATGAAGAACAAAAGAGAGAAAGAGGGAGAGAGAGTGTGGCGGAAAAGAGGGGAGAGATAAGGGAGAAAATGGTGAGGTGTTAAGTGATATAATTGCATAGTAGAAAAATATCTAACAAAGGATGACTCATAGGGTGGAGGCAGTTTAGATAGGATTTTTAAGTCGAAAATATCTCGTTTACGTGTCTAATACGGCATATATAAATCGATTAATTATTTTCTTAGACGATTACGTTTTTGACGAAATCTAATTCAACCATTAGATTAGAAATAATTTACTTACTCGGAAAACATAATTCATTTTCCAAAATCCGATGAAAAGTAGGGACACGACAGTCCAAATTTCGCCCGGAAAAATAATAAAAACTGACTTTCTCTGGTAGACTCGTATCGCAGAAAAAGTGAATGTAAAATCAGACGGTTTTTCGATCTGATTTTTCGAACGAAAATTCTATCGGATGCGAAAACCCTAATACAGTAGTCGTTCAACCGACTTCTGGAATTTATTTTTCAGAAACGGATTTCACCGTTAGTCTTAGAATTGAAAATCCTTAACTTGCAAAGCCTTAATTAATAATTAAATTTTTATTTTAGCGACGTAAAAAATATCTGGGGTATTACAAATAGCCACTTGAATCATTAAATTTGGAGTTCGTATGAAGAAGTCATGAAAAAGTCAACAATTTCATAATAAAAGTTGACATATTTAAATTTAAGTGGAAATAAATAAATTAGAGAAGTTTATGAGTTAAAATAAATAAACGAGGAGTATTAGAACTTGAATCGAGTGAAAACGAGCTCTTAAGAATGAATAAAGGTAAACGATGAAATAAAAGAATTTGTCTCGATTCAAAAAGTCGAAAATCAAGATTGAACGAAAAATCATTCAATAGAAATTATTTTAAGAGAAATATAAGAATATGAGAAGTTATGAGCAAGATAATATATTTTTCTAGAAGAACGTGCCAAAAGATACTCGAGAAATATTATCTGATAAAACAGAGTTTAAATTTGAAGTCCTTGAATTTTTATGTGAAAAATTAAGTTAAATTTGATGAAAACCGAGAAATATAATTTTTAGATGAAAAACGAGCAATATTATATATCTGAGATAATTGTCTGTTAATAATATATGTGACTGTGAAATAACACAGTGATGACTGAATTGCGATATGTGTGAACGAGATAAAATCTTGTATTTGTTTGAAATTAATTGAGTTAAGAAATTGAGGAAATTGAAGTTTGAGAAATAATATATTGAAATTAATATTTGGATGCTCGATTTTGATGAGAATATAAATATGCCGATAAGTTATTGGTATAATACTTGGGTAGAAATTAAGAATCGAGTGTTCGAAAAGACGAGTTGAGAATTTAGAAATCGAGTCATATAGAAATCCGATAAACGGATTTATATTCGCTGTTTTCCAAAAACGTAAAACTCGTCCTTATATAAAATTATTTTGAAGGCACGAGTGGAGTGGGAAAATAGGACAGCGAGTGAAAGAGAATAAACGAGCAGTGCCACTATTCATGTGGACTTTCTGAACTAAAACTCAAAGATGAATACGCAATTTATTTTATATATATGCACTTTTATTTAAAGTTGATTGACTTGCCTGAGTTTTTATGTTTTATTATATAATCCTCTACTTTATATTATGTGATGAGAATGAGTCCTGTGGATGCACAGGATGAAGTCCTGTTCAAAACGTGACAATGCATGCATTAGATTAGTTGACCGTGAGCCTTGTTATATTCTAGCCGGTCGTAAAGTAACTGTGAGCCTTGCTTCGGTTGGGCCGGTTATGTAAAGACTGTGAGCTTTACTTTGATTGGGCCAGTTATAGTGCTCGAGGAGGAGACCTACTTCTCGACACCACAAAAAAGCGAGATGCGTAGATGGATTCGTACCTGAGAGAAAATGACCATGGTCGATTTACAAACAAAACGAAAATGATTTTAAGCTGCCAAATTCTTTTAAATAATTATATCTAACACTTGTGAAGCAGCTAAAGAGGCAAGTACAATCATATAGCTCCATCGAGCGAGTTTTAAAAAGTATTTTGGCATGTGTCTACTGAGTACGAACTACTCAGGCCATGCATGTTATTTCTAAAATGTGCAGGTTAGATCGGATGAGGAAGGTTGTGGTGTGCTTGGGCGGCTCGTTGATAATATGAGTCTATTTTTTGAAGTTAAACTTGAGGTTATGTGTCTTCATATATATAGCCTTGGGATTTGATGTGATGTTTATATTCCGCTCCAACACCATTACTTTATCGTTTTCACTTGCATGCTCGATTTTCATGACCATGAGCCCGTGTGCTCGACAAACCCTAAACCCTTTCTGGATTCCGTTTCAAAACGGTGATAAATTTGCTAATGATTCCTCATGAATCCTTTAACCACTATTGATAATCTTATTTAAATTATTGGCCCACTTCCAAATGCAAAAGTTATTAATAACCAAACCTAATCCATTTGTTGAGTCGTTCATTCATTGAGATTAATCGGTTATTAATCTTCATTGAGTAATCATAAATTGATTATTGATGAAAGTCCTTAATCATCGAGCATGTTTCTTTTGTTAAAGTTTAGTTATTTCATCTCATTGCCCCTTGCATTCTAGTTGTTTTAATACACTTGGAATTGGGTTGTGACATTTTTCTTCTCAAAACTCACGACACACACATATACTTATACTCCATGGATTTCTTTTCTTATTTCTTTGCATGAAAAGTTTACTTATTAAGGATTCATGCTTAAGAACACAAAGATCAATTTATCTCTTAACATACTCAAATTTTTTGATCATGGCAAGGAAGAAAAATACGAAGTTCTTAAGCTTTAAAGGGTGAATCCTTACTAACTCTTTCTCGATCGATAATTTCTACTTCATTCCTCGCAACTCTAGCTTTATTTCCTTGATTTCCTTGAAGAAAAATCGAAGCTTATGATGGTGACAAGAACTCGGCAGCTTCAAGGAGATGGAAGGAAGAAAATGATTGATTTTACTTGAGTTTGAGAAGAGGTAGGATGAAATTTTGAATCCTTGAATCTTTAGCTTCGTTTCTTGATTTTTTGAGTGAAGAAAATGGAGCTATGGAGCTATGGAGCTGCTGCTGCCATGGAGTTGATGAAGGAGAGAGATGATGTTGGTGATGGTGATGATAGCCGAAGATGAGAGAGAGATGGAGAGAGGTGAATGATGCGTGTGATTTAGGGAGGAAAAGAGAGTGTATTATACTTGCTAGAGATGAGAGTGGAATAAAAAAGGGGTAGAGGGAGTGAGAGGTCGGCTGGTATGGGAGGGATAAATCTGATTTTTATCAGGTAAAAATCCCCGGAAGAAAAGATTTTATTCGTACAATATATCCCTCTTAAAACGTTAACTTTAATCTCTCTTTTCGGCACTTTCTAGACATCAGATTTCACTCT
This sequence comes from Schizonepeta tenuifolia, assembly GCA_029490685.1. NCBI lineage: Eukaryota > Viridiplantae > Streptophyta > Magnoliopsida > Lamiales > Lamiaceae > Schizonepeta > Schizonepeta tenuifolia. The sequence continues at coordinate 15,758,816 of CM055957.1, forward strand.
AGTTCGCACCATTACTCACAAAATAGTTTATAGTTTCTAAAATGCCCACTTTCATATATAAATTCCGAATAATAAAGAAGTCGGAAATCTCTATTGTGCATATTCGTCGTTATTTTGAACATAGTTCAAAACTCGATTTGTAGATCTCGGATTTCTCTCTAACTTGCATCATTAGTCACAAAATATTTTCTAGATTCGGAACAGGGGCAAATTCCGTATAATGAAAAAGTCGTAAAAAGTCGTGACGGGTTACTATTCACATTAGTTGCGTTTTAAAAAATAATTCAAACTCGACTCAAATGATCTCGAAAAGTTCTCAAACTTGTATCATTGGTCTAAAAATAAATTCTAGATTCCAATGACACTGATTAAACTGAATTCGGGGTGTATTGACCGAGGGTTGACTTTTTCGGTCAAAGTTACTATTAATCAAAAGTTAACTGTCTCGGAATTGTCTGAAATTCGAACTCATACTAAATCTCACATTCTTAAACTCATATAACTCTTCACATATTCGTTTCGAGTTGCTGAAACGAGAAAATTATAAGTTTGCCCTTTATGGGCATTTTAGTAATTTCATGAGAAAATTTAATCTCGGAAATTTTTATCACACAAAAATACACATAATCACATATAATAACACTTAAAAAACACTTAAGCACGTATAATCACATTTAAGATGATTAATTAGGGTTATAAAGATTCAGGGTATTAGAGGATTGCAGCTCCTCCGCTAACTGTATGCCTTCAGTTGCGTGGTTCAGTTGTCAACACAACTGAGCTGCTGTCCAGCTGAGACCGTGCTTCAGTTGGGTTGAAATCCCAACTGACCTTGAGCCTCAACTGAGTGTGATCGCTCAGTTGTGTCTAGGTCTCAGCTGAGTTCTTCACGAACCTCCTTCTTCAATCCGACTGACTTCTTCTGCTTGACTCTAGTAAAGATAAAAATCCTTATGCTCAAATAGTGATCTCTAGCTAAACAGAATAAAGGCAATCATCTACTCGATAAGGGGTTAGTTGGGTTTAGGCATCTTTCGAAACCTTTATAATTTTCCCAAACATTTTCCCCTTTTTGATGATGCCAAAACCCTAACTGACATCACCAACCTTTCCTAACTGATACCACAAATCGGTACCAGGAAGACTAAAAGATAGACTCAATTTTAGTCTTTAAAAGGAAAGTGTGAGCACAAAAACAAATACTAAAAAAAAAAAAGCAAAAAAAATGCTGACCTCGAACTTGGACAACTAAACAAGTGAGGTCAACAACCGAAAACCTTTTAACACCAACAACTTGTTATACTAGATAACAAATTGGGGAGGATTACAGTTACAACTGAGTTCAAGCAAAACTACAATTCTAACTTGTAATCTACTCTAGGTCTTCGTCTTTGACTCCTCCACCTCCTTAAGGGAGGGTCTTCATCTTTTTTTCCTCCAAGGTAGGAGGCTGAGGTCATCCCTTTTTTGACCATTTGAGTCTTTCCTTCAACTACCTTGGTAGCTGACGTCAGTTTCCTGAAAAGCCTCCCTTGAACAGGAGGAGACAACTGAGCCCTTGTCAACTTTCTTCTTCGGCCTTTTTTCAGCCTTCAATCCTGCGTGAAAGGCCGTCGGATTTTCACATCAAACTGGAGTAAACAGTCTAAGCAATATCCAAACAATGCCTTTTCTGCTTTTTCCCCCTTTTTGGCATCAACAAAAAGTTAAGGAGTGAGAGGGATTCGTAGGAGGCACCCCAGTATAGATTCGCTAAAGAGCAAAAATTTATATCTTCTTCACCACCTGGTGAGAACTACTCGACTGAGACTATGTTGTGAACAAGAGAAACCTTGGCAAGAAGCAGTCTCATGAGGGAATGTCGGAGGCTGAACGGACGTTCTGATAGATAGGTTATGAACGACCTGTTCAGGTGACATAGGATTGCAGATCTTCAACTCGATGTGCAATTGGAAGAACACTTAAGGGAGCTGTATTAGCAGGATCACACCATGAAGCACCCACATCATCAGTCGTCCTTTGAGGTGTCTGTGTCTCATGTAGCCATGAACACAATTGCTGAACCGATTGTTTCACAAATTCAGGGCTTGCAGAAGGAAAGAACTGCTTTGTAAAGTGGTAAGGCATATTCTTGATTTGGTTGGATTTTCTGAAGAGGAAGATAAACCTTATCAAGAGAGAAACCACAAAGCAAAAATATCATGAGAGAGAAGCAGAAAATTTTTGGAGTAGTTGAGATACGAATCCTGGATGAAATGCAAAATGAATTGCAAGCCCCTAATTTATAGGGAAGTTGAGATCCAAATCAACGGATCAGATCAACTCGTGCAGTTTCTTCAGGATAAATGACATATTTTAATGCGCCGTTTTAGAAAAAGCTGCTCCAGGAATGACAGTGATGGAACCCGTCATGAGGCGGTGTAGAACACTTGCGTGCGTGAGGAGAGTAAGTGACGCTATGTCAGCCCATATCGCAATCTACAAGCTTAGTCTAAGGAACTAGACCAACTTTCCAACGAGATGACCGCTTGGCTAATTCAATGCGTATGAATTGTAACAGATGCTTGAATTAAATTCAAAATATCGTCTTTAATGAAAAGGAACAAGTCAACATAGCGTTACTCAGTCGGCTTTGACCTCGACTGACTCTTCCACTCAGTTTGCTCTCAACTGACTCAAGTCATAAGTTCAGTAGAGGTTTTACTCCATCACTCAGCTGAACTGGACGGGAAGGCGAAAATGCTCAGTTCCCCCTCAAGTTGAGATTCCCCCTCAACTTGTGATGGAGTCCAAGGATCGTCATTGGTGCAAGATCCGGTGCATGTTCCTGTTGGTCCAGTTATAAGATCTCGAGCCAAGAAGTTCAAGGAAAGCTTGATGGGTTTAATTCAAGAAGTCTGGGATCAAGAGTTAATGAAGAAGCCCATTGGCGTTGGAGATTTGGATAGCCCAAGTTATGTTAATCTTATCATGTGAGAGTGGGCTCAAGTTTGAAGACTTGTTTTGTTTTGAAGACTTTATTTATTTATTTATTTTCGTTTAGTTGAGTCCATTAGTATTAGTCTTATTATTTTTGTTAGTTTGGGCTTGTTTAACTGATTAGTTAGTTGGGTTATTATTATAAGCCCATCCATTAAGTAGTTTTCTTCTTAGACTAGAGTTTTATTTCGCCTATATATAGGCATGTATGAGACGTTGTTTCGTAACCTTTGATTAATATATTACGTGAGTTATATTCTCTCTTGAGAGTTGTCAAATTCCTTTTGGTTTTGCCAAGACGAGTTCATTATCCAGCGAATCAACGAGTCAATCATCTCTCGTTGTGTGTCATTCAGCATCCCCGAGTTGCTGTATCGTCCTATTGTTGGGTTTTAGGAAACAATCGTACGCCTACTTCACTTGGAGAAACTGATACAGAGGTTTTGGGATTTCCATCGTTTGTTTATCCAGTTTGAGTCTTCCGCATGTGCCGAGGTTCATATCATTTTGGCATCAGGAGCCACGTTTTCGTATCCAGGTTTTTCTTTCTTCGTTGCGTCTTTCTGTGTCAGTTGCATCGTCGTCTTTCTTGTTTCTGTTCTTTATGTTCTTCGTGTTCTTATTTGTCGTAAAAAAAAATATGGTTTAGATCCGTGTCTTGTTTAAGTCCGCATCCAGTTTTCGTTTATTTCCATATATTGTCTCCATAACTTACCATATATAACCGCCCATATCCATACTATATATACCATCATTATCTTCTTACCATATATGTATATATATACCATCATTATCTTCCTACCATATATATATATATCTCATCCTTATCCTACCTTACCATATACAAGCCCATACTTCCATATACTACGCCATCTACCATAATTACTCCAAACTTCCATCTGACTCATATCATTACCATAATTTACGCCCTAAGAGACCATAATATTCATCTTACACGCCCTTTACTACAAATTCCAGTTTAACATAAAAGTGGTCGCCAAAGGTGCATTGTTGCGAATTTGGTCTTGTTCTTCACATTTTTGAAATTTACATTCCGAGAGGGTACAAAATTTCCGAAAATTCATTGTGTGCAAATTTTTCCATTGGGTTCCATGGGTCGTATAGAGTCTTTTGGAGCAGTTTCTGCGTGCACTTTTTCCGACTTTTTGGTTGCGTATCGTAGTGTTTTTCAGGTTCCTTGGGTCATGTAGAGTCGTTGAGCACGTTTCTGTGCAACGTGTTTTTGGGGTTTTCAATTTTCGTTTCTTCGTGTCTTTCTGTTCTTGTTTCCAGTTTTATATGTCTTTGGTTGTTTCGTTGTTTGTTGGTGGTGAATTCAAGTGGTAGATTGAGAGGATTTAATTCCTTGAGAGAGAATTTGAGTGGAAAAAGGCAAGAGTGGTGAGATTATTAGAGTGAAAAGAGCCATAATTGAGTGATACACGAGTGCTGAGTGATTCATTATTGAGTGATACACGAGTGCTCATGAGGTGATGAGGATTCTATTTTCACTAACCTTTGTTTCTTTGTCAAGATGTCTAAAGATGGTAAGCAGGTTACAGAGGAGGCAGACCGGCTTGTCGGCTATCCAAAGATGAAGTTACTGATGGAGGCACTTACATCAGAATTGGAGAGGATGTTGAAATCAAAGATAGAAGTGGTATTTGATAGACTTAACCTGATCGAGCAGTCGCAGGTTAGAGATACTGGTTCCAGTGGTGGTAGAGGACGTGGTGGTAGAAGCCGCGGTAGAGGAGGATGACGTGCTGATTATGATGATTATGTCGAAGATACAGAGTTTGATGAAGATGAAGAGGGCAACTGGCAAAGAGGTGGTACTCAGGATAACTACCTGGGCAACATCAAGATAAACATTCCCTCCTTTCAAGGGAAAAACGATCCAGAGTTGTACCTTGAGTGGGAGAGAAAGGTGGAGCTTATGTTTGACTACCATAACTATTCAGAGCTCAAGAAAGTGAAGTTGGCGGCTGTTGAGTTTTTGGATTATGCACTTGTTTGGTGGGATCAGTTGGTGACCAGTCGGCGGAGAAATGGAGAGCCGCCTATTGAGACTTGGCATGAGATGAAGGCTGTGATGAGAAAGCATTTTGTGCCAAATCATTACTACCGAGAGCTTTACAATAAGTTACAGAATTTGAGGCAGGGGAATAGAAGTGTGGATGAATACTTCAAGGAGATGGAGATAGCCATGATTCGAGCTAATGTTATGGAGGAACGTGAGGCGACTATGGCGAGATTTCTAGCTAGTTTACAGTGGGACATTCGAGATAGAGTGGAGTTGCAACACTATGTTGAGCTAGAGGACATGGTCCACATGGCCATAAAGAGAGTCAGCTCAAGAGAAGGGGCAACAACAACAGCAATCAGAGACAGGGGCCAGCTAGTTGGAGGCAATCACAGTCACCTTCTAGTGGTTCCTCATCAAAAGGGAACCAATGGAAAAAGGAGGCGCCACCGACAGAGGAGAAGAAGCCGTTCTTTAAGCCCCGGGTTGAGATGTTGAATTCAGCAAATCAGGCCAAACCAGCAACCCCTGATAGTCGGAATCGAGACAAGAAGTGCTTCAAGTGTCAAGGATTTGGGCATATCATGAGTGAGTGTCCGAATAGAAGAATCATGATCTTGAGAGATGACGGTGAAGTTGTGACTGACGATGAGGATCGTGATCTGGATATACCAGCTTTGGAAGAGTCTGACGAAGAAGCTGAGAAGATTTTACCTCCTGTTGGGCAGTTGCTCGTGACTAGGAGGGTTTTGAGTGCCCAAACTCAACCCGATGAGAGAGAGCAGCGAGAGAACCTCTTTCACACGAGGTGCCATGTTAGAGATAAGGTGTGCAGCATCATCATTGATGGGAAAAGTTGCACGAATATGGCCAGCGCAGACATAGTTGAGAAATTGGGGCTGGTTGCGGTGAAACATCCCAAGCCATATCGATTGCAGTGGTTGAATGCATCCGGCGTGTAATACCCCAGATATTTTCTTCCGACGAGAAATAAAAATTTTCTAATTAATTAAGGCTTTGCACGCCTAAGTTAAGGATTTTTGATTCTAAGACTAACGGTGAAATCCGTTTTTGAAAATAAATTCCAGAAGTCGGTTGAACGACTACTGTATTAGGGTTTTCGCGTCCGATAAATTTTCGCCCGAAAACTCAAATCGAGAAACCGTCTGATTTTACATTCACTCTTTTTGCGAGAGAGTAAATTAGTAAAAATCCGTTTTTATTATTTTCCGGACAAAATTTGGACTGTGATGTCCCGACTTTTTATCGGATTTTGAAAAAAAGAATTATGCTTTCCAAGTAAGAGATTTATTTCTAATATAACGGTCGAATTAGATTTCGTCGAAAACGTAACTATCTAAGAAATTATTTCTCGACTTTTATAACGTCGTTCTAGACCTGTAAACGAGATATTTCCGGCAAATAAAACCCCCCAAAACCGCCACCTACATATGTGAGTCATCACCTTTGAGATATTTCTTTACTTTATGGAATAGTAACACCCTTAGTCGTCCTCTCTCCCTCATCTCACATTACCGCCCCCCCCCCCCCCCCATCATTCTCTCTCATTTTTTCTCTCTCAATCCTCCATTGAAGAAGTCATCTCCAAGCTTTCTCAAGCTTCACAAGTCTTCCGTCTACCGATCGATTTTATTTCCGAGTTCATATTCGATAAGGTAGGAACTTCTTCTACGTATTGAACCGAACAAAAATCATTTTCTCTCTACTTTATTTTTTCGAAAAAAATGGAATTGAAGTAGGATGATGAACCTATGTTTAATACATGTTGTTAGATGTTTAGGAATGATTCTATGGATTGAAATCATGAAGAAATCATCCCTCCTAATCTATATGTTATTACCGAAATTTTGAGAGGAATTAGGGGTTTGATGTAGTTCGATTTTCTTGAGGATTAATTGATGGATTAGTGTTCTATATGATGTTAGATGACTACATGAATTAATTTAGAATTTTCCAAAAATAAAAATAGAAATGTAAGAGATGAAGAATTGATGATTTGATGTAGAAGATGTTATGTTTTGCATGAAATGATAATAGAAATGGTATGTGGTATGTTTGAGGATGATTATAGAATTATTTGGAATTTTTCTAAAAATAAAATGAAAATCGTAAGAGACAAAAACCCGACAATAAGTTGAGATTCGTTAATGTTTTGAGTATATGGTTTACATATTAGTGATGCTAGATAGATAATGATCGATGTTTTAAAGTTTGAATGAATTTGGATAACGTCGGATTTTCGCTAAGAGACGAAGAATCGTCGATAAGTCGAGAATGAATAATGATTTAGGTCTATGATTTGAACATATGTTAATCTTGTTAGTTAATGATCGTAAACGGAAAATTTGAACGAATTCTAAGAAGATTGGAATTTTTCTAAGAGACGAAGAAACTAGTCTAAACGTCGATAGAAAAGTCGAATAAGGAAATTAATTGGATATTAATGATTGTTATTGATAAAGGAACGAGTTTGTAGTTGACGATATTTCCATCCGAGATGATATAAGATATAGTTTATAAACGAGAAGTTGAAATAGAAATTGAATTTGAAATTGAATTGGTTTAGTAATTGGATTAGTTGAAAGACGAGGAATTATACGTCGAGTTTTTAATCGAAAAATGTGAAGGAGTTCATGATGAATGATTGTTCGTATTTACTGCCTTGAAGCAGAAATCTCGTGAGTATAATAAGTGGTTTAACATAAACCGAACCTAGAAAGTCGTGCGTCGAGTTAACGAGCACTAAGGTTCCACGCGGACTGTTTTACGATGCGTTACGGAAACTGTCATAACTTTTAGCTCGCTTAACGAAATCAAGATCCGTAAATTGAAGAGTAAACTAGACATCCGTAGCTTTCTTATGGTACAGGGCACATCCCCTGTTTCGAAGTGCTCTATTCTGTGCGAACTCCAGAACTACTGTCTATTGCAGAAACTTTCTTAAGTCTAAATTCTAAAGTTGAATCCTTTTTAACTTCGTTCCTTGTGAACTTCTAAGTCTTTATAAGTTATCGACTTCCATTTATCTACTGACATAAGTGTCAAGTAAGGAACCGAGTTAGTTTCTAAACGAGAATTGGTCGAATCTCGTTTATTCGTTAATCAAAAGAATATAGTTAAAGTGCAAAGGCCTAAAAGACTTAACCGATTCCGAATTTCTGTTTTCTTTTTAACATCTCGACCAAATACTAAAGTGTGATTATTTGCGTTCAAAGAAGGAGGACGTCGAGATTAGAAGACAGGACGGAAGACAGAAGGTTAAAGTTTGTTCTGTAAACGATTGAGGTGGGCTTTTCTATCAAAATAAAATGAGCGTTGGTCGAAAGTGTTTACTTACTGCTTTAATAAGTGTGTATTAAAGTAACTATCAGTGCATAATGAATTGTTTTATGTGTATTCTCTTGTGCCTCTCTGAGTTAGCCCACAGAGTGCTATCCAGAGTATTGGATTATGAGTTAGCCCACAGAGTGCTATCCAGAGATTCCAACTAAACGATCAGATTCTGAGATAGCCCACAGAGTGCTATCCAGAGGGACAGATTCTGAGTTAGCCCACAGAGTGCTATTCAGACGATCGAATTCTGAGTTAACCTTCAGTGTGTTATCCAGAATTAAGTGTACAGCAGTATAAGTCTTACGAGTGTTTATGAAAAGATGCATGATTAATCTATACTAAGTATGATATGTTTTCGGCGATGTGCCCACTAAGTGCTTTATGTACTTAGCCCTGCATGTTTGTTTTTAAATGTGCAGGTTGAGTGACAAAGGCGGAGGAGGTTGAGTAAAGGTCGTTTATAAGAAAGAAGAATTGTGTTATCATTTTACGTTTTTCCGCTGCAAAATAACTCTCTTATTGATGTTAATCTTTTTCGGTTTAAGTTGTTCATACTTTAAACCTAGTCTTTTCTGATCACAACTTTGTCGAGCGATCTTTCGAGATTGACTCTCTTTTGTCTAATAAGAATCAGTTCATAGTATTTTTATCTCGGTTATAGATGTTAATTTATTAATTTATTCATTCATTCTCCCTTCTTCCCCGCCTCTTTAATTCAATCCCTAGTCGCACCCCGGCTTGGCCGTCCCTCGGGATTTGGGGCTGTGACACGGCATCATCCGAGTAGCGAAGTAAGTGAGGGTTCCTTTCCGCATTGGGAAGTATGAAGATGAGGTGTTGTGTGATGTGATTCTAATGCAGGCGAGCCACATCTTGTTGGGACGTTTGTGGCAGTTTGATAGGCGAGTTACTCATGATGGCTTCACCAACAAATATACCTTTGAGTATAAGCAAAAGAAGGTATCACTTGTTCCTCTTACTCCTAAACAAGTTTATGAGGATCAAATGCAGATGCAAAAAGAGGCGGACAAGGTAAAGTCCAATGAGCCGGTTGAGCTGAAAAAGGAGTGCGAGTTGGCGCATAATTCATTTTTGGCTAGACCGAGAGATTCGAAGTGGGCCGTGAGGGAGGACAGACCGATGTACTTGTTGTTGTACAAGGAGATTTTGCATAGTGATAATGATTTCTCTTCTCTACCCCCTTCTATTAGTTCTGTTTTGCAGGAATATGATGATGTGTTTCCCGACGAGATTCCACCAGGTTTACCACCAATTCGTGGGATTGAGCATCAAATTGATTTTGTTTCCGGAGCTATCCTTCCAAACCGACCAGCTTATAGGACCAGCCCCGAGGAAACGAAGGACTTGGATCGACAAATCGAAGATTTGATGGCGAATGGACGAGTGAGGGAGAGTATGAGTCCGTATGCCGTTCCGGTTTTGCTCGTTCCAAAGAAGGACTCATCATTGAGAATGTGTTGTGATTGTAGAGCCATCAACAATATCACGGTAAAGTATCGCTTTCCTATTCCTCGTTTAGATGATATGCTTGATGAGTTGTATGGTGCTTGTGAGTTTTCTAAGATTGATTTGTGTAGTGGGTACCATCAGATTAGGATTAATGATGGTGATGAATGGAAAACTGCTTTTAAGACAAAACTTGGTTTGTTTGAGTGGTTGGTTATACCTTTTGGTTTGACTAATGCACCCAGTACTTTTATGCATCTTATGAACCATGTTTTGCGTGCTTTTATAGGTCGATTTGTTGTGGTTTATTTTGATGATATTCTCATTTATAGCAAGAGTCATGATGAGCATTTGAAAGCTGTTTTGGATGCACTTAGAAAAGAGAAGTTATATGCTAACCTTAAGAAGTGTGTCTTTAGTACGGACAAGCTTGTGTTTCTTAGTTTTGTTGTTAGTGCACAGGGTGTACAAGTTGATGAAGAGAAGATACGAGCTATCCAATAGTGGCCTACGCTGAAGAATGTTGGAGAAGTTAGAAGATTTCATGGACTTGCTAGCTTCTATAGGCTGTTTGTACCTCATTTTAGCAGTGTGGTAGCACCTTTGACGGAAGTTATAAAGAAGAGTGTGGAGTTCAAGTGGGGAAAAATGCAAGAAGAAGCGTTTCAGCTTTTGAAGCATAAACTAACACATTCCCAAGTACTATCTCTTCCTAATTTTTCTAAATCTTTTGAGACTGAATGTGATACTTCTGGTGTTGGTATTGGTGCAGTTTTGATGCAAGAAGGCAGACCAATTGCGTATTTCAGTGAGAAGCTCAATGGACCGACATTGAGTTATCCAACGTATGACAAGGAGCTGTACGCGTTGGTGAGAGCCCTCAAAATGTTGCCACATTATTTGTGGGCTAAGGAGTTTGTTATTCACACCGACCATGAGTCCTTGAAGCATTTGAAGGGGCAAAATAAGCTGAACAAGAGGCATGCGAGGTGGATGGAGTTCATTGAGACATTTCCTTACGTCATCAAATACAAGCAAGGAAAAGACAATGTTGTGGCTGATGCACTTTCTCGTAGGTATGCCTTGATCTCTACTTTAGATGCTAAGTTGCTTGGTTTTGAGTGTCTTAAGAGTTTATATGAGCATGATGATGAGTTTGGTGAGATTTATCGAGCATGTGAGCGATCTGCTAGTGGAGAGTATTTTAGGCATGATAACTATCTTTTTAGGAAGAATAAGTTGTGTGTCCCTAAGTGCTTCATACGTGATTTGTTGTTTCTTGAGTCTCATGGTGGGGGGTTAATGGGACATTTCGGCATTGCTAAGACTTTGGCTGTATTTGCAAGAACATTTCTTTTGGCCTCATATGAAACGTGATGTTGAAAGAATTTGTGATAGATGTGTTACATGTAAGCAGGCTAAGTTTAGAGTAAATTCCCATGGTCTTTATATACCATTGCCTATTCCTACTGCACCTTGGATTGATATTTCTATGGATTTTGTGTTAGGATTGCCTAGGACTAAGTGTGGTCATGATTCTATCTTTGTTGTGGTTGATCGATTTTCTAAGATGGCACATTTTATTCCATGTCATAAATCTGATGATGCATCTCATATAGTTGATCTGTTCTTTAGAGAGATTGTTAGATTGCATGACATGCCTAGGACTATTGTTTCTGATAGAGATTCTATGTTCTTGAGGTACTTTTGGAAGACTTTGTGGTGTAAGTTAGGTACTAAGCTTTTATTTTCTACTACTTGTCATCCACAAACTGATGGTCAAACTGAGGTAGTAAATAGGACTTTGTCTACTTTACTGCGTGTAATAATTAAGAAGAACATTAAGTCTTGGGAAGAATGTTTGCCACATGTTGAGTTTGCATATAATCGTTCTATTCATTCTGCTACTTAGTTTTCGCCTTTTGAGATTGTCTATGGTTTTAATCCTTTAACTTCTTTGGATTTATCACCTTTACCTGAGCATACATACACTGATCTTGATGGCCGAAAAGGGCTGATTTTGTGAAGCAGATTCATGAGAAGGCGAGGATGAACATCGAGCGACGTACTGAGCAGTATGCCAAAGAAGCCAACAAAGGACATCGTAAAGTGGTGTTTGAACCCGGTGATTGGGTTTGGTTGCATATGCGCAAGGAGAGGTTTCCATTACAGTGACGATCTAAGTTGCTTCCTTGAGGCGATGGACCATTCCAAGTTTTGGAGCGCATCAATGATAATGTCTACAAGTTGGACTTACCTGGTGAGTATAATGTGAGTGCTGCTTTTAATGTTACTGATTTGAGTCCTTTTAATGTAGGTGACGACTTGGATTTGAGGATAAATCCTTTTCAAGAGAAGGTGAATGATGGAGTCCAAGGATCGTCGTTGGTGCAAGATCCGGTGCATATTCCTTTTAGTCCAGTTACAAGATCTCGAGCCAAGAAGTTCAAGGAAAGCTTGATGGATTTAATTCAAGAAGTCTGGAATCGATATTCTTGAATTATATTTCGTCGTTGGTGCAAGATCCGGTGCATGTTTCGTAACCTTTAATTAATATATTACGTGAGTTATATTCTCTCTTGAGAGTTCTTGAATTCCTTTTGGTTTTCCCAAGACGAGTTCAGTATCCGGCGAATCAACGAGTCAATCATCCCTCGTTGCGTGTCATTCAGCGTCCCCGAGTTGCCGTATCGTCTTATCATTGGGTTTTATGTCACAGCCCGAAATCCGGTGTGTAGGAACGACCATACTCCATTGGAGTGTGAAGGTGAAACCATCAAATAAACACATCACTTATGTCAAATTTTAACTTAACTTAACCCGAAAGAATTAAAAATGTGAAACCAACAAACAAAACTCGACTCAACGATGAATCGATCAAGGGAGAATAAGGTTTCAACATGACAATGAATATGAACATACTTTAAATCCGAATCTCAAGATGAAATGGCATAACTAATTTACATTGGATCTCAAAAATAGAGTTAAGTGTATCGACTTCACGTCGTATAGAATTCAGTAGGGCACACAGAATTTAAGACATAGTTTTGAACACAAGGCTCATTGTATCATTACCAAATTAGAGTTATCAAAATATAAACATATCAAAAGACTGATAAGCAGCAGAGACATCACTTGCTCTCGACAATTACATGTATGAGGACATATAATCACCGTCTTGACTCGTAACAGAAAACACACCACCGAGACCATCCATACCATCCTCATCCACAGCTAACCTGTACATTTAAAAATACATGCAGGGCTGAGTACTTCGTACTCAGTGAACACATTGCCAAAATAACTTTTAAAAGATTGCCCATTAAGGCTATATAATTGAACTTGCCTTGCCACTGCATCACAAGTGTTAGCATTCTTGAAATCATTTTACTTGTGAATGCATAAAACATTTTATTTTCTAGAAACCGACTGCGCAGTCAAAACATATCATATAGACAAGTATGAATTAATCTACAACCAATTTTACTGTTGTGTGGAGAAGTAGGCCTCCTTCTCGAACACCGTGACAAGCCTATCCCGGCTTATAGTCACATAAAATAATACAATGCATGCATTGGTCCTGTATCAACAGGACTCTTATCCCATGCGTCCACAGGAAATAATTAACATGTAGATGATTGCATACTAAAACATTTAAACTCAGGCAAGTCAATAAATTTAAAAAGCGCACGTAATACATAATTAGTAAGCGCATTTATCATTTGATTTTAGTTCAGAAAAGCCCACCTTGCTTCTGGTATACTGAAGTCGAGGTTGCTTACTTTACGCTTTCCCGACTATTTCGTAGTCTCGCTCGGCCCTTCAATAACATTATCGATTAAAATTGAGCTTAGATGACTCGATAAACTATAATAAACTTAGGGCTCGGCTGATAGACTTCTACATGACTCGGAATTTTCTTAACTTCACTAATCTTCTCTACATCGATAACTTTCTCGATTCTTTGTTCTTAAATCGTCATCTTTATTTGGTTTCTACTTCTTCTCAAACTCGAATTCTCATTTCTACTATAACTTCTCAACTTCACGTAAATTGATACGTTACTAATCAAATCGTCTTTCAAACTCAAGTTACATAAATTTCATCAAATCATAATGTCAACTCTTAACTAATATCATCACACGTCATTCTTTCATGCTTAAGCACTGATTTCTATAATCAAGCATTCACATCATCAATCAATCATTTCACTTTACTAACATGTATTCACATCGTTACTCAATCATCATCATAATACTCAAGCATTAGTGTTAATATTCAACACTCATATCAAATAAATGATTTACTTAAGTGATTAATTTTACTAGAAAGATTAATCATATTCAATCACTTAATGATACTCAAGTATCAAAACTTAAAGAAAACGTCACATTTTAATCATAGTTATTTAATAACTCATACTTCGAACACATTCATACTATAATTGTAATACCCCAGAAATTTCGTACTGACTTAAAAATTTAAAGTTAATAATAATTATGGCTTTGCACGCCTAAGTTCATGAATTTGAATTCTATGATTTACGGTGAAATCCGTTTCCAAAAATAATTTCCAGAAATCGGACGAACGACTACTGTATTTAGGGTTTTCGCGTCCGTTAAGTTTTTCGCCCGGAAACTCGAAATCGAATTCCGTCAGATTTTTACATTCACGAAATCGTGATACGAACTCGCCCGAGAAAGTTCATTTTTGTGATTTTCCGGACGAAATTTGGACTGTGACGTCCCGACTTTTTCCCGGATTTTGAAAAAAACGATTTAGGTTTTCCGAGTACATTAATTATTTCTAATCTAACGGACGAATTAGATTTCGTCAATTCCATAACTAACTAGAAAAGTATTTCTCGACTTTTAAAACGGTGTTTAAGAGCCAGAAACGAGGATTTTCGAATAAAATTTCCTCGCCAAACAAAACTTAACGATTCACTATGTTGTAGGATATTTCTTTCCCCTACTTTATGACTCACCAAGGTGAGTCATCACCCTCCTTCCTTATCCCACCAAAACCGCCACTCTACTCCCTCATTCCTCTCTCTTTCTTCTCAAAAAATCCTCCATAGTTCTTCATCTTTCAAGCTCTTCCAAGATCCACATCTCTTGCATCTACCGATTAATTTCCAATCCGATTTCATATATCGAAAGGTAAGAACTTCGTCTCTAGTTTGATCCGAACAAATCTTCTTTCCCCTCTCTTTTATTTTTTTCAAAAATTAGGGAGTGAGATAGCATGTTTTTCTTGATCGATACATATTCTAGGATGCATAGAATCGAGTTCTATGGATCAAATCATGAAGGAAAAATCAAGAAGTCCAAGCCCTATATTTACTGAAATTTTTGCTGTTTTGGGGCTTTCATTTCATGCTCGATTTCTTCGTCGAATTGATGATAGATTAGTGTTTCTCATGTCGTTAATTGATAGTATGAATTGTTTTAGATTTTTCTAAAAATAAAATCCAAAACCTAAGAGACGAGCAAGGCTCGATTTAGGTTAGTAAATGTTGAGATATGCTCGATTGTTTAATGGAAATGAATTATACGATGCATGAGGATGAATATATATTAAATTGAGATTTTTCTAAAAATAAAACGAAAAGTGTAAGAGATGAAGATGTAGTGATAAGTTGAGGCTCGATAATGTTTTGATAATATGATTTGCATATTAGGAATGCTCGTTAGATAATAATCGTTGTCATGAAATTTGAATGAATTCCGTTAACTTTCGAAAATCCGTAAGAGACGAACAAATGTATGTAATTAATGATAGGAAAGTCGAGTAAGATTGATAATTGGATATTCATGATCATTAATGTTGAGGGAACGAAATTGTAGTTGACGTCGTGTTGATCCGAGCTATAAAATATTGAGTTTATGTTATAATCGAGAAGTTAGGACGAGAATTGGTAACTTGTTTGGTTTAGTAATTGTTTAGTAGAAACGACGAGGTTTTGATCGTCGTGGTTATAGACGAGAAATGGAAAGGAGTTTATCACGTATGGAAATACGTGTTGACTGCCTTTTTGTGTAAAATTCATGAGAATTTAAGTTCGATAACATAGAACGAACCTAGAAGAACGTGCGTCGATTTTATCGAGCATTAGGGATTCACTCGGCAGTTTCTGCGACGTTCCACGGAAACTGCAATATCTTTTAGCTCGTTTATCAGAATCGAGATCCGCGAATTGGAGAGTAAACTAGACACCCGAGGCTATCTTTTAGTACAGGGAACGACCCCTGTTTCGCAATCCCCAGTTCTGGACAGACTCACTGACTTCGTGCTTTGTATGCTCAAATTTTAATTTCCTAAGTTGTTTTCTTCTCAACTTAGCTTCTTTCCATCTTGAGGTCGCTATGAGTTAACGAATGCCTTCTTCCTACTGACCTCAGTGTCAAGTATAGAGCCTTGAGTGCTAAACGAGATGAGTTCGTATCTTGTATCCGTTTAAGTGAAGAATTTTAGTTAAGCGTGCAAATGCCTAAATCGTCTAAAGAACTAAAACTTAATTTCCTAAGTTGATTCCTTTCCAACTTAGTTCCTTTTAATCTTTTAAGTCGTAATGAGTTATCGACTATCTTTTCTACTGACCTAAGAGTCGAGTAAGGAACCTTTTGAGTTCTAAACGAGATTTGTTCAAGTCTCGTTCCCGGTTAAACTAAAAAGAATTAGTAGCATGCAAATGCTTAAAGAACTAAAAAGACTACGACTAAAACCAATTTCCAATCTCCGTTTCCTTTAATCACTTAGGATCGAGTTTAAAGTATGTTTATCTTACGATGAAGGAGGAAGTCAGCAGTGAGAAAAGGACGGAAGACTAGAAGACGAAAGTACGAGTAATAAGTTCTGTAAAGTATAAAGGCGGGCTTTCCTATATATCAAATAAAACGAGCAATGCTCGAAAACCCTTTTCTTTATCGCTTTGATAATCGTGTTTTCAAAGTGATAATCATGGCATAAACTGTTTAAATATTTTATGTGAGTTCTCTTGTACCTATCTGAGTTAACCTTTGTGTTTTCCAGATTTATTAGTTAACTATCGATCGGCTCTGAGTTAGCTATTAAGCGCTTTCCAGAGTTAGTGCACTTTGTAACCTATGGTGTATGTGGTATCCTGTTGAGGGGTAACCAGCCACGGTGAATGAGAAATTGGTCAAGATTTGAACGTAACATACCAGAAAAATGTTTGTACAAGCTAATTTATATAAATGAGTCAGAAAATATTTAGTAGACACGGGCCATATTCAATAAAACCCCGATGTGTTACGATTATGAGATGCCTGATTATTTATACTTATGAATATGTTTTCGGCAACGTGCCCACTAAGTACTTTTGTACTTAGCCCGACATATGTTTTCTAAATGTGCAGGTTGAAGCGATGGAAGCGGCGAGGCTTGAAATAAGTTGTCTAGGAAGACTTTAGTTAGTATGAATCACTTTTCCGCTGCAAAACTCTAAGTACTTTGATGTTCCGTACATTACGTAAAACTCTGTAGTTTATGTCTGTAAACTTAAACTTAGATGCCTTTTGAGTACCTTCTGTCGAGTAATCCTTCGAGAATTACTCTTCCTTTTGTAAATAAAGTCTTGTTCATAGAATGTATGATGTCTCCTATGTATGTTTAGTTCAGTTAGTCCCCTTCTTCCCCGCTTCTTTAATCCAACCCCAGTCGCACCCCAGCTTCTGCCGTCCCTCGGGATTTGGGGCTGTGACAGAGTGGTATCAGAGCCATCGTTTCTGCTCTGGATACGAGTCTTCCTTCGAGTAGTAGTATAGAGTATTCGTTCGTACACTATATCGAGTCTTCTTTCGAGTCATAAGATAAAATAATTTGTTTATACTCTAGATCAGAGTCTTCTTTCAAGTAAAATTAAGAGTTAAGTTATAACATTAAGATTCAGAATATAGATGACAACTCAACCTCCCGCTACGTCGATTCAACGAGGAAAGAATTTCAGTAACATAATTTCTTTTAATAAGAAATTTTATGAACAAGTATTCAATGAAAATGAGAATGACAATGAGTTGTGTGCCAAAAATAAGAATTCTATGAAAGTATAATTTAATTTATACTTTGTTTTGACTATGTGATTTTGTGATAGTACGAGTACTATCTTATGTGAAATTATTTGCGAAATAATTTCCTTTATTTCAAAAAAAATACATGGCACGAGAACCTAGAAGGAATCTAGGGATTTTTCCCGGTTCAATAAGAATGTAGACTTGAAATCTAAGGTCTTTTCCGATACCTCGAGAACTTAGACGTTTTTAAGAAACGTTATTCCAAATGATTTTGAAAGGAGATCCACAACACGAGAAGGACTTCTATTGATGGATGTCACGTGCGTAAAGTGACATAAATAAAGACTCGGCGAAGTCGATCTTTGTTTTAAAACCGATAAGAATTTCCTTCGAGGAAAATGAAATAAATATTGATAAAATAAGGTAAATATGTACGAAGTGAACGAAAGAAACAAATAAGACGTGTGAGAAAAACGTGACTCCAAATTATTCGAGAAAAAGGTTGAAACGAGGAGGATAAATTGAAATAAACGGAAGAGCCGAATGTTACCTTAGTTGTAATGGGCATGAACAAAGTCTCTTGGAGATGACTTTGTTTTACTTATTAGGAGCCGTTCAAGTATTCGATTAGCTTAAAAATTGTATCTTCCTCGAAGAAATTGAGTATTCCGAACTAATTTGGAAAGTTTCCGAAAGTTTCTTTTAAAAGTGGTTGTGTACGCAATTCGGGAATTGCTACTCGATTTAGGAAAGTAAATTCTATTTGAAGTGAACGATAGAACGAGACAGAAGTTCCATGTGATTGAGAGACTGTTATGTGGACTTGATCAACCCACATAATAAGAAACTCAGTAATATGGGTCTTATGCCCCGCTAGCGAAACCTTTTTAGTATGGTATAAGTGGTTTAAAGAGACGAATGTTATTTACGTATAAGTAACATGTAACGGCGTCGTTCCTTTTCATTTCATTTCGTTTTTTTCAGTAGAGTTCGCCTTGTTCGAACTTTGCGAAGAGAGTTGTTTTTACTATTAGGAGTCAAGCACGAAGCTTGATTAAATTTCCAACGATCGCTCGATTCTAGCGACGACGACTAGAACTTATGTTCTAAAAAGTTATTCTTAGGATATATTCCATTTCTCTTTTGGAATTTATATTTTTATACTTCGTCCTTGAGCGAAGAATACGACACGTATGAGTATTAAGAGTTGTGAACGACAAAGTCTTTTGTAAATAAATGTTACTTTGGCATAAGTAACGTGAACAAAGTAGACGTGCTTTGTTTTAATAAATGAGAATCGATGAAAAATTTTCTTCGAGAAAGAAATAAGGAATAATGAAGGAGAATAATAAGGAATTAAAGTAAGAAATAAAAAAAAATGAGATAAGGAATGGGAATAAAATCTTGAAATTTTATTTCTATATATTGTGAATACGAGAGCAATTTTCTGTGAAATTGCTAGATGTTTAAGGTAAGTTTGTTAGATTAAGTGTGGTGATATTACAATTGAATAAGGAATATTCATTTTGTAATCTAAGATTTTCCGTAAGATAAGATATCATCTTACCGTTACTGATCTGTGTTTCTTAAAAACTTTGTAGGATGGCTCCAGTAGTGACACGGCTTCGGAGAGTCAGTCCCTGCCACAGCGTACTTGGGCAGATCAGTTATTGGATGGGTATAGAGATTATGAGGCAAACCCGAGACACGATGTAGGACAGAGGATTAGTTACTTTTCGTTAGTTTATCATCCAGTCCGGCATACTATTACGGGGAGTTAGTTGCAGAGACAGTTGATGGATTAGGATTACCTGCTCCTATCCTACCCGAACCTTCTGCGAGAGTTCAGGGACCATTTGAGACAGGATATAGTACTTAGACACGAACGCAGAGCTTACCGCCCTGTTACAGTTACCATCTTCATACAGACCCCTTGATGAGATTTGCACGGAGTTGGCCAGAGTTCGGGCTGAGTTTGAGGCGGGGACCATCCAGGGTCCGTTCCAGAGAGGAGTATGAGTCATGTTCACTTCCCGACAACCTGCTACCTCCGAAGAAGCGGGCATCAGTGACCTGCTGGGACTACTTGGTTTCGGATAAAGAGATGACAGTTTCAGATGTGCCTGTACCGCCACCACTTACACTTACAAACGGCACTACTTTGAGGGTTGACGAGGCACTCCAGTTTGTTTTCGGTTCAGAGTCAGAGGATGAGGACCTGGATGAGGATCCGGATGAGGACACGAGGAGGATTAGGCCATAGAGGGCAGTGGTGACTTGACCGCAATTTGTTGAAGAGCGTCAGGGACGCATAGTAGTATAGTAGCCGTTTGTTATGTACATAGTCGGATCAGTAACTAGATAGTTTTGTAGTACTCCAACGGATACGAAATTTTATGAATCGTTTCTGTTCTAGTACTTCCAGTAGTACATTAATGCAGTATGTTAGTGCATCCTGTACACGTAGGCAGTTAGCCTAGCTTAGACTCGTTGTAGTCTAATTTAGTATAAGTCCTTGTTAAAGGCAAAACTAACATATTCTTTTTGATGTATGTATAATATACATGACCCATGAGAGGGTTTTAGTCACAAAAAGTTTCTTATGAATCGTATAACTAAACCAGAATATCAAACGAAACTCGTGTAACGAGAGTTTAATTTAACCTTGGAGGTTAAAAGTTGAAAGAAATAGAGTCAAAGTTAATTTGTTATTCTCGTTTACGTGAAAGTATTAAGTGGGAAGAGAAAAGGGTTAGTGAGAAAATGAAGGCTTAAAAGCAAGTACTAATGAGAAAATTTTTGTATCTTATAGTTTTAAAAATGTCGCTGAGAGCTGTTAACGATCGAAGAGGACCTGATAGTCCTAGAGAGTCTGATAGAGGTCAAGAACAACGTATAAGCGAGGAAAGGCAAAAACACCCAGCAACCTTTTCACTTTCCCTATCTCCGCAACGTCATAGCATTGAGGATTTATTCTTCGGAAGTAAACCACCATATTTCGATGGATCTGGTAATCCGAGTGAGGCCGAACAATGGATACGTTCTATAGAGAGAATCTTTGAGCCGATTGGACTTAGTGATAAGGAGCGTCTAGCATGTGCTGGGTATCAGCTAACCGGACCAGCTAAATACTGGTGGAAGACTAGACAGAGAATTATGCCGGTAGACAAGCGGCTCTAACCACCTGGAATGGTTTTAAGAAGGCATATTATGAAAAGTATGTATCCTATCAAGTCAAGACTGAGGAGGAAGTAGCCAGGAAGCTTCAGGGAGAACTTAAGTATGAACTGGGAATAGCAGTAGCCAGACAGGAGGGACTGAGTTATGCAGAACTACTACGACGAGTCCTTGAAATAGAGGCATTAGTCCCTAATAAAGGAAAGATGGTAAAATCCACACCAGCACCAAACCAGACTTCAACCCAAAACCGTCCCAACAATAATATCAACTATAAGGGAAAAAAGAAATGGGAAGGGGGTAGTAGTGACTGTTACCAGTGCCACAACAAGCAAGGGAAACAGAATAGGGCTCGACAGGGTTTTCACCAGCCAGGAAAAGGAAGTAACTATGGAAAGAAAGCAGGGCAGAGGAATAATCCACAGAGAAATGAACAATCCGCTCAAGGCAAGAGAAACAATCTACAAGGACAGCTGCAAGGGCAGCAAAGATACAGAAATCAGGGAGGAAAGTGAGGGTTAACATTCCTCTTTGCCCCAAATGCAATAAAACGCACCCTGGTGTGTGTCAGATAGGCACTGGCAACTGTTTCAATTGTGGACATAAGGGACATACGAGGAGAACTTGCCCGAAACCACTGACGGCAAATGAAATCAACCAGCACGGTCAACTCCCAACTCCGAAAAGTACTCAAGAAAATATCCCTTCTCCAGCTTGCCCTAAATGTAGTAAGGAACACCCAGGTGTTTGTCTAGCAAAAACTGGTGTTTGTTTCAACTGTTTGCATAAGGGACACGTTAAGAGGAATTGCCCAGAACTGAGGCAAGTGGCAGAACAGAAACATGAAGTTTCTGCATGTTCTAGATGTGGTAAGAAGCATGAGGGTGTGTGTCTAGCAAACACGGATAGATGTTTTAAATGTATGATGCTGGGGCATATAAGTAAGGATTGTCCAACGCTGTTGCAAATGATGGTACCAATTCAGTAGGGCCAGCCTCAACCACTAAATACAGCTCAGGTCCAGTCACAGCCACAGCTGATGCAATCACAACAGAATGCAAACGCATGCATGATTAGTCAGGAGAGGCTTAATGAAGGAAAGGGAGATCTGGCTGGTATTGGACGAACCTTATAAATTACCCTGTCATAATTGTTGACCCGTACTAGAACTTTATACCAGTTTTCTAGTACCTATTGACCATATAGGGCTAAGACTAGAACGCACTAATTGTGAAATAGGAACGATTACGCTTCAGGGAGTGACGATAATCTCATAGGATTATTTCCTTAGTTTCGCTGAGTATAGAATTTAATTTAGGGTCTTTCTATTAGAACATAGCAATCGATTGGGAAGTAATAAAATGTACGATATATATATATATATATATATATATATATATATATGTAATTTTAGGAATGGACTAGTTGCATGAGAATTTCGTCACGCTTTTCTGCAACAAGAGAAAAATCTCTTTTTAACCCCGAGTAGAGAGCCTACAGACTTCTATGGAAATTTCAACGGGCAGGAGGATACTGAAAAATATCCGCCCTACAAGCCAAGATGTTGATGAAGAAGAAGGATACGATCGTTTATCTCGTGTACCTAGTTGGAGATCTAGGAGCCAGGAAGAGCATTCAAACATGAGCGTTGTGAACGAATATGAAAATGACTTTTCAGAAATATTATCTGGTTTATCACCAGATTGTCGCGTAGGTTTCACGATCGACTTAGAACTACAAGCAGCTCCCAAATTAAAGGCCTTATGTAGAATGGTATCGAAGGAGTTAGAGGAGCTTAAGATCCAACTGCAAGAGTTGTTAGATGACGATTTCTTTAGACAAACATTTTCACCATGAAAAATATTTTAGATGTTCATCATCGAAGAAGGATGATTCTGCGAGAATGTATATAGGCTGTCAAAAGTTAAATAAAGATAACCCTTAAGGATAAGTATCCTTTTGTGAGAATGGAAGACCCCTGATAAGCTTAAAAAGAAACAAGTGCAATTGTGAGGATAGACTTAAGGTCTAAGCATCACTAGTTAAAGGATAAACTGGTGATATACCCAAAATTTTCTTCCAATCCAGATAAGACCATTACGAATGCTTAGTTATGCCGTTTAGTTGGCTAGTGCTCCGTAGTATTCATGAACCACATGAATAGAATTTTTCACCTAGATTTAAAAAAAAAATTCATTTTAGTATTTCATCGACGACAATTTCAGTTACCCCAAGAATGAGGAGGAACACGAAGAACACTTGCAAATAGTACTAGAAACGCCTAGAGTCGAGAAACTATATGCCAAGTTCGGTAAGAGCAAGTTCGATTGAAGAAAGTAAAGTTTCATGGATATATAGTGTCAACAGAAGACGTTAAGATAAATACTGCCAAGGACGAGGCAGTACTTTAATGGAAATTGTTTACCAGCCTGAATGAAATAAGAAAATTCTTAGGTTTTGGATAGATTTTATAAAGGATTCATTAAGGAATTTTAAATGATTACTAAGACTTACGACACGACTACATAGAAGGAAAAGAAGTATAAATGTATAGACAAGTGTGAGGTAGGTACGTAGACGTTCAAGGAAAGGTTGATCATTACCCCAGATTTAGCCCTTCCAGAAACGACAAGGAATACGAGCTAGATACCAATGCTACGAAGAACATGTTAGGATGGTATAAATGCAAGATGAGAGAGTGATAGCTTACGCTTCACAACACATTAACCTCAGGAAATTGAGTATCCAACCCACGACTTAGAGCTTGTAGTCGTAGTATATGCAATGAAATTTGGACACACCATCTATATGGTGTAAGGGATGAGATCTTCACAGATCATAAAAATTTGGAGTGTGTATTCGAGCAAAGGAATTAACATAAGACAAAGGAGATGGCTCGAACTATTAAGATATTATGATTGTGAAAATACTTACCATCTAGGTAAAGCTAAGGGTAAGAATAGATACGCTGAGTCGTAAGACTCCAACTAAGTTTAAGTATCTCTACGTCGGAGAAGAAACGCTTATACGAGGATTCGAGATGATGGATATAGAAATGCAGGATACATCAACATTGATTGTAAGACAAATAACGACACAAGTAGCTAGACTAAAGACGAGTCAATGGATAAGCCTCGACTAAGGAAAAGATTGGATAAACCAGACAGCGACTCTGAAGCAATGAGTATCATGATAGAAATTAAAGAGTAGACTTAGTATTTCCAATGACGACGAATTTAAGATTTAAGAAAGGATTTCTAGTGGAATAAAGTGAAACGAGACGTTGCCTAGTTTGGTAGAAAGATGTTTAGTTTATAAGTAGGAGAAAGCTTTTCACTGACAACTATACGAGTTGTGATAACCATTAAGGTATTCCAGAATGGAAATGGAAGGATATAGTTATAATTTTACGACGACGAGATGTTTGTAGGTCACAAGGCAGAAAAGTTAGATAGCAAACTTAACTTTAGTACCGCTTCTCACCTCCAGTTGAATGGACAGTCCGAGAAAATGATTCAGATACTCGTTAATAAGCTAAGAACGATAATATTAGCCGAAGAGCGAATTGAAGAACACTTAGCCAACAACCGAATTGTTATAACAATAATTATTAAGCTACGATGGGTATTACGACTTACGAGACCTTGTAGAAGGAGAAGATTTACATAGTTACCCTATTATTATAAGGTAGGTGAAAGCAAGAATATAGGACCAGACGCGGTCAATGAAATGATCAAGATCATTCGATAGATTCGAGTCAGAATAAAACGAGTTTAAAGAAGACAAAAGTCTTAAGTATATACGACAATTCGAACTTAATAATCGAGAAGGAAAATAAAAGCTCCTTAAGATTTCTCCGTTAATGAGAAACATTAGTTTCGTGTCAAGTCCAGACTTCGATAAAGATTTATATAATTAGCAAATAACTTGGAAAAGATAATTTCCAATATGAATAGTTATGGCTGTATCGCCAAGATTATGAAATGCTTTTTATGTGTATCTCATTTCGAGAAAGTATATATATAATCATTTATACACGAAGTTTTGTCAGCAAGACGTCGGTCTTGAAATTGACTTAAGTTATTAAGAAAGATCGAAATCGATCTTGGATCGAAAAGCGTGAGAGTTAAGAAACAAGTCAATGCGTTTAGTAAAAATGTAATAAGATTTATCACGGGCAAGAAAAAGCCACGCGAGAACTCGAAGAAGAGTTGAAGAAAGAGTACCCCGAACAGTTTAAGAGGATAAGCAAATTTCAGGACGAAATTTTTCGCAAGGGGGGTAGGATGTAATACCCCAGAAATTTCGTACTGACTTAAAAATTTAAAGTTAATAATAATTATGGCTTTGCACGCCTAAGTTCATGAATTTGAATTCTAAGATTTACGGTGAAATCTGTTTCCAAAAACAATTTCCAGAAATCGGACGAATGACTACTGTATTTAGGGTTTTCGCATCCGTTAAGTTTTTCGCCCGAAAACTCGGAATCGAATTCCGTCAGATTTTTACATTCACTAAATTGCGATACGAACTCGCCCGAGAAAGTTCATTTTTGTGATTTTCCGGACGAAATTTGGACTGTGACGTCCCGACTTTTTCCCGGATTTTGAAAAAACGATTTAGGTTTTCCGAGCACGTTAATTATTTCCAATCTAACGGACGAATTAGATTTCGTCAATTCCGTAACTAACTAGAAAAGTATTTCTCGACTTTTAAAACGGTGTTTAAGAGCCGGAAACGAGGAATTTCGAATAAAATTTCCTCGCCAAACGAAACTTAACGACTCACTATGTTGTAGGCTATTTCTTTCCCCTACTTTATGACTCACCAAGGTGAGTCATCACCCTCCCTCCTTATCCCACCAAAACCGCCACTCTACTCCCTCATTCCTCTCTCTTTCTTCTCCAAAAATCCTCCATAGTTCTTCATCTTTCAAGCTCTTCCAAGATCCACATCTCTTGCATCTACCGATTAATTTTCAATCCGATTTCATATATCGAAAGGTAAGAACTTCATCTCTAGTTTGATCTGAACAAATCTTCTTTCCCCTCTCTTTTATTTTTTTCGAAAATTAGGGAGTGAGATAGCATGTTGTTCTTGATCGATACATGTTCTAGGATGCTTAGAATCGAGTTCTATGGATCAAATCATGAAGGAAAAATCAAGAAGTCCAAGCCCTATATTTACTGAAATTTTTGCTGTTTTGGGGCTTCATTTCATGCTCGATTTCTTCGTCGAATTGATGATAGATTAGTGTTTCTCATGTCATTAATTGATAGTATGAATTGTTTTAGATTTTTCTAAAAATAAAATCCAAAACCTAAGAGACGAGCAAGGCTCGATTTAGGTTAGTAAATGTTGAGATATGCTCGATTGTTTAATGGAAATGAATTATACGATGCATGAGGATGAATATATATTAAATTGAGATTTTTCTAAAAATAAAACGAAAAGTGTAAGAGATGAAGATGTAGTGATAAGTAGAGGCTCGATAATGTTTTGATAATATGATTTGCATGTTAGGAATGCTCGTTAGATAATAATCGCTGTCATGAAATTTGAATGAATTCTGTTAACTTTGGAAAATCCGTAAGAGACGAACAAATGTATGTAATTAATGATAGAAAAGTCGAGTAAGATTGATAATTGGATATTAATGATCATTAATGTTGAGGGAACGAAATTGTAGTTGACGTCGTGTTGATCCGAGCTATAAAATATTGAGTTTATGTTATAATCGAGAAGTTAGGACGAGAATTGATAACTTGTTTGGTTTAGTAATTGTTTAGTAGAAACGACGAGGTTTTGATCGTCGTGGTTATAGACGAGAAATGGAAAGGAGTTTATCACGTATGGAAATACGTGTTGACTGCCTTGTTGTGTAAAATTCATGAGAATTTAAGTTCGATAACATAGAACGAACCTAGAAGAACGTGCGTCGATTTTATCGAGCATTAGGGATTCACTCGGCAGTTTCTGCGACGTTCCACGGAAACTGCAATATCTTTTAACTCGTTTATCGGAATCAAGATCCGTGAATTGGAGAGTAAACTAGACACCCGAGGCTATCTTTTGATATAGGGCAAGACTACTGTTTCGCAATCCCCTGTTCTGGACAGACTCACTGACTTCGTGCAGTGTATGTTCAAATTGTAATTTCCTAAGTTGTTTTCTTCTCAACTTAGCTTCTTTCCATCTTGAGGTCGCTATGAGTTAACGAATGCCTTGTTCCTGCTGACCTCAGTGTCAAGTATAGAGCCTTGAGTGCTAAACGAGATGAGTTCGTATCTTGTATCCATTTAAGTAAAGAATTTTAGTTAAGCGTGCAAATGCCTAAATCGTCTAAAGAACTAAAACTTAATTTCCTAAGTTGATTCCTTTCCAACTTAGTTCCTTTTGATCTTTTAAGTCGTAATGAGTTATCGACTATCTTTTCTACTGACCTAAGAGTCGAGTAAGGAACCTTTTGAGTTCTAAACAAGATTTGTTCAAGTCTCGTTTCCGGTTAAACTAAAAAGAATTAGTAGCGTGCAAATGCCTAAAGAACTAAAAAGACTACGACTAAAGCCAATTTCCAATCTCCGTTTCCTTTAATCACTTACGATCGAGTTTAAAGTATGTTTATCTTACGATGAAGGAGGAAGTCAGCAGTGAGGAAAGGACGAAAGACTAGAAGATGAAAGTACGAGTAATAAGTTCTGTAAAGTATAAAGTACTAGCAATGCTCGAAAACCCTTTTCTTTATCGCTTTGATAATCGTGTTTTCAAAGTGATAATCATGGCATAAACTATTTAAATATTTTATGTGAGTTCTCTTGTACCTATCTGAGTTAACCTTCGTGTTTTCCAGATTTATTAGTTAACTATCGATCGGCTCTGAGTTAGCTATTAAGCGCTTTCCAGAGTTAGTGCACTTTGTAACCTGTGGTGTATGTGGTATCCTGTTGAGGGGTAACCAGCCACGGTGAATGAGAAATTGGTCAAGATTTGAACGTAACATACCAGAAAAATGTTTGTACAAGCTAATTTATATAAATGAGTCAGAACCAGCAAAACGCTTCTGATGGGCAAGCTTCACAAGGGGCTGTACCAAATTGATCTATCTAAGCTCTGTGTCAAATCTGCAACTCACAAATCAGGAATTTCCTTTATCTAAAAGATGGACTCGACCGAGCCAACAACCGAACTAAAAAAAAGAAGCAAGACCTCTTTGTGTTGATTTTGTTCGAAAGGCCCTTCTTATTCTCACGGCCCGGCCTGGTCAGCACCTAGCCGGGCTATTTTTTTGTTCTTTTTGTTCCAATAAATTAATAAATTATAGTTTTCTAGATAAATAATGATTTATCCTTTTTGAAAACAAATAAAGACTTTTTATTATATTAAATTGAATATAAAATATTCAAGTAACGTCAAAAATAAGAAATACTATTTATTTTTTATTTATATTATTTTCTTGTTATATTTTACCCGAACTAAAAAAAACTATAGATTCTTCCACAATACATTTTTATGTTATGATTTTCATTAGTAGACACGGACCATATTCAATAAAACCCCGGTGTGCTACGATTATGAGATGCCTGATTATTTATACTTATGAATATGTTTTCGGCATCGTGCCCACTAAGTACTTTTGTACTTAGCCCTGCATATGTTTTCTAAATGTGCAGGTTGAAGCGATGGAAGCGGCGAGGCTTGAAATAAGTTGTCTAGGAAGACTTTAGTTAGTATGAATCACTTTTCCGCTGCAAAACTCTAAGTACTTTGATGTTATGTACATTATGTAAAACTCTATAGTTTATGTCTGTAAACTTAAACTTAGATGCCTTTTGAGTACCTTCTGTCGAGTAATCCTTCGAGAATTACTCTTCCTTTTGTAAATAAAGTCTTGTTCATAGAATGTATGATGTCTCCTATGTATGTTTAGTTCAGTTAGTCCCCTTCTTCCCCGCTTCTTTAATCCAACCCCAGTCGCACCCCGGCTTCTGTCGTCCCTCGGGATTTGGGGTTGTGACAATAATAATTTGTCATAACAATTCATATCTTGACTTAGTCAAATAATAACTCATTATTACCCAACTTTTAGCTTCTATATTTTCTTAACTTCAAATTTTAATGAAAATCATTTCATTAAACTCGTATAATAATAATAATAATCATTTTTGAATTAAATAATCAAATTTATACTTCGTATTTCTTAACTCTAAAATACGTCCTTCTTCAAATACGTATTCATATACGTCATTATTTTCCTCAAAATATGTATTCTTATATGTACAAAATACGTACTCATATTCATAGAAAATACATACTCATATACGTATACAATACTTAACTAAATACTTAAGATAAAATAATCATTATTTTATCTTTTTCTTTATTTAAAACCTAATTTTCGTTTTTATTTAATAAAAACTCGGTTTTTCATTTGATGGTCCCGATACGAGTTACTGGTGTATGGGGAGGGGGGGAATACACCAGTTAGGATTTTAAAACTTAACCCTGAAAAATACTTCAACCGAGTAAAAAGACTCAGTTGGGATCTCACAGCTGAGTAAGCAACCTCAGCTGGTAGAGTGGTGCTGTGCGGAATGTGGTGGAAATTAAACAACTCGTAAAGTAACTCACGCTTTTATGCACTGTTGGTCAATAACCAAAACAGTTAAATATGTGCGGATGCAGTTTGTATGCTGGTTAGTCAGACAGATGAGAATGCTAGAAATAACTGAGTAAAGAAAAACACGAGCACACAGAGATTTAACGTGGTTCAGAGATAACCCTCCTACGTCCACGGGGAGTTGTGAGTCCACACAACTCAGTCCAAGTTCTTCTGGACAAACCACACAGCTTACGCGGGCTGTGCAACCGTTAAGGATAAGTTTGCGGGTACTTATCAACCTTACAGATTAGTTTACGGGTACTAATCAACCTGTCTACTCAGTTACGGGAAGAGTAAGGTCCTAAAACCTTTTCAGGTATAAAAGATAAGGTTCCAACTAACAGCTCGAACAAGAAGTGAGTTGGGATCTAACACTCTACGAACTCTCACAAAGTGATGTTCTCAAGGTTCGATCTAAAGACACTCAGACGCAATCTAATGCTCTAGAACTCTCAACAAGTGATGTTCTTAGAGACTAAATCTAATTCAGCTCGAGTAAGAAATATAGTTCTTTCTTTTGCTCTATCTCGTCTCGTGTGTATTCTCTTGTGTGTCTTCCCTTGTGTGTCTTCCCTTGTGTGTCTTCCTTATGTCTCCAATGAATGGAAGCCTCTATTTATAGGCGGAGAGAATCAACTAGCCGTTGGAGGAGCTGTTGATCTCTGTTCTTTGATAGCGACGTCTTGTCTCTCATCTCTGCAGACTTTCCCGATATGGCATCTGAGCTCTTCTGCTTTCCATCTGAGACAGCCTTGTGTTGGCCCAGATGGGGTAATGACTGAACGGTCAAACCCTCACGTGACTTCCTTTTTGAAATTCAAATTTAAACCTTTGTTCGTCAACCTTGGTCAGACGGTTGAGAAGCTTGATCTTTATCTGAGTGGTCTTCAGCTGATGTTCTATCTGAGAGCTTCTGTCTGATTAGGAATGGTTGAACTCTTAGCTGACTTTGAACTTCATCTTGTTGATCTTAACTGATTGTGTTTACAACTAATGTTCCAACTAGAACGCTCAGTTGTCCTTCTTGTATCTAGTCCGTTGGGTTCGAACTCTCAGATGACTTCCTTTTTATCTGATGTTCTCTTCCCCTTTACTTCTTCTCATCTGATGAACGCTCAGTTGTTTTCCTTTACAACTGATGTTCTGAAGACTTCCCCCTCTTTGCATCTGATCATATGAGCTCTCAGTTGTATTTCTTGACAACTGATGTTCTGTCTGAGTGATGCCTTGTTGCCATCTTCACCTGGAGTCCTGTAAAGATAAAATCTTAACTTTGCTCAAACAGCGAGCCTAACTTCTAACATTAGGTTCTGGCAACATCTACTCGGTTGGGGTCAGTCGGTTTTGGAATTCATCAAAACTCATACTAATAAATTTCCCAACATCATTTAAAGCTTCGTTGCTCGATAACTTCTACATCTTAACTTCTTTTTAAGTGATTCAAAAAGCAAACTTGCTTAAGTCAACTCAATTAACATCATCGAATCACTTAACACATCATATAACATCAATTACTCATCATAAAAATATTTTAAACTTAATTTCCTCATTTTCTCACATAATATAATTATTTTCTCGTTTTTCAACTTCTACTACTCTTCTTATTCGATTATCATCTCGTCACAACAATTAAGCATTCAAAGAACAATTAAGATCATAAACATCACTTTAAATTCACATTACTCAAATACATTCATTTTTAATGGATATATATTCCATTAAATCAAATATTCTGTTATTATTTCTATTATTTCTTATAGAAATTGTCACAGCCCCAAATCCCGAGGGACAGCAGAAGTCGGGGTGCGACTGGGGTTGGATTAAAGAAGCGGGAAAGAAGGGGGCTAACTGACTAAACATACATGATAAACATCGATAAACTATGAACAAGACTTGATTATAGAAAAGAAAGAGTTAATCCCTAAGGATTACTCGACATAAGTACCAAAGATGAAACCAAGTTCAAATGTACGGACATAAACTACTGAGTAGTTCAAAATACATCTCAGAAGAAATACAGAGGTTGACAGCGGAAGAGTTCTACTAAGCATCTTATCCTTAAACTCAACAACAACCGTCTCCGCTCACCGTCGCTTCAACCTGCACATTTAGAAAGCAATGCAGGGCTAAGTACAAAGGTACTTAGTGGGCACGATGCCGAAAACATACTCATAAATATAGATAAATATGGCATATCATAAGTGTAGCACATGGGGTTTTATTGAAAGAATCCGTGTCTACTAAACTTTTTCTGACTTTTTCTCATAAATCGCTCGCGCGAGCATTTTCTGACTAATGTTACGTTCAATCTTGACCACTACTAATTCACCGTGGCTGGTACCCCTCAACAGGATATCACATACACCACAGGTTACAAAGTGCACTAACTCTGGAAAGCACTTAGCAGCTAACTCAGAGCCGATCGTTAGTTAATCTAAAAATAGACTAACTCTAAATGTCTGGAAAACCCGAAGGTTAACTCAGAAATCTGGAAAACACGAATGTTAACTCAGATAGGTACAAGAGAACTCACATAAAGACTTAAAACAGTTCATGCCATATTATCACTTTGAAAACACAGATATCAAAGCAATAAATAATACTTTCAAGTTGTGGAAAAACCCACATTTTATTTGATATAGATAAAAGCCCACCTTATTTTACAGAACTTAAAACAAACGCTTCCAACTTGAGATCTTCTGTCCTTTCTCTACAGTTGGCTTCCTCCTTCATCGTAAAATAAATATACTTAAAACCGGTTCGTAAAAGATACTCGAAGAAAGAGAATCGAAGAAAGTTCTAGTCATTTTATTCTTTTGGCATTTGCACGCTTACTAGATTCGTTTTACTTAACAGGAAACGAGACTCGTACCCATCTCGTTTAGAACTTGAAAGATCTCGTACTCGACTCTCGGGTCAGTAGAGAAGGTTGTCGATGTCTTAAAACGACTTTAAGGATTATAAGAAACTAAGTTGGAAAGAACCAACTTAGGCGATTTCATTTATAGCTCATTTCACGACTTATGAATATTTCTCGTTTATTACTTCTTTAAAGAAAAGATAAGATATAAGATACGATCTCGACTGGTTTTCATCATTAAAGGTCTGATCCTTGACTCTAGGGTCAGATAGAAGGTATCCGTTAGATAAAACGGCTTAAATGATCAAAAGAAACTAAGTTGTGAACTAAACAACTTAGAAAACAAGAAACTGAAATTTCTACTGCACAGTCCAGTAACTCTGGAGGCTGTCCAGAACAGAGGACTTGGAAACAAGGGGTGAGCCCTGTACCATTAGAAAGCTTAGGAAGTCTAGTTTCTGCTCCAATTTACGGATCACAAATCCGATAAACGAGCTGGAAGTTATTACAGTTTCCGGCAGGGGTCGCAAAACTGCCGTGAAACCCTAGTTTATTGATAAGTTCGCCGTATAACGTTTTAGGTTCGTTTTAAATTCTCGTATTCAACTTTTTTAGAAACTTAAATCTCAAGGCAGTCATCACGTACCTCTGTACGTGACAACCTTCTCCTCAACTTGCTCAAAGACACGACGTTCTAACGTCGGATTTCAACTATCAAGTACTATACCAACAAAGAAATTCCAAACGTGTTCTAGTTCCCGATTATCGTTATAACCCATATTATATCAACTCGGATGCTTAAGATGTCAACTAGAAAGATGTTCCAAATTTCATTATAAACAATAATATCAAGTTAGAATTTTCATCCGACTTCCCGATTATTAGTTACAACTAGATATTCGTCTCTTACGCGATTTCCAAAAGTCGTCGGTTTTCGTTCAAATTTTACGACGTTAATCTACGTCTAATAGGAATCATTTTCATGCATGCTAACATGTCTTAACATCTTTATAACTCAGTTTATAAGGTGATTTTAGTCTCTTACATTCCATTAAATATTTTTAGAAAAACTCCAATTAACTTCTATTATCAACTAATATGATTTGCAATATAATCAACTAACAAATCATCACTTTAAACAACCATGTGGAAAACCCCTAACTACTTAAAAATTTCTGGTTTTGAACATATGTTTATGGGACGATTTTCTTCTTGAATTAATAACATTTATATACTAAACATGCTCTTATATCACCAATTATTCACTTGCAATTCCAAAAACAATTAACATGCAAAAAACCCCTAATTTCATACTTCAAACCCTAACTAAATTTCATAATAACATAGGGCTTTCAATCCCTTTTCATTCCAAACACTAATTAAGCATCTATTAGACATGAATCTATGATCAAAAGAAGAAAAACAAAAATCCTACTACTTTCCAAAAAATTTCTGCATTCACACAAAAGATAAGGTTCTTGTTTTTCTTCATTTTTAATCCATGATTATCCTATCTAACATATCTAATTACATTATTTCAAGATCAATTCATCTATCCCATACCTTAAAGAATTCGAACATGAAGGAAAGAAGGGAAAAAGAAAAAGAATTGGATAGGATTAAAGATCATCATCATACCTTGAAAAATAAAGAAAGAAGTATGGTGTTTGATGGATGATTGAGGACTTGTGTTCTTTCTCCAAGCTTTGAAGGTTCTTCAATGGAGTATGGATGATGGAGAAGATGAAGTTTGAGGGAGAGAGAGAGAGTGTGGCCGAGAGAGAGAGTGGAGAGAGAGATGGAAAAATGGTTTGGGTCTTAGAGTTGAAATGATGAAAAGTTGACCATGCATAAAGGTAGGTTTAGGTGTCAACTAATTAAACATGGTTAACATGCAATCTTACACCTAAATAAGGTGAGGTGGCATGGCTGCATGCAGAAATTTTGAAGGTTTTACGGGTTTTTCCGGCGTGATCCGACGTTACGGGAAAACGAACGACGAAAACGTCATTCGGTACAAAAATCGTCGCGATTCGATTTGACTTAAAAATTCTAACATATTAACTTAAAAATAAAAAAAAAAAGTTTATAAAATTTATTTTGACAAAAACTCGGGATGACGAGTTCGAGTTTCGTCCGGAAAAACGTAAACACAAACTTTCTCGGCGTGTTCGTATTTGCGATTTTGTAAACGTAAAATTAAACGGTTTTTAGTTCTAAGCTTACGAACTAAAACTTTTCGTATGCGCTAACCCCTAATATAGGTAGTCGTCTAACCGACTTCTGTAATTATTTTTAATAACGGATTCGACCGTTAGCTTTAGAATTAAGAAATTATAAACTTAGGCGTGCAAAGCCATTTATTTAATTATCTTTATTTTTTTTACGGGGCATTACAGAAATTCTTTTCAACTTTTCGTTTATATCAAACGAACTTAAATACGAACTTCGTATCTTTTTAACTCATACTCATGACTTCTAACTCATTTCTAATAGAAATTTTATTTTCTATTATTTTCTTTTTCTTTTATTCTCAAATATTACTATTACTATAATTACTCATATTTTCATTTATTTTATTTTCTAAATATATATATATTAATACATATATCGATTTTTATGAAGAAAAATTCATAAAATTTCATTTTCTACTCAAATCACTTCAAATATTCTCAACATCTCATTTATTTTCAAATTTCATTTTTATCTAATGAAATTCCTCAATTAATATATATATATATATATATATATATATATATATACTCAATTTCGAATAAAAATAACTAAAAAAAATTATTTTTCTAATTACTTTAATTCATCTTCAAATCTTCAAGTTTTTCTTATGAACTTGAAGAACACATCTTCAAAAACTCATATTGACATCAAGAACATCATTCTTATTTTTAAACCTATTTTTCTTCATTTCTTTCGATTTTTAGCCAATTAAATTCCTTAAAAATACAAAAAATCATATTCCTCAATTTCCATACTCAAAATTTACTCAAAAATTTTCTAACACATCTCAACATCATAATCATCATCAATATCATCATATTTCATCATAAATCATTTTTCTTCATATTTTAGCATATTTCAAATTTTATGCAAAAAACATAAAAATTCATATTTTGACGTAAAAACACATCTAAATCATATTTTCCTATATCACCATGCTCATTAACATCATATAACTCAGAAAATTCATAAATCATAATTTATTCATATTTTCTCTATTTTTCATCGGTTTAATTCAATAAAAATTCCATAAATTCACAAAAAATTATCATCAACTCATATATGCATATAAATCACATGAAAAATCATAATAAGCATATATCATCATCATATCATCAAATAAGCATCAAAACTCATCAAGAACTCATTTTCCCTATTTTTTTTTCATTTTAGTCGATTTAGGGGTTTTTACCTATTTTCGGTTCTTTCATCTTTTAAACTCCTAAATCATGCTTATATCTTCATTTAGATCATCATATCATCATCACAACCCTAAGGTTTGCGTAAGCATAAAGTAAATCATGCATGATTTCCTTATTTTCTTGGTTTACATATACATATATACATCTTATAAATGAAATGAAATCATACTTAAATAAATAACTTAAGATCTTCTTTGGCTTGCTTGGAGGATGAAAGATGATGGATTTGGTAACTCCTTTCCTTGCATGAAACAATATACAAGGCATCAAGATCATGGCTTGAAGAAATAAAATCAAAACCCTTGTTTTCTTTCCAATAAAATTGATGGAATAGGGTTGAGTTCTAAGCTTGTTTCAAGCTTAAAAATGAAAGAATAAGTTGAAGACTTACTTCTTAGATGATCTTGGATATGTAGCAGGTAATTACATCAAAGAATCCTCAAGCTAGGTTGCATGATTTCATCAAGAAGCTAGGTTTATGCATGGAAAAGTTTCAAAGTTGAGCTGCTGCTGCTCAACTGTGATGTTCGAGCTTTATGTAGCTGGTTTCTACGATTTTTAGGGCTATGGAAGATGATGGAGATATAAAGAATGATTTCTTAGTGTTTTTGGTGAAGATATGAAGGTGATGGAGGTGATAAACAAGAGAAAATAGAGCTGCAACTGCTGGTTTGCTGCTGCTTCTTCTTTCTAGGCAGAGAAGAAACCGAAGAGGGAGAAAAAGAGATGTTTGCTCGGTTGCTTGAGAGATAAGAGAGAGAAGTGATAAGGATGAAATGAAATGGAGTAGGGGGAATGCATCACATGCTAAATATGGAGAATTAGAGTGAGAGAGAGGTGAGAGAGAGAAGAGATCGGGAGAGAGATAGGAGAGAGATGGGGGACGTACTTGCCTAGGTTTAGAGGGAGAGTGTGAACCAATTGCTAGGGTGAGAGTTTAGTGAGGATTAGTTCACTATTAAAGATAGGATCAAAGGTTAATACTGCTAATTTTTCCCGGTTAATTAATTTTCTAGTAGAAATTATCCCCATTACTACACTTTGTTCCCTTAATTAATTTAAAACCCTTCTCGTCTCTTTCTCGTTATCCAAATTCTCTCTAATTCGTCTCATAACTCTTAAAATAATTTTAGGAATCTAATGATATCATTTTTTTTATCTAGATTCCATCTAACGAATAAGTTCATAAAAATGGCTTGACTAAACGAGTCGTTAAGCAACTTATTTTTAAATCTCACTCAAATAAACTCGGAAAATTCTCCAACTTATCTCAAAAGTCTTAGAATAAATTCTAGATTCCAATGAAACTAATTAGACTAAATTCTGAATCAGTCGATGAATAGTATTTTCTCGGTTTACGTTACTGTTCATCTAAAAATGAAAGTATTCAGAAAATTCTGAAATTCATACTCAAGCTCGTATTCATATAAATAAGCTCAAACAATTCATCACATACTCGTTTCGAATAATTGAAACGAGAAAAATCACATTAGAGCACATAAGGGCATTTTCGTCATTTCACAGAAAAATTTATTTTCGCGAAAAATATTATCACCTAAAACTCATCATTTAAGCATATTAATCAAGTTAATACGCACTTAGAAACTTAGAAAAGTTCGAGGTATTACATTTTAGGAAACAATCGTACGCCTAATTCACTTGGAGAAACTGATACAGAGGTTTTGGGATTTCCATCGTTTGTTTATCCGGTTTGAGTTTTCCGCGTGTGCCGAGGTTCATATCAACTTGTGATCTCCATCTTCATGGCTTCTTCTTCGGTTGGGTTGAGCAATCCAAGGAGTTGACACAGCATCTTGAATCGAGCTTCCACCAACGGCTTTGTGAAGATATCAGCTCGTTGAACGTCAGTGTGAATTCTCTCGACAATGACATCCTTCTTCTCGACATGATCACGGATGAAGTGATGTCCAATGTCGATGTGCTTAGTCCTGGAGTGATGAATTGGGTTCGCCGTGATGGCTATAGCACTTGAGCTGTCACAAAAGATGGGTACCTGGCCAGTCTCCACTTCGTAGTCTCTCAGTTGCTGCTTCAGCCAGAGGACTTGCATACAGCAGCTTTCTGCTACCATATACTCTGACTCAGTTGTAGAGGTGGCGACGCAGACTTGTTTGTTCAAGAACCAGAAAACTATCTTGCTTCCTAGGAACTAACGATATCAAGAGGTTGATCGCCTATCAACTCTGTCTCCGACTAGGTCTGCGTCTGAATAGCCGGTCAGTTCAATGTTATCATCAGTTGGGTACCACATTCCCATGTGGACTGATCCCTTGAGGTACTTGATGATATTCTTTGTTGCGTGCAAGTGAGCTTCCCTAGGCTCAACCTGAAATCTTGCACAAACTCCAACTGCGTAGGAGATGTCTGGTCGACTAGCAGTTAGACACAATAACGACCCAATGATCCCTCTGCACATCTTGGCGTCGACGAGTTTCCCTTCCTGGTATGGGTTGATCTTCCAATTTGTATTCATTGGGATCTTCGTGGTCCGGCTAGAGGTCAGTCCAAATTTAGAGATCAACTCCTTTGTGTACTTGAACTAATTGATGAAAATTCCTTCTAGTGACTGCTTCACCTGTAGCCTAAGGAAGTAATTCATCTCTCCCATCATGGACATTTCAAATTTGTCCTTCATAAGTTGCGAGAACCTGTTGCACAGATCTTTGGATTTTGATCTGAAGATGATGTCGTCGATATAGATTTGCACCACCAGGATGTCTCCTCCAACATTGATGGTGAAAAGGGTCTTGTCGACTGAACATCGAATGAACCCTGATTCGAGTAGAAAGCCACACAAGGTTTCATTCTATGCTCACGGAGCCTGTTTCAGTCCATATATGGCCTTCTTCAACTTGTAGACTCTGGCGTCCTAGTTTCAAAACCAGGAGGCTGAGCTACGTAAACATCTTCATTGATGTCGACATTGAGAAACACACACTTCACATCCATTTGATAGACTTTAAACTTTTGGTGAGTGGCGTAGGCTAGGAAAATCCAAATTACTTCCAGATGAGCAACTGGAGCGAATGAATCCTCGAAGTCAATTCCTTCTTGCTGGCAGTAGCCTTTAGCTACTAGTCTAGCCTTATTTCTCATAACACACCCAATGGCGTCATGCTTATTTTTTAAGATCCACTTCATCCCAATAACCTTGACCCCCTCAAGTCTTTCAACAAGTTCCCAAACTAAGTTTCTAAGAAACTCGTTGAGTTCTTCTTGCATAGCTTGTGTCCAGTTGATACATCTCAAAGCTTCCAAGATGTTTTTTAGTTCAGGCACATATGCCACAAAGCATGCGATCATGCTAACATCTCCTGCCTACTCCAACTTTTCCAGTATCCTGAGCTCGTCAGCATATTGTGCTTCCAAAGTTGGTTCGTCATCAATTGGGGTTCTTGACTAAGTCGGAACATAAATTGAGGGATCTACAACTTGAGCTGAACGTCTAGTTCGGACGCCGGCTTAATGATTTCTGATCATGGGATCATTAACGTGGTCTTCATACCAACATTTGTGCTTCCTTGCTCGCTTGGCTGAGTTGAGCATCGTGATGGAATAGTCTTGTCTTGGAGACGTCGGAGGTGCCGATTTTGATGATCTTGCTTCTGGTGCAGTTCCATCCTCAGTTGGAGTTGGATGGACTGGGGAGCTGGTTGATCTTAGACTGGAGGGTCCTAGACCTGTTGGCTACTCAGTTGAGTCTTCTGACTGAGCTTCAACTGTAGTTGGCACTTGATCAGTTGGCTCTGGAATTCCCCCTTGATTTAAGGTGGGATCTTCAGTTTCATCGTCAGAAGAGTATACTTCTTTGACTTCAGCTGATCAGATGAGCGGCTCTGCTAGATTCTTCAATCTTTGAGCTTGAGACCTAGTCTCAGCTGGCTGGGCCGGTGCACTTCCTTCAGCTATCTGCCAAATAGCCTGTTCCCTGCACTCAAAAGCAGATTCATCAAACAACACGTGAGGTGTTATCTCCACAATTCTGGATCTACTATTGAAAACTCTAAAAGCTTTAGTTTTTGCAGCATATCCTAAGAATATGCCTTTGACAGCTTTCGGCTTGAAGGTTTTCAACTGAGGCTTTCTATTATTGTGGATGTAACACTTAGGACCGAACACACAAAAGTAGGCAATGTTTAGCTTCCTGTTTCTCCATTGCTCGTATGGAGTCTTCCCTTGCCGTTTCATGAGGAAGGATTGGTTCTGCGTGTAGCACGCCGTGTTGACCGCTTCTGCCCAAAATCTCTTTGGCAGAGCTGCGCTGGTGAGCATGCAAGTTGCTGCATCCTTCAGCGTTCGATTTCTTCTTTCAGCTACTCCATTCTATTATGGAGTCCTTGCAGCTGAGGTATGGTGAGTTATGCTTTTTTTCTCGCAGTACTCAATGATGGATTCATTGAGGAATTCAGTTTCACGATCAGATCTGATGGTAACAATAGATTTTTCTAGCTGATTTGCAAGTCTATCCATCAGTTTAGGCAACTCTTCCCTCGTCTCATTCTTGTGCGCCATAAAGATCACCCATATGTACCTCGAGTAGTCATCAGTAACTACAAGAGTGTATTTCTTCCCACTTAGGCTCTCTGGAGTGACTGGACTGAACAGATCCATATGGATCAGTTGCAGAACTCGATCCGTCGATGGCGACACTTTAAGATGAAATGATGCTCTAGCCAACTTTTCGAGCTGACAGGCACTGCAGTGGTGCGTCGGACTGAAGTTCAGGTCCGGTATCCTAACTGCGTGTTGTTGGCAAGCTAGTGCATTCATGGTTTTGAAGTTGAGGTGGTTGAGTCTTTTATACCATAGCAAGCTTGTCTCAGAGTTGTTCTTGGATACAAGGCATGTTTCTGGTGAGCTACCGACCAGTCTGTGTAATAGACTCCACCTGATGAAAATTGTTTACCAAAAAGAAGAACTGTCTTGGTCTTAACGTCTTTCACCCTACATACCTGTGCATCAAACTTCACAGAAAAACAATTATCACACAGTTGGCCTACGGAGAGCAAGTTGTGCTTCAATCCATCTACCAACGACACATTTTTTATAGACACAAGCTGAGTTTCGAATGTACCGGATCCTTAAGTTTTGCCTTTAGAGTCATCACCAAAGGTTACAATACCTCCTTCTCAAAGCTTGACGTCTGTGAAAAGATTTCTCTGGGGTGTCATGTGTCCGGAGTATCCGTTGTCCAACACCCAGACGGATTTGACGGCTCTTCTCTTTCTCAGTTTATCCAAGTCCTCTTCAGCTAACTCTTCAGTCAAGGCCACGAAGCACTACTCTGTTTTAGCTAGATTGGATGGCGAGTCAGTTTCTTCTCCTTCTGACTCTGAGAACACATCGGTATCCTCAACGTCTTCCTCAGCGATCAATGCCTTGGATTTCTCCTTAGCTTTTTCTCGGAGGGTCTCCTTCTCCTTCATGGAGAGGTCAGGACAGTTGATACTGATATGTCCTGGTTTTCCGCACTCAAAGCAGCCTCTGCTTTGATGCCTTGAGAATGGATCAATTGAGCGCCGCCAGCTCCGGCTGATCTTTCTAAACTTGTCAAACCTGGAGTTCATCTCCTCGAGTTGATTGGTCAACTGTTCGACCCTCATCTTGAGTTTCGACCTGCTCAAACGATCCCTAGCTGAGGAGATAGCGGGCTGTGAGGGTCGCGTGAACTTGGACCTTCCCGATTCAGCTTGAAGCGCCATGGACTTGGCAGTTGAGCCTTCCTCGGTCTGTTCAGTTTTCTGAAGCTTGCAAGGCTTCAGTTGGAGGATATTATACTCATTTGCTTTAAGCATGGTGAACAGCTTCTCAGTTGACATCAAACTGATGTCACTCTGATTTGGTGGACAACATTATAGACTGTCCAGTATTTGCCTAGCGCGGAGAGAACCTTGAGTTCATCTATCACTGAGAGAAATTTCTGAATACTCTTAATGTCTATAAGAACCTCTGTGAATCTCAACTCCATCTTGTCGATGGATTCCCCAGACAGCTGGGAGAAGTTTTTGAGCTTCTGACAAGCTAAGGTGAACTTGTTCTCCTTAATATCGTCAGAGCCCTCACAGAGTGCGGCTAAGGTTTCCCACATCCTGTGATGTCTAGCAGTTAGAGCTATTTTCAGGCAAAACCTCCACATGGTATAGTCATCCACGGAGAACTCCGGCAAGCTTCCCAGCACTGTTGGGTTCATCTTTCCTACACACCACAAGAGACAAACAAAAAGATATGCAGCAGAATGCATTAACTTGTTTCAGAAAAGATGTGTTCAGTTAACCACTGAAAGATATACTCAACTCACACCTTGTGAATCAGAAGTCTTTTGAACCACTACTCCGATACCACTTGAGGGTCCCGGTAACGAGTAACAGGTGTATGGGGGGAGAATACACCAGTAGCAATTTTTGTTTTGCTAAACGTCTTTTCATTGAGATATACTGCTCAGGTCAGTTTACTCACAACTGGAAGAGACAATTGGAGTAGCTTCTACAACTGAGTTGCTCAGCTGGAGTCAATCACACAGTTGGTAGCTCAGTTGACTCCTATGCCTGAAGTTCAGCTGCATGCACCAACTGCAGTTTTAAATAGTTATGCAATGCGGAAGATGGTGGAAGTTAAGCTCGTTTACATAAACTGAAACCTTAGTGAAAGGGGAGCGTTAGACTCCCAAGTTAGTGTAGTGCAAATAAGGGATTAGAAGGTTAGGTACATAATTTAAAATACTGAATATAAATACAGAAAGTAAAGCACACAGTATTTTAACGTGGTTCGGAGATCGACCTCCTACATCTATGACTTCCTTTTCGGGGAAGTAATCCACTAGGTAAGCTTACGCGTACTTCACCAAACGCCTACTTGGATTTCGGATTCCAAGCAAACCTAACTAGTTCGATTCCGAATTCGAACAAGATCCCTCAACACTTTTCCGGGAAAGTGTTCAACTTGTCTTAGATTCCTGGTTCTAAGGGATCAACTCCTTGGATTCCTAGTTCCAAGGGATCAACTCCTTGGATTCCTGGTTTCAAGGGATCGCTGCTTGGATTACGGGTTCCAAGTGACCTGGTATTGGATTACGGGTTCTAAGGGACCTGTGACTTTGATTCGAGGTTCAAAGTCAGAACTGGGTTTGGATTTTGGGGGGAGAATCCAACTAGGAAGCCTCAACACTTTAAGGAAGTGGAGGCTTCAACCCAAGGCTAAGAACTCTATCTTGTTCAGAGAGAGTCCCGAGGGGATACAAAACAAGTAAGGACCAAGTCGCTAGCCTCAATCAAGAAAAGAATCTTCTGAGAGGCTAGGGGGAAGATGAGAGAAATCACTCAGCTCCTTCTTCACCAGTCTTCTTGGTTGTAGAGAGAGAGAGGGAGGTGAAGAGCTGCTTGCGCCGCTTCACTCGTCTCTCAACACTTTGCAGTGTTTTTTCTCTACTTGTATCAACCTCCAGCTTTTAACCTAGTTGTAGAGACCTCTATTTATAGAGAAGAAGGTCAAACTAGTCATTGGAAGAATTGTTTGACCTCTGCCAAAAGCATGGCACCCCACGTGCTTTACTGTTAATTGTCCAGAAATGCTATCTACGATCATGCTTTT
This sequence comes from Schizonepeta tenuifolia, assembly GCA_029490685.1. Taxonomy (NCBI): domain Eukaryota; kingdom Viridiplantae; phylum Streptophyta; class Magnoliopsida; order Lamiales; family Lamiaceae; genus Schizonepeta; species Schizonepeta tenuifolia. The sequence goes on from CM055957.1 coordinate 15,802,419, forward strand.
TGCACGTCGTTGTTGTCGGTCCATTCATGGAAAGTTTTGCAGCCGACTTGTTCTCCCAAGTAGATTCAAGGTCTGGACTACAACTCCTCCGCTAACTGTATGCCTTCAGTTGCGTGGTTCAATTGTGAAGACAACTGAGCTGCTGTCCAGCTGAGTCCGTGCTTCGGTTGGGTTGAAATCCCAACTGACCTTGAGCCTCAACTGAGTGTGATCCCTCAATTTAGTCTGGGTCTCTGCTGAGTTTGAGTCTCAGCTGAGTTATTCACGAACCTTTTTCTTCAGTCCGACTGACTTCTTCTGCTTGACTCTAGTAAAGATAGAAATCCCTACGCTCAAACAGTGAGCTCTAGCTAAACAGACTAAAGGCAATCATCTACTCGATCGGGGTCAGTTGGGTTTAGACATCTTTCGAAACCTTTATAATTTTCCCAACAACGAGTCATAATGTTATATAAATACTCTCCCAGTAAAACACATATATAGGCTTCTAGCCCAGTTGTTGAGTTTCTTAACTTCAACTCTATTGATCAGGGTTTGATTCCCACTAATTGCGAAAATTTTAATTTTCTTTATATTTTCAATATTAGATCTATTGAAACACTTTAAAGTGTCATAGTAACTGTGTCATATTACATATTATGTGTCCTATTATCCATTTTGTTTATTTTTTTCATTTTGTTTGATTTTGTTTTACATACTCCCTTCGTACTTGAAATAATGCCTCATTTACTGTTCGGCATGGGATTTAAAAAAGCTGGTAAAGTTATTGTGAGTAGGGTAAAAGTTAAATAGTAGGGATAGTGGTAATGACAAAAAGGTAGTGGTATTGACAAAAGGTGGTGATAAAGTTGTTGGAAGGTGGGTCCATCAATGGCAAATGAGTGTAAATAAATGAGATTCTTTAGGGTATATAAGTCAATAAAGTGAAACAGGGCATTTGATAGTGTACACTTGAAATGTGGTAAATGAGGCATTATTACAAGTACGGATGGAGTATTTATTTATTCTAATAGTATTTAGTAATGCAATGAAAATTTTATTTTTACCTTTTAATGTTTTTCTTCTCTCTTCTATTTTTTTAATTATATTTTCATTTTCATTCTAATTAAGATTTAATTAATTCAATTTTCTGAGGTTTTATTATTTCCAATTAGGGTTTAACTGATTCAATCCCTTTCAGGTTTATTATTTCTCGATTAGGATTTATTAATACTCAATTAGCGATTGCACAAATAAATATTTATCGTGGTTGAAAAATATAAATATTTTAAAGTAATGATTGTTGTAATAAATTTATAAATTTCTTTTCCCATAGTATGCAGTAGCCAGCGGTAAGTAGGGTCAAACCCAAGGGAATTGGCGTAGTCTCTCTTACACGTAACTGGTGTAGCAAAATAGCGCTTTGGTCTTGACTGTACTTGTCTTGGTCAACAAGTACTGAAACCTATAACTGAAATCTATACAGAAACTTGATCAATATTAAAAGGGATTCAGAGTAGGATCGAATCATTGAACATAAACACTCACTCGATCATGGGTGTTGATGGTCCCGATACGAGTTCTGGTGTATGGAGGGGGGGATACACCAGATATAACTTTTTAAAACAACTCTTGAAAAATCAACAATCGAGTAAAAAGACTCAGTTGGATTCACAACCGAGTAAGCAAGCTCAGTTGGAAGAGTGGTGCTGTGCGGAATGTGGTGGAAATTAACTCGTAAAATAACTCACGCTTCAATGCAAGATTGGTCAATAACCAAGACAGTTAAGATGTAAAGATGCAGTTTGTGTATGCTGGTTAGAAGGTCAGTTGAAAATGCAGTAAGAAAATAACTGAACTAAAAACACAAACACACAAGGATTTACGTGGTTCAGAGATAACTCCTACGTCCACGGGGAGTTGTGAGTCCACACAACTCAGTCCAAGTTCTTCTGGACAAAAACCACAAAGCTTACGCGGGCTTTGCAACCTTTGAGATAAGTTTACGGGTACTTATCAACCTTACAGATAAGTTTACGGGTACTTATCAACCTATCTACTCAATTACGGGAATAGTAGGGTCCTAACAATCCTTTTGAGAGGATGTGTGAAAGGGTGGGATTCCAACTAGTAGCTCGAACAAGAAGTGAGCTAGGATCTAACACTCTACGAACTCTCAACTAGTGATGTTCTCAAGGTTGGATCGAAAAACACTAAGACAGAATCTAACACTCTAGAACTCTAAACTAGTGATGTTCTTAGAGGATAACAGCAGTTTTGCTTGAGTGCAGAATAAAGATGTTCTTTCGCTCGTATATCTCTTCTCGCACTTGTCTGTCCTGTCCATCTTGGTGAATGAATGAAGGCCTCTATTTATAGGCGGAGAGAATCAACTAGCCGTTGGATGAGCCGTTGATCTCTGTTCTTTGAAAGCGATGGCTTGTCTCTCATCTCTGCAGATTTTCCGGATTTGGCAACTGTGTGCTTCTGCTTTCCATCTGAGACAGCCTTGTGTTGGACCAAATGAGGTAATGACAGAGAGTCAAACCTTCATGTGACTTCCTTATTTGAAATTCAAATCTTAACCTTTGACCTCCAACATTTGATAGTCGGTTGAGTCGTTTGATCTTCATCTGATTGGTCTTCAGCTGATGTTCTATCTGAATGCTTCTGTATGAGTAGGAACAATTGAACTCTTAGCTGACTTTGAACTTCAAGTTGTCGATCTTCTCAGTTCGAGTCCTTCAACTGATGTTCTGAATCTGATCAGTTGGCTTCGAACGCTCAGTTGTCTTTCTTACAACTGATGTTCTCTTACAACTTCTCCCTTTAAATACTTAGTTGACTTTTGCATCTTCCCCTTTTGAATGCTCAACTGTTGTTCTGAATCTTGAACGCTCAGGTGTTTTTCTTACACCTGATGTTCTATCCGAGTGAAGCCTTGTTGCCTTCTTCAGCTGGAGACCTGTAAAGATAAAATCTTAACATTGCTCAAACAGCGAGACTAACTACTAACATTAGGATCTGGCAACATCTACTCGGTTGGGGTCAATTGGTTTTGGAATCAATCAAAACTTTAATAAATTTCCCAACAGGTGTAAAGATATTAGTCACATGCAATTACTACTCGGTTTTCAAGCAGATTAATTCTAGCCCTAAGGTCACGAAGTCACAACTAAAATACTCTATTCTTCATCTATCCTTTTAACTTAGATCATGCCAGAGACACTCTAGGCAAAATCCCTTTCCTAGTCAAGACAACTACGAAAACTCTTCAGCAACTATCTTGCCCGAGAAACATTAATTTCTTTTAGACCCAAAAAGCCAAGAGGTGCTCGAGACACAGACTGATCTCCAAAACTTAATATCTATTCAGGCACAAGAGACACTCTTGTGTTGACCCCGACTCTATTGGTGATCTAGACTCCTTAACTTATTGGTGATCAATCAATTAGTTATCTTGCCCAAATCTAATATCAAGCCCTAAGTATTTCGAGAATAAAAGCATGCAAGTATTTAACTCAAATTAGACCTCACGAATGTTTAGGTGTGTGCTCAAATCATCTCACCAATCTAGGCTTAGGAATTTAGCTAGACATAATATACATTGAAATCAACGCAAAAAACATAAAGTAAAACATACTTGGAATTAAAACTAAATGACGAACTGTACTCCAGCAGAATAGAAACGTCTTGGCCACATCAGCCAGCAAAAACTAAAGCAAAAAATATAAAGTGTTGCCCGTCGGACTTGTTTCTTCCTCACAACTCTCTCAAACGTAAAGTAAAAACGAGACTCAGAATTCAAAGATTCTTTACAAAGTGAAGAACAACCATATATATAGGCGAGAAGTAGGGTTGAAGTCGGCTTCCTTCATGGGTTGGACTCATTCCCTTGTTCGGCCTTCTTTCCTTGTTTGGCTAGGACTTGGATTCTCTTTCCTTCTCTGTGGCGAATTCTTCTTTGATCGGACTCTTTTAAGTTTAACATGGAATATTTCCATGCTAATCTTCTTCCTTGGAGAGAAAGTAACATCCTCCACCTTTGGCTTCTTCCACTCTATCTCGGTCACGTCAGTGCTTATCTTGCCCACGATCTGTGCCACTCTAGGTACTATCTGCTCGGCATGAAGATATGAGGGAGAGGGGTACTACCTCACTTGTAGCTTCTCTCTGAATATTCACTTCGTTGCCTAAGCTACAAGCTTCAGCCCCCTCTGCCCATTTGCATCGTATCGTTGCCCATGGCCTTTTAAGAAGATTTCCACTGGATTGTGCCCACAATGCCACCTGTCCTGCCCTGCACATAATTCCTCTAACTTGTGTCCTCCCACACACAAAACAGACTCTAGACAAACACAAAATAAGAACAAAAGACACACAAAAATGAACACAAATATGGGTTCATCATAAAGATTGCTTAGTTCCCTCCTTAAACTCTCCAGTCTCTCCTATATATTTCTGTACGGGCTGTTGTTAATGTCTTGAAAGGAGATTTTAGTTTTTTCAGCTTGAACCAAACATCCAATATAGCATTAGTGTGTACCTGCTATCCCTACACATTTTTCACAATTTGCTTGAACTCCTCATGCTCAGTAATAACATTCAAGAACCTAAATTATGAGTTCTATCTCACAACCTCAGAATCAAGATTCATAAACTGTGGACAATGATCTGATATACCCCTTTCCAGCAATTCCACAACTACATGACTATACTCTATAAGCCAAAGAGTATTAGCCAAACTTCTATCTATGAGAAATAGAATCCTATCATCTCCTTCATGATTATTACACCAGGAATAGGATGTAGCTCATTCTGTTGCACACACTCCTTAAAATCCCTGATGTCAGCTTCACCTACTGGATTACCATGCAACCTCTTTTCTGCTTCCAAAATCGTGTTGAAATCTCCGCTAACAAGTATAGGCTCTTGAGAATTCTGGTATATATTAGAGATAAACCTCCACAAACTTCTGCGCATCTCATTTGTGTTAAAAGCATGCACTACAATCCACTGAAAGCTCTTGCCTAAAAAGATATATGTGACTTCTACCCAAATAGCTTGATCGCAGCTTCCCAGAGCTTGAACTACTACTTTTTTGGGATCCCAACCTACCCAAACTCTCCCATTCACCGCATGCTCATAGTTGTATAAAAACACCCACTAACTACTTATTTTCTTTATACTTCTTTGGAACTTCTCCTTCTTTACCCTTGTTTCAAGTAATGCAACTACTTCTAACTTTTTATTTTTCAGAAAGAGCTTCATCTCTTTCTGTTTGAAGGGTTTATTGCAACCCCTCACGTTCCACACCACAAGCTTCATTTCACCACATTGGGGATAAGGTCCCCGCTCTTTTTATTTTAACTTTAGGTTTCTTCTTGATTCAATACCAAAAAAGTATTTTCTATTCTCACTGTATTCTACCTGTAATACCTCGAACTTTTATAACATTAGAGAGCGTATTAAATAACTTTATAAGTTTAAATGACGAGATTTGAAGAATAAAATTTTTCTAAATAAATTGAAATGTGTAAAATGACTGAAATGCCCTTATGTGTTTTTACGTGAGATTATCTGTTCTATTTCTTGAAATGATAATGTGATACATATTTTGAGCTTGCTTATATGAGAATGAATACGAGTATGATTTTCAGAAAATTCCGAAGATTTTGATTTGAAGTGAATAATGTTGATAACCGAGAAATCGATATACACCGATGAACTTAGAATAGATTTTAATTAAATTATTTGAACCTAGAATTAATTCTAAGATCATTGAGATAAGATAGAAGTTTATCCGAGATAATTTGAGAGAGTTATGAGAATTTAATCTTTAAAGGATTAATAAGCGGATTAATAAGCCGATTAATTTTTAGTTTTCTTCGTTTTGGAATGTAGACCTAAAAATTAGATGATCGGAATCCTTATTTTATTTAATGAGACGTGAATTAGGTTTGAGATGTTTTTAATGTCGGAAACGAGACGAAGAGAGATTAGACCCGTTTTTAGCATAAATGGAATAATACGGACTTTTTATCCGGAAAACTCTTTACGACCGGGTAAATAATCCCGTAATAAAATATTGAAGAAAATTCCACTTATCTCTCTCCCTCTCCACTGCCATCTCTCTCATCTCTCTCCCTAACCTCTCTCTCTCCACACCTATCTACAAGACTACACTTAGATTTAATCATTAACATTCTTTAGCAAATCTTAGTAAATTGTGTACAAAGATTGCATGCAAGATCCCATCACATCAATCCCTTATCAAACCAAGTTCCAACACTAAACATCATCATTATTATTCTATTTGTTGGAAGGAAATCTTGGCAAAATCAAATAAAGTGGATGAATACATGCATTTCCCATCTACACTCTCTCTCACTCTTTCGATCTCTCTCTCTATATGCAAAAGGGAAGAATTCTTTCATTCCATCTATCTCACACTCTCTAAACTCTCAATCAAGTAACAAAGAAGAAAAAAACTCTCTCCCTCTCTTCCCCATTGCCGTGAGCACACACACACCTCACACACTTGATATTTCTTCCATGCAAGCTTAGAATTAAGCTCTAATCCATCATGAAGATCAAGTGAGGATCAATCCATCAAGTTTCCAAAGCCCTAATCTTAAAGGTATTGATCTTCCCCAATTTTTGAGTATTAAACTTCCAAAATCATCCAAATTTCTTCTTCATTTTCAGCTCTTAAGCCCTAAAAAAATGGATGATTAATTGTTGTTTTGTATTTTCTTGAGGATTCAAGATAAGTTCTTCCAAGAGAAATCCAAGCTAGAAGTTGAGCCCCATTTTTCCCCATCATTTCGGTTTCAAGAAGATCAAGAGGAGAAGATCCAATTTATTTTCTAAAGTATGATATTTATTTGATTTCTTGTATATATGTATCTCTATAAGCCCTAAAAGAAGGAAAAACATGCATGCATGGCATTTATTTTATGTTTAGGCAAACCTAGGTTATCGTTGTGAGGATTAAGTGAGAAGAAATCGATAGGAGAATCGAACTCTAGGATTTAATCGATGAATTAAGAGAAGAAAAAGAAATTAAAAACCCTAAAATATGATGAATACCGAAAATTAGATAAAAATAGGAGAAAATCGTTTATTATGTTCTATGATGAATTTGATATTTGATATATGTTTTTGAACATGTTGTAAATGTGTCACAGCCCCAAATCCCGAGGGACGGCCGAAGCCGGGGTGTGACTGGAATTGGATTAAAGAAGCAGGGAAGAAGGGGACTGACTAATTAAATATACATAAAAGACATCATACATTCAATGAACAAGACATTACTATTAAAAAGGAAGAGTTAATCACGAAGGATTACTCGACAAAAGTACTCGAAAGCATCTAAGTTAAAGATTACAGACTTAAACTACAGTGATTTGTTTAATGTACATATCCTCAAAAAGAGATTAGAGTTTTGCAGTGGAAAGTAGGTCATAGCTAAAGTAATCCTAACTTCTCAACTCGACTCAACTTCAACCACCGCCGCTCTCGTCGCTTCAACCTGCACATTTATAGACACATGCAGGGCTAAGTACGAAAGTACTTAGTGGGCACGATGCTGAAAACATAATCATAAGTAGAGATAATTTGGCATTTCATAATTTGTAGCACATCGGGAGTTTTATTTAAAATTAGCCCGTGTCTACTAAAACATTTTCTGACTCATTTTCACAATTTACTCGGCCGAGCATTTTCTGGTATGTTACGTTCAAATCTTGACCAATTCTCATTCACCGTGGCTAGTTACCCCTCAACAGGATACCACATACATCACAGGTTACAAAGTGCACTAACTCTAGAAAGCACTTAATAGCTAACTCAGAGCCGATCGTTAGTTAACCTATTTTGGTTAACTCATAAATTCTGGAAAACACGAATGTTAACTTAGATAGGTACAAGAGAACTCACATAAAACATAAAACAGTTCATGCCATAATTATCACTTTGAAAACACAGATATCAAAGCGATAAAGAAAGGTTTTCGAGCATTGCTCATTTTGTTTTATATATAAAAGCCCACCTCGATGATACAGAACTACTAAACAGGTTCCCGTTCTTCAGTTCTTCCGTCCTTTCCTTAGTGCTGGCTTCCTCCTTCATCGTAAAATAATCATACTTTAAAAATCGGTCGTAAAAGATAATCGAATATGGAAATTCGAATTAGGTTTTAGTCGTTTTATTTCTTTAGGCATTTGCACGCTACTAGTTTCATTTTAATTAAACGGGAACGAGACTTGAACAAATCTCGTTTAGAACTTGAAAGGTTTCATACTCGACTCTTAGGTCAGTAGTCATTAACTTATTACAGCTTAAACGATCGAAAGAAACTAAGTTGCGAAGAAAACAACTTAGGAATTCAAGTTCTGAAATTTTCACTGCGCAATGCAGTAGTTCTGGGGACTGCCCAGAACAGAGGAATTAGAAACAGGAGATAAGCCCTGTACCTTTAGAAAGCTTGGAAAGTCTAGTTTACGCTCTAATTTACGGATCTCAAATCCGATAAACGAGCTAAGAGATATTACAGTTTCCGGGAAGGGTCGCAAAACTGCCGCGGCTAACCCTAGTCGCTCGATAGAATCGACGTATAACTTCCTAAGTTCGTTCTAAGTTCCCGTACTCGATTTCTCACGAAACTTGACTCTCAAGGCAGTCAACACGTACTCCCGTACGTGAAGGACTCCTTTTCAAAACTCGTTTATAACCACGACGATCAAACCTCGTCGTTTCAACTACCATTTACTATACCAACAACAAGTTAACAAATTCTCGTTTCTAGTTCTCGACTATAACTACAACTCATATTATAATAATCCGAATGCTCATGTCGTCAACTACAAAGTCGTTCCTTAGTCCATTATAAACACTATTATCAAGTTAGAATCCTTACTCGACTTCTCGATTATTAATTACGATCACTAGTTCGTCTCTTACAAGATTTCAAAAGTTATCGGTATTCGTTCAAATTCTACGTCATTAATCAACATCTAACGAGATTCATTATTATATACATCATCACCTCATATCATTACTTAAACTCAACTTAAATACAATTCTTTGTCCCTTACGTTCTACAAAATAATTTTAGAATAATTCCAATTAATTCCCAACATCATCTAATATCATTAGCAACATTAATTCATCAACAAATCATCAACTAAATAAAGCTACATGAAAACTCCCAATTTCTACAAAATTTCGGTATTAACAAATAATTAGGGGAATTGGTTTTCTTCATCAATTAACATCATTAATCCATTTATCCAACTATTATATCATCAATTAACCAAAGATCAATACTACTACAACATTAATCAAAATCCATCTCAAACCCTAGCCTAAAACTCGGTCCTCACTTATAAACATAGGGGTTTTGATTTCTTTTTGTTTTAATCAACAATTGAACATCTCCTAAACATAATTATCCAACTAATTGAAGAATCCAATCATCCTACTACAAACCCCTAATTTTCGGTATTAGCTAGATTTCTTCAAATTTTAACCAAAGGATTCATATCTAATCCATCCTATTACACTAATTAAAGATCAAAACATCTAATTCATCTACCCATTTTCGATTCATCAAGAAAAATAAAGAAAAATAGAATCTAATTGGATAGATTAGGAGAGGACATGAATACCTTGAACTTTAGTGAAAGAAGTTATAAGATTCGAAGGTTGGATGATGGACTTATGAAGATTTCTTGCTCCAAGCTTCAAGTTCATCAATGGTGAAAAGAAAAATGGGAGAGAGAGAGAGAGAGTGTGTAGCCGTGTGTGTTGAGGGAGGGAGTGAGGATGATGGTGATGACTAATGCAATTTAGAATAGTTTTTACATTAGGTGTAAAGTTAGTTAAAATATCCTAATGGTTAATGTTAAATACTATATAAAATCAAAATATCAAGTGTAAGAGAGAGTGTGATGTCGGCTAGAGGGGGAGAAAAAGAGAAAAATACGCGTTTTCCGGCGCGATATGACGTTACGGAAATCGAAAGACGAAAAACGTAGCTCGGCACAAAATCGTCAAATTCCGATTCGACCAAAAATTCCGACATATTAAACTTAATCGGAAAGTAATATTTAAAAACTAATTTCCGAGAAAAACTCGGGACATCACAGTCCGAGTTTCGTCCGGAAAATCATAAAAATGAACTTTCTCGGGCGAGTTCGTATCGCGATTTCGTGAATGCAAAAATCAGACGGTTTTCCGTTCTGAGTTCTAGAACTAAAAAGTTTTCGTACACGATAACCCTAAATACAGTAGTCATCTGACTTAATTTTCGGAAACGGATTTCACCGTTGGTTTTAGAATTCAGAATCGTAAACTTAGGCGTGCAAAGCCATTTTTATTAATAACTTTAAATTTTTAAGACTGTACGGAAAATCTGGGGTATTACAAAATGAATATATATGCATGAAAAATTGAGAAATAATTGCCCTAAAAATTGACCTAAATGCCGTGAGTTTTGGGAAGAAAAGAAGGAATTATTTTGTTGATTTTGTTGATGATTTAAGTGATGTTTTGAGTATGAGATTATTATGAGATGTGATGATTTAATCTTTATGTTGTTAAGTATGAGAAAAATCGACACATGCATGTGATTTTTGAAGAAATAATTATATGATGATTTAGTGATTTTGATGTTAAAATGATGTTGATGTGTATTAAAGTGTTACTTTGAATCCTAGATGAAAATAGGATTTATTGTGATAAAAGAATGAAGTTTTAAAGCTTTAAAAGTGTTAAGAATTAAAAAGTACATAGAAGAATATATCTAGTAAGTGTTTTAAGTGTTCTAAGTGTTCATAAGATAAATCTTGAAGATTTGAGTTTTGATTAAATTAAATCAAAAAGAAATTTTGTAATCAAATTAATAAAATAATTTAGATTTTTATTGAAATAAAAATTAATTGAAGAATAAAGGAAAATTTATTAATTAAGAAATTAGTCTTAATTTAATAAATAAAAGAGGAAAAGAAATTTATTAATTAAATAAATAAGAGTCGAGAAAATCGAGTTAAAATAAAGAGAATAAAATAATAAGAAAGTAAAGAGAAGTTTTAATCGAGTCGAAGAAAAGTGTTAGACGAGTTAAGTTTAAATACTCGTATAGTTTAACCAAGAAAATAACGGAATAAGATATCGAGTAATGATTTTGAAAGTAATTAATTAAAATTAATTAAATAAGTTGTTTTTCAAACCGTGTGGATTAAGAATAAACCGAGAAGAATTGCCGAGATAATAATTAGAAGAATAATAGTTGAGTTAAGAATGAGAATCAAGTTAGAAATAGAAATGAAATTCCTATTTCATAAGAGTGTAATAAAAATAAAAAGAATTTTTATTAATTGAGTAAAAATTTATAATAGGTTTCATAAGACAACAAGTTTGGAAAAGTGTTGTTTATAAGTCGAGAAAGATAAATTATATTGTTAGAGTTTTTATTTGAATTAAGTTCTAAAATAAAAATTGAATAAATGTTAATGTGTCTTGAATGTGATTGAATTTGAAACAATGTGTTTGATTTATTTGGAATTATTATACTATTGATTAATGTGTTTGAGTGAATAATATTATTTGGTGATAACGTAAAGAATTATTAAGTTTGTTTGTATACAAAATAATTGAGCTATTGAGTTGTTAATTAAATCAAGAATTGATTAAGTTTATAAAAGAAAGCTCGAGTAATAGAATTTAGATAGACGCTGTTTCATAATTAAAACGAGAAGTGCTAAGACATTGGTTAGTAGTATTAACCAATCATCGAGTAGTGTTAATGGCTTAAAGACGAGAATGCGAGACTTTTAAAAAAGAAGAGCTTAGAGAGAAACGACTTAAGTAGAAGTCCTTCAGTCGAAACCAACGTCTAATATCCGTCTTGCGTAGTATCTTATCTTCTTTATCGATGTCGAACTGTGAAGGATCAAGCCGGACGGAAAAGTAAGCGAGGACAGATAGCCCTTAAGCAGCCTAGCTAGAACGTCGGAAGTCAGGTGGACTTTTCTGAACCAAAACTGTCGATGAATGTTATTATGCTATCTAGTATTATTATGTGATTCTTAAAATGCGATTGACTTGCCGTTTTTATTGAGTTTAGTATGTGTTATCATCTGTTTGCTTGAGATTATTATTATCCTGTGAAAGGCAGGAACCCACGTGTGGTATGTTAAATGTTGAGGTGACTGTGAGCCTTGCTTCGGTTAGGCCGGTCACAGTGTTCGAGAAGGAGGCCTACTTCTCGGCACAGTGAGTGAATTTATGACAGATGATGCATACTGTTGAGTATATGTTATATTTGACTGCACAGTCTATTTAAAAGAAAATGTTTTTAGCATGCACAAGTAAAATTGTTTTAAGTTGCTTAAGTACTTGTGATGCTTCGGCAAGGCAAGTCAATTGATATAGCTTTAAGAGCATCTTTTTCCAAATATTTTCGGCATATGTTCACTGAGTACGAAGTACTCAGCCCTGCGTGTATTTCTAAACGTGCAGGTTGACAGGATGGTGATGGCATGGACGCTTGGTGGTGTGGTGTTTTTGGTTGAGTCGAGTCGGATGTCGGACTGGCATTTGCACGTCTCCATACGTGTAAATGTTGGGAAAGTCTGTTGATATACACTTTGATACTTGTTTTTTATCCCGAGCAATGTGCTCGTTGGTTTTAATGTTTTATTGAATCTCGTTCTCCATAACTTGAAGTACTTATCATATTCGTGATGATATGTATTTTAAAATGCTCAGTTATTGCTTCAATAGGTCTTTGATGGTCTTATTCGAGTGCTACTGCTTTTTATTGATGTTTCTCCGAGCATGTTCCTCGTATTTGAGTTGATCATTAGATGGTTAAATTGTGTTGTTGTTCGTAAGTCGCACCTCGGGAGTCGGGGTGTGACACTACCACTCTCCTAACATACTAGAACTTGTAGTTCTCTTGGGTTGTTTTCAATCCTCAACACTCTCCTTTATCTTTGAAACTTCAACAACTGCTTGAAGCTGTGCCTGCACATTTTCCACCTCAGTTTTTCTCTCCACCGGTTTGAGCATCCATTGAGGCTTTGCTACTTGAGCTTTAGGCTTAGCTTTAGCTTGGCAATCATGCCCCACCATTTGGCAGATTTTACATACCGGAGTGTCACATCCCGGTTCCCATAAAGTGAGGCGACATATAACAATTCATTCACATATAACAATTTATTCACAAATTTAATAAAGTAAGGCGACAAAACCGCACTACACCCATTAAAATAAAATATGGGGTAAACCTGTGTCTAGCATAACAAAAGAAGTCGAGCATCCACTTCATCAAATGGTGTTACCATGAGTGAGTGGGAATTCAAGCGTCCAAGAGAAGCTGATCACAAGGCACTATTCATAAAAATAATAAATAACACACAGAGAGACATATTCAGAGTTGCACAATTAAATAACATAGCGGAAGCACACATTAGCTACAACAACAACCTCTTCCTCAGCCTCGCGTCCCATCACCTGCCCACCGACCTGAAAACATTTTGAAAAGATTTTGGGCTGAGTACTAGTGTACTCAGTGGGCATGTGCCATTTTGGAAATAGTTTGGAAACCATAGCAGATTATCCATTTAACATGGTATTCATCAGAGGGTTTTAAAACAGAAAATCACCCCTGACCATACAAAACATATTTTAGATGCATGATATGACGTTCGATCCTTATACTCTGACTAGGCACCATAGCTATGGTTACCATAGTCTATAAACTTGGACCTCCCAAGATAATATAATAGCGCTCGGAGATCAATGGCCAAGTACGAGATGGTGATCATGCATCGCATAAATGACAAATATGTGCGCACAATTCTCAACCAGTATAAAACATAGTTAAGAACCTCGATCGATAAACATGAAAATATTTTATAAATAACTGAATTTTCATACTATTCTAAAGTTCATTAACTCAAACATAATTTTGAAAATGATTACCCACCTGACAGAGCAGGAATGCGTCAGAATACTTGATTTTGTATCTGAACCGGTAAAATTTTTGAGCAAAATACCAAGCAAACCCCTTTTGTTTTTATAAGATAACAACACTTATTCATTTTCTTTCGATTTGTATGGAACGAGGAATGAAGCTTCAGTAAGTTCCTATTTATAGAAGAAATAGCATAGGTCTTATAGGTATAGCCTTCATTAGTCATATACGTATTAAAATTAGAGTGAAGGACCCATATAGCAAAATCCCCTCTTAGATTACAATAGTTGTCAAGGTACATAGTATGGTAAAATTATAGCAAAAAATGTGTCTTTGGGACAATTATACCCTTACTCATCCAAAAACATAAAACCCATTTATTTACTTTTGTTTTCAAAAACCGTAGCCCACTTTCTCTCTCTCAACAAAATTCTCTCTGCAAACTCTCCACCCCCTCAATTCTCTCTCTCTCTTTCTCTCAAAATTCCCTCAGCTCTACCGCCTTCTCTCTTCCGCCACCGCCATTTCCGTCGTCGCGCCACCTCCAAACCACCGTCATTTCCGTCTCAGCCATCGCGCCACCGCCTCAGCTCGTCGCGCCACCAGCCACCATTTTCCTCCGCCACCCTCCGCCATCCAGCCACCTCCCATCTACACCAGCACCACCCTTAGCCGTCGCGCCACCGCCACCCTCAGTCATCCAGGTACATAGAGAAGAAGAAGATGGAAGAAAAGAGAAAAAGGTAGAAGAAGAAGAAGAAGAAGAAGAAGAAGAAGAAGAAGAAGAAGAAGAAGAAGAAGAAGAAGAAAAAGATCTGCAGATCTGCTTTTTTGTTTGCATAGTGTGGAGATCTGTTTTTTTTTTTCTCAGATCTGGTTTTCTTTAAAATTCTGAAATTCGCAGATCTAGTTTTTTTTCTCATATCTGCTATTTTGAAGATGTGCAGATATGTTGTTGCGAATTTTGAAATTCGCAACATAATATACGAATTTCGTATATAGTGTTGCGAATTGTGAAATTCGTAACTACCTGTGCATTTTCATTCGTTTATTTGACGCTACGAAATTACGATTTCGCAACACGTTTGGGACTTTTGAAGGTTCCGAAACTAAAATTTTTAAGCATATAATGTTGCGAATTTCACAATTCGCAACAAAATATACGAATTTCGTATTGAATAATCTGTTGCTAATTCATATTTTCGTAACACGTTTTTGGAATTTCGGTCATAAAATATTGCGAAATTACAATTTCGCAACATGTTTGAGGATTTTTGAAGGTTTCGAATCTGAAATTTTTAGGTATATAATATTGCGAATTTCACAATTCGCAACAAAATATATGAATTTCGTATATAGTGAAATTCGTAACTAACTGTGCATTTTGGTTCGTTAATTTGAAGTTACGAAATTACAATTTCGCAACATGTTTGAGGCTTTTTGAATGTTTCGAATCTGAAATTTTTAGGTATATAATGTTGCGAATTTCACAATTCGTAACACAATTCGTATATAGTGTTGCGAATTATGAAATTCGTAACTACTTGTGCATTTTCATTCGTTTATTTGACATTACGAAATTACGATTTCGCAACACGTTTGGGACTATTTGAAGATTCCGAAACTAAATTTTTTAAGCATGTAATGTTGCGAATTTCACAATTCGCAACAAACAAGTCGTAACACCACGCTACATGATAAAACTATTACGAAAACAAACAAGTCGTAACACCAAAACAAAATCGTAACAAATCGTATCGTTAGGAAATCAACAAATAGTAATAAATCAGTTACGAAAATAACAAATCGTAACACAAAGACAATTTTTAATTTGTGTTATGAATTTCATACATTCGTAACAATAATATCATCAATCGTTGATTTCGTATTACGAAATTAATATATTCGTAACATAACAGATTACGATTTTGGCATTTCGTATCACTATGCCTTGACTTAGTGTTAAGATTTTGGCATTTCGTTTCTGTATGCCTTGATTCCATGTTACGATTTTGTCATTTCGTATCACTATGCCTTGACTTTCTGTTAAGATTTTATCATTTCGTATCAGTTCCATGTTACGAAATTCGTATATTATGTTGCGAATTTCAAAATTCGCAACATCAAATGCTTAACAATTTCAGTTTTGAAACCTTCAAATAGCCACAAACATGTGTTATAACCGAAATTTCAAAAACGTTATACGAAAATATGAATTAGCTACAGATTATTCAATACGAATGCTAATTTAGTAACATAAAATGCTTCATTTCGAAAAGTTCCAATTGTCACAAATATGTTACGAAATTCTACTTTCGTAACTTCAAGTAAACGAATCAAAATGCACAGTTTGTTACGAATTTCACAATTCGTAACACTATATACGAAATTCGTATATTATGTTGCGAATTTCAAAATTCGCAACAACATACACTTAAAAATTTCAGTTTCGAAACCAGATCTGCAGATCTTCTTCTTCTTCCTTTTTTCTTCTTTTTTCTCTTTTCTTCCATCTTCTTCTTCTTCTCTGTAGTCGCTGGAATCGGAGGAGACGAGGCAGGGAGAGAAAGTCGTAGAGTAGAGGCGGTGGCGCGACGAAGGAGGAAATTTGTGGAAGAAATGGAGGAGGCGGTGGCGCGACGGCGGAAGTGGGTGGCGCAACGGCAAGGCGGCGACGATAGCAGATCTAGGGCGGAGACGACGATGAGTTCAGGTAGAGGGAGGTGGCGACGACGAGTTCAGCTCCATGGCGGCGGCGACGGGAGGGGCGGCAGCGACGAGAAGAAGAAGAGAAGAAAAAAAAAAAGAAGAAAAGTAGTAGCAGAAGAAACACGAGAGAGAGAAGAAAAAAGAAAAGAAAGAGAAAGAGGAAAAGAAATGAGGAGAAAAGGAGAAAAAGTGAAAAGTAAGGGTATTTTGGTCCAAAAACACATCTTTGACTAGAATTTAACCATATTAAGTTCCTTGACAACTATTGTAGTCAACCTAGTCAAAGTGGCTATATGGATGAATTACCTCTTAAAATTAAATAATGGCACGATAGGGACAAGTTGGCAACTTGATAAATTTGCAAAACATAAAAATATACATTACATTAACTACGTATTTATCTATATGAATAATGTATGTTATTGAATTCAAATATGGATATATGATATAATATACGTATATATTAACAAAAGAGGCAAATCGTAGTATGTCATTACCCTACATGATAATAACAAATTTTGTCAAAAGTACACTTTTGACAAAAATTGTGTAAAATCGTACCCAATTTGACAGAAATACCCTTATAGGGTAGTGGATGTATACGGTTGAAATTCAAAATAGATTTACTCACTTCTCTCTCTTCCCTCTCATTCTCTCTCACAGATTTTCTCTCTCCCCGTTTTTCTCTCTCTCGGCGACAATACAACATCCACCTCAAAACCCTACCGCCGCCGTCAACCCCCACCACACCGCCTCAATCCGCCTCACCGGTAAAGATATATCTAAATGTCACCGCGAACAAAAAAGCCAAGAACTACCGAAGTAGCAAAAGAAACGGCGGCGAAGGTCACCACCGCGGCGAAGAGTAGCAAAGTAGCGGCATCGCCGACAAAACGCGCGAAGAAACAGAGAAAACTGGCGGCGATGCCGAGCAAAGCCGCAACCAAAACAAGGTCTCAAAGGACCGAAGTTCCGACGCCGATTGAAGAGGCGCCGCCGCGCGAAGAGGCGCCGCCGCGCGAAGAGGCGCCGCCGCGCGAAGAGGCGCCGCCCAGCGAAGAAGAAGCCGAGCAGACACTGCCGGAGACCCGCGAAGAAGAAGGTAAACAGACATCGCCGCCGCGGGCAGAGAAAGAAGCACTGCCGTCGCCACAGCGAGAAGAGGAAGAAGGGCAGGCTGAAGATGCCGAGGAGGAGGAAGCCGAAGAACAAGATGCTTTTGAACATTTGCCGGTAAGATTTCCAGATCTAAAAGTTACGGTGGTTGCATGTTCGATTATCACGTGATTTCTCCGATTTCGCGGGTTTATTATGTTTTGAATGTCAATTTCATGCCTAGTTTGTTGAGTAGAATGGAAATTAGGGTACGATTTGCAGATCTGTGATTTTGGGGGAAAACTCAACTGGTACACTGGGTACGTTTTGTGAGAAACGTACCGGTAATACCAGATATATCATTACTGGAATTGAGGATAGCTTCTTGTTGAATAGCTGAGATTGTTTATGCATGATGTATTTTGCATTCTGATCATTTGAATATGCCTTTGTTTTGTTAAAATTGATATGATTTTCCCAAATACGTACCAAGAAAACTAATATGTTTTATTACACTCGGTACGCATTTTCAAAAATGTACCAAGTGTACCAGTTTTTAATTGTAGTATAGGTAAGAATTTATAAAAGCGTACCTACTATACAGGTACATTTGGTACGATTTTATCAAATCGTACCAAGTGTGCCATTCTGAGTAAGATTTTGTAAAATCGTACTAGGTGTACCAGCGTATAATAGGTACACTCGGTACGATTTCATTAATTCGTACCAGGTGTATCAGCGTAGACTTGGTACAATTGGTACGCTTTCATCAATTCGTACCAGGTGTACCAGCGAAGACATGGTACAGTTGGTACAATTTTCACAATTCGTACCAAGTGTACCATGTCGTGTTAGTACACTCGGTACGATTTTGAAAATTTGTACCGGGTTTTACCAAGCAGATAATGTCTAAAACAGTTCAAATGTATTCTTAATTGAATTGTTCTTTTTTTTTATTGCAGACCCGATGGAGATACAAGAGACTCAAGCTTGATGGTTTGAAAAACAAAACAATTACTCACGGTTATGAGTCCCTTGTTTACGACATCAGAAACTGTCTCACAGCAAGTGGCAACTCTACTTTGGACAAGCTGAAACAGTCCTGCCTGGGCCATTTTATGGGCATGGAGGACATGAATACCCGATCGGGGAAGGCCATCCACTGGATGGTGATTCGAGAGGTTCTTTCCTTCCCCCAGTATGATCCATCAGCTCTTTGGTACAAGGTTGAAGGGAAGATCTTGCGGTTCAGCCGGCAAGAATTTGCATTGGTTAGCGGACTGAAATTCGGCCCTGCAGATTTTGACCCCTACGCCGACCACATCATACTGCGATCATCATTGTACTCCCGAATATTCAGCAACCAAATGGTCACAGCTGCAGAGGTGTGGACACCTTTCACGAACAGGAAGTTTTTTTCCAAGAAATCTGAAATAAAGATCAGCGCCGACGACTACTTGAAGTTGGCAAAAATTCTGTTGGCGACATCATACGTGCTGGGATTTGAGAATACCAAGAAGAAAATACCGGACTGGATGTGGGTCCTGGTTGAGGATGAGGAAGCATGGGAGAAATTCCCCTGGGGCAGCTTGTCGTTTCAAATGGTTGTCGATAGTTTCAAAACTATCGACACCGAAGATAAAAAGAACAAATCCGGCATCTCTTACCACATCAAAGGCTGCAGTTTTGCTTTATTGGTAAGTTCTTAAGAATAGGTAAAATTGGTATTTATTGGAAATCTTGGTACAATTACCTACCAAACATTACAGTTCGATACTGGTGAAACTTGGTATGAAATTAAAAAATCGTACCAAGTTTTCCAAATATAAGTATAAGCTCTTGGAAAACTTGGTACGATTTCTTAATTTCGTACCAAACGTAACAGATCGAACTGGTAAAACTTGTTACGAAATTAGAAAATCGTACCAAGTTTTCCAAATATAAGTATAAGCTCTTGGAAAACTTGGTACGATTTCCTAATTTTGTACCAAACGCAACAGTTTAATGCAAGTAAACTCGGTACGCATTTATAATTACGTACAAAGTAAACCTATTGTATCTTGTATATGATTACATACTGATAAAGCTTTATTTATTAAACATGGGTGGATATTTGAGGCTGTGCAGGCAATAGGAACAAAGGTGGAATTGAGATCCACCGAGAAGAAGATGCCTCGGATGTTGAGGTACAGATTCATCAGAGATGTAGAAATCCCCCCAGCAGAAGACATAAAATTGGTAAGATTTATTGTCAGATCTAATATTTATTTTAGTAAAGCTTGGTACGCATTCAAAAATACGTACCACTTTTACCATTGTCAAAGTCCTATACTTGGTACGAACTGACAAATGCGTACCAAGTGTGCATAGATGGATTGGTAAACTTGGTACGAATTTATAATTTCGTACCAAGTGTACCAAGTGAAAGAAGCATTTGTTAGGTACACTCGGTACGAAATAGGAATATCATACTGAGATTACTTAAATAAATTGATATACTAAGTACGAATTTATAATTTCGTACCAAGTGTACCAAGTGAAAGAAGCATTTGTTAGGTACACTCGGTACGAATTAGGAATTTCGTACTGAGATTACTTAAATAAATTCGTACACCTGGTTCGAATTTATAATTTCGTACCAAGTGTACCAAGTTTGCCGACAGTTTATCTAACCATATTTTATACTTCTCAGACTCTTCACCAGCTGCTGAAGCCATCCAAAGCTGAAAAGTAAACACCATACTGGCTTTCTCTACAGAACGATGCAGAATTCGGAACATTTGCATTTAATTACGATCCGAATGATGCAAAAAAGAAAAGAAAAAGAGAAGCAGTGGACAATGGTGAAGATGATGACGAGCCTTCTACCAATGAAGCGGAAGCTGCCAACAAAGATGATCAAGACAATCTTTCTCCTCCTCCTCCACATACCAACATTGCATGCACCTCAACCGCCTCCTACCGCCGATACACGTTCCTCTATCATTGCAAACATAATGCAAGGGCTGGAAAGAGCGGTTCTTGTGAGAGAGATAGCAGAGGCAACCGCAAATATGCTCATATCATGGCTTTCGGATGAAAGGAAGCAGTTCGTGGAGGATGTTGGGAGCTATGTTGTGAACAAGCTCCAAGAAGAAGGGATAGTCCAACCCTTCATGGGTGCAGACTATACGTCTCCAGCCTCTCCTACTATCATTGACATCCAACCTGCAACAACAGAAGCAGCAGCGGCGGATTGCGACATGAAAAGCGCGGAGAAAGAGCAAACCGAGGCAGCTGCCATGGAAAGCGACAAGACGATGAACGAGGCGGAGGGAGCAGCAGCAACAGAGCAAGCTGGAGGGAGGACGTCTGAGCAGGTAGATGACGAAAAGGTATAAGATGCATCTTGAGTAGATGTTTGGCAAAATTTGAACAATTTCTTGGTATGTTAACATAAACAATTGCATCCTTTTTATTTTTCATGTTATGAACAAATATTTATTTTCCTGTTTATTTGAACATGTAACCGAATTTGTAATATGTTTGATGAATTATTTTTCATTAATTCATTGATCTGTATTGTAATTGGGTACGTCTGGTACGATATACAAAATCATACCTGTTTCCACGAGTACGCTTGGTACGTTTTTCATAAAAACGTACCAAGCGTACACACAAGCGTTTGTTCAAAACGTACCGAGTGTACCGAGTTTGCACTACAAATCTAGTACGAAATTAGGAAAAACGTACCAATATTTCTCTTTTCTCAAGCAGGCCCCTCAACAGGAAAACGATCAATTTTCGGACACGCAAATCAACTTGCTGTGGGACACCTTCATGGAAAATGATCAATTTACGCCTCCGCAAGACAAAATTCATCAACCAAATGCAGCTTCAGCTGGTCCATTCACACTGTGTCAAAAATTTGAAGCTCAAAAACCAGCAGCTCCACAAAACTTGGTGGTGCCACAAGGGCCACCTCCCACACAAGCTCCAGAAATCTCGGTGCCACAAGGTCCAGCACCACAAGGGCTGCCTCCCCCACAAGCTCCACCAGCACAACAAAGCTCGGTGCGCATCTTGAATCCGAAGCCGATCCGAAGAAAATTCCCAGCTCCACCTCTACGCAGTCCATTTCTGTCGGAAGACGTGCGACCAGGCCGTCACACCTTCGAGCATTGGTTGAACTCAGAGGAAGCTCCACTGTAAGTTAAATTTTTCATCTTCAAAATTTTATCAATGCATACCGGGTGTAACATGTATTTTGGTAAAACTCGGTACGATTTCTTAAATTACGTACCAAGTGTGCCATTTTGCAATTGGTAATTTGAGTACGATTTTGTAAAATCGTACTAAGTGTACCAGTCTAGAATTGGTACACTCGGTACGATTTTATCAATTCGTACCAGGTGTACCATGTCGTATGTATAAATTAGGTACGATTTTGTGAAAACGTACCGGGATTACCATATTACAATAGGTAAATTCAGTACGATTTTATCAATACGTACCAGGTGTACCAATCCTAATTAGTAAACCCGGTACGATTTTTACAATACGTACAAGGTTTAATTAATGTAATATTCATTGACAACAGGAGGAATGTCGGGGCCTATTGTGGTGTTGACAAGACTTTTTTCCAGTCTATCATGGATCCAACAGGACAGATCGACTTGGAACACATTGAGGCGCATCTTGCTATCACGTCTTGTTATTTTATGGTAAATTCAACCAAATACAGTAATATTTACAAACATAACATATATATATTTCTTAAACTTATTTGTAGAAAACGGTGGAGAATGTGTTCGACACCATCCACAAGAGACCAATTCCTTTTAATCCATACAATCACAAGGCGTTTAGACCAAATGTTGAAGAGGTCTTCCCAAAAGAAGAAATGGAGAGGTTGCTTTTGTTTGCCGAAGGAGCTCAGCCAACTTGGGGGGAAAACATAAGGCCTTGGGTTGACTGCGACAAGGTAGGATTTTATTAATAATATATAATAATAAAACTAAGTACACTCGGTACGAATTTACGAATTTTGAAAAACGTAGCGAGTGTACTAGTTTTTAATTGTAGTATTGGTAAGAATTTACAAAAGCTTACCTACTATACAGGTACATTTGGTACGATTTTATCAAATCGTACCAAGTGTGCCATTATGCAATTGGTAAACTGAATACGATTTTGTAAAAGCGTACTAGGTGTAACAGCGTATTATAGGTACACTCGGTACGCTTTCATCAATTCGTACCAGGTGTACCAGCGTAGACTTGATACAATTGGTAAGATTTTATCAATTCGTACCAGGTGTACCTGGTTTAGCAGTATGAAATTACAAAAACGTACCTGGTTTTCTTAGATTTGTGGTACGCATTTACAATAACGTACCATGTTTTATTTTGTTTTTAGGTAGTTGCATTGTGCTTCTACAAGGATCACTGGGGTACAATGTTGATAGAAGCACAATGCAACTACCTAAAAACAAAATAAAACACAATGCGATAATAGATGAGATATATGCCTCCCAATGACAAGAACGATGCCAAAAATCGTGAAGGCCATCGGACACTACAAAGAGCATCGCATAAAGGACCCAAAAGTCAGCCAGTGGGAATTATGCTTTCCTCCACAGAAAGGCATTAAAAGAAATAAATTCCAGCAAAACAATGGATATGATTGTGGCCTCTATGCCCTCAAATATGTGGAGCAACTCATCTCCAAAAATCCAATGCGAAAATGTTTGCAATAGCATAAGGACCGCGTGGAGTATAGAAACCACATAGCAAGGACCATTTATGCGCATAGCACGGAGGAAGTCACACCGGAAGTCCTCATGGATTTGGATGGAGTCAATGAAGGGGATGAAACCAATTGAATTAAACATTGCATTCATGTTAATATTTTGTGAATGATGGATAGTATTTTGTAAATCCATAAACATTAGAATATTTTTGAATGTGCATTTTGCATAACTATTAGCATATGCCAGGGATTAACTATGTATATTTTTTTCTAATGTGAATTATGGTACGCACAGTACGCAAATCTAATTTATTTACAGTTTTTCAAGTACGAAAAGTAAGCAATTAAACAAAACGTACCAAGATTTACTAGTGTTTTTCTAGTACACCCGGTACGCATTTAAAAAAATGTACCGAGTGCACCAGTTTTTCATTGTAATATAGGTACATATTTACAAAAGCGTACCTACTCTACTGGTACACTTGGTACGAATTATGAAAAACGTACCAAGTGTACCAGTATTTCATTAGTTTCAGGCACGTATTTGCAAATTGCGTACCTACATGACAAGTACATTAAGTACGCATTAGCAAAAACGTACCAAGCGTACCAGGAGTTTTAGTACGAATTCATAAAAGTGATCAATTAAACAAAACGTACAAATATTTACTTAAAAAACTACAAACACTACACAGCTAATATTTGACACAATATAGATTAAAAGGTCGTAAATTTCAAACAAAAAATAAATGACAAACACTACACATCTAATAGAATTAAATAAATCTCCACTTATCAACCAAATCTATGTGGATCTTGACATGTTTGGCGAGTATGACCCGCAACACCACAAATACCACATTTCTTCGTTTTGCGGGTTTTCGTATTGATGCTTGGTTGGTTGCTATTCCCTTCTTCTTCCGGATTAATCAATCGGCGTCTTAAAGGACATGTACTCATATAATGACCTTTCTCATGACACCACAAACACCCCCGATTGCGTTTGGTATGAGATCCAGTTGGAATCCTCTTTGTACGAGGACGTCCAGCTTGCTTAGGTTCCTTAGGTGTAAGAACAATCCTTGAAGCAACATGTGGCGGCACACTCCACGAATCTTTAACCGGAATAGGCATCACATTATCAGCATAAATCTCACGCCACGTCGCCGTAGAATAATATTCATGAACATATGACAGTGGGGAATCCTTCTTAAACCTAAAAATGTGTAAAAAATCAAAACTTCGTCGAAGAAAAACTTGGTACGAAATTGGGTAATGCGTACCGGCGTACCAAGTTCGGGTAAGCAAACTTGGTACAATATTGTAATTACGTACCAAGTTTGTTCATAAGAACTTGGTACGCCGGTACGTTTTTACTCAAAGCGTACCGGCGTACCAAGTTCTTATGAACAAACTTGGTACGTAATTACAATATCGTACCAAGTGTACCTCATCTAAACTTAATGACCAGGTACGCATTGATCAAAGCGTACCTGCGTACCAAGTTAAATGAGGTACACTTGGTACGCATTTACAATTACGTACCAGGTGTACTAAGATGTTTCGGCAAAATAGGTACTCATATTCAATTAATACCAACAAATAAAAACTTCAACTTCACCTAATTGCTGCAGTAGTGTGAGAGCAAGGTATTAAATCCAGATCCCATGCCCGACACGAACACTTCCTGGAAGCAACATCAACAACATTGCTTTTAACTCCACAAATGACATTAAACTTCATATCAGATATTGGTTCAACTCTCATCACCCGCCCCGCCTCGACAGCTATACCTAATTCCTTTGTTGCATATACCAATAATTCTTCATTTCTAGATCCAGATTTTGTACGGCGCTGAAAGAACCAAGATTGGACAAGATTACGACAGTATTCTAGAAGAGAACATGCCGGAAGTTTTCTTGCCCACCGAAGTCTTGAATTCATATTCTCTACAGCGTTGGATGTACCAAACCTAAACTTCCGCACGGGGCATAGTGCAACAGACCATCTGCTCGGACCAATACTCATCAGCTTTTCATAGCCACCACGAGAGGCCTCCTTCAAATTGTTCATGTACTCTTCATAATCCTCCACTTTGTAAGCATTCGCAGCAAGGTGGAATAGATCAATCACAACAGTACCCCAAGTCTTCAGGTTACCCTGTATATGAAACGTACAAAGACCATGAGGGATGCCAGGATAAACTCGATCTATAGCATTCTTGATGCTCAGATGCTGATCGGAAACTATTATAAAATCCGGGGGGCAACCAAACGTCCGACGGACACGCTCCAAAAACCACGACTAAGATGAAGTATCCTCCACATCACCAATTCCAAATGCTAATGGAACAATTTGTTCATTAGCATCCTTTGTAGCGGCAACAAACAAAATGTCCTTGTATTTCCCTTTCAAGTGTGTGCCATCAATGACAATCACGGGAAGACATGCACGAAAAGCTCTTATGCACGCGGAGAGAGCAAAGTAACAATATTGAAAAAAACCGTCTCGACATGTCTGAAGGTCCACAATTGAACCGGGATTCACCTGCTCCAACATGTATAAGAACTTGGGAATTATCTGAAAGAATTTATCTTAATTAATAAAAAAATCACTAAAAGTACGCTAGGTAAACATGGTACGCTTTTCAAAAAACGTACCGAATGTACCAGTAATATAGTTGCAAACGAGGTACGAATTTACAAAAACGTACCGAATGTACCAGTAATATAGTTGCAAACTAGGTACGAATTTACAAAAACGTACCGATTCTACTAACATAATTGGTAAAACTTGGTACGTTTTTATAAATACGTAACAGCATACTATACTACCTATTGTAAACTAGGTACACAATATTAAATTCGTACCAAATTTGCCGCTTTATTACCGGTACACTGAGTACAATTTGGTAAAATCGTACCCAATGTACCGGTAATACAGAGACAAATCGGGTACAAAATTTTAAAATCGTACCAACTTTACCATTAATAATAATTACGCAATAGAAAATATAGAAAAGGATGGAGAAACCTGAAATGAATTATCCGCATCTCCAAATGAAAGTTCCAGAGCATGGTGCTTACCAGCCAAAGCAGTAGAATATTTTACATTCACACCAAATTCCCTTCGTATCTGTGATTGAATATCCTTTGGCCTAAGACACGAACCATCTTCCCCAAAGTTTGGGCCAAGGTGTGCAGCAACAACTCTAGATGAAACCTTAGGATCAGGGTGATATCTCAAATCATCCACACAAGAGTGACGAGTGAAGAGATTGATACGCCACAAATTAGATGCTGCACTGGCTCGCATCTCAAACTCACATCGCTCTAAAAGTTTGCATCCCACATGGTAGTACACCTTGTTTGATCGAATTGTTTTACACTCGAGATGCTTTTTCATGTGATATAAACCAAGAGCTGCCTTCAGTTTCTTCTTTCCGACAAAAGTGCCACCCTGAACAAGCTCATCCACACGCACAACCGGTGCAAGTATTTCATCCGATGGAAGAGACGCTTGATGGGCTGCACCGGGAATAACCCACAAATGTTGTCCTACGCTACTTTCATTACCTACATCGCTATTACCATCCACATTGCTATTACCAACATCATGGTCATCATTCTCACCAATGCTATCTAAACCCAACTCATCACAACCAACGTCAAAATTGTTTTGGTCTTCATTCTGTACACCATCATCAATTAAAGGAGTCCTCCTATTATGAGATTCATCAATCGTGGGAGAAACCGCCACATATACAGTAGGAAACTCCAACACATCCATCAAATACGACAACTCGAAATCATCTCTAATCTTCATTCTCATAGTTTCACCACTAGGAGACTTGACTAAACCATCTATATCAAACATATACATCCTCTTATCCTTCTTCATTCGAACTTCAAGCTTTGCTAATAAAGATTCAAAGCTTATACCACTAGGCGGTATAGGAATATACTCTTTCCTACCACCCTCATAAATGTTCTCTTTCCAGCATCCTCCATGCGCAACCACTAAAGAAGAAGGCCTTACCTGCACCGAGTAAACTTGGTACGCATTAGTAAATGCGTACGGCGTACCCAGTAAACTTGGTACGAATTCATAACTACGTACTGCGTACCAAGTACACTTGGTACGTAATGATAAATACGTACTGCGTACCATTCAAACAAATTAAGGTACGCGGTACGTTTTTATCAATACGTACTGCGTACCAGGTAAACCTGGTACGAACCAGTACGAAATTAAGAAAACGTACCAAGTCTGAAACAACAACATACAGTCGCCGGAATTTACCTCCATAGAATTGACGCCACAACCAAAAATCGCCGGAAAATTACTATTGAACCACCGTAATACTTTCTAAACAAAAAATAAAGCAAAAAAAACAGCAAAATCGCAACCCAAATTGCATAATAAAAAAAAAACAAATACAAAAAATTCTACACAAATCTAACTAAAATTACAGAAAAAACACAGCCAAATCATATAGACGACGACGATGACGAAGCTAATCGCAAAATCAATAGACACGGCGATGAAGAACAAGAGCCGCCGCACCGGAACAACACATATACGGTGATGTCGATGGAGACGACGGCGAACGGTGCATCAACGACGACGACTCAGCGGCAACGTCGACGGCGACGGTGATGGCGGTGAAGACGACGAAGAAGAAACAACAATGGAGATTTCACGAGAGAGAGATAAACGTGATGAAGAAAAAACAGAAAAAAAAAAAACGAGAAAGAGAACGTGAGCTGAGGGAAAACGGAGAGGAGAGAGAAAAAAGAGAGAAAAAAATAAAAGTTAAAAAGTAGGAGAGAGAGTGTACCATAATGGAATAAGGTGTAAAATATAAGGATACAAATGTCCAAAACATATGACAAAAATTGATAAAATTTGTACTAGTAACCCTTTTTGATATTACAATTGAGCTAATGATATTTGGGTGCATTTCCTCTTAACAAAAATGGGATAATATATAATAATACTAATACATTATTAGTGTTGTAGTAATAAATTACATTAATCGGAATATATATATAATACGTACATATGCATTATATATATGTACATGGCTTTGTGCTTTAATAATTAAGTAGTTGAAATAATATATATAAACTAGTCATATATTTTAAAAATAGTTTTGCTAGAAAAATATATTAAAATTGGTTCTGTAAATATAATTTGTTAGAATTTAAAAGATTCGAGGTGGTACTTTCTTTGTCTTTAAGTCTTAGAAATATTCAATATATTTTCTTTTATAAAGGACTTTTCTAGGTTATTAAATTTATTACGAAATTCAGGAGCGTTACACGGAGGTACCCAGTCATATATAACTTTCTAGTCCACCTTCTTCCCCATATCTCTTTCGATAATGATCATATGCTTGAGGGGTTGAGTAACATCTACCTCGACTAACAGCTTCGCAAACGATATCCTGCTCTGAGTAGTTGTGCATTCATCCGCACACAACGGATTTCCAATTATACTACCTATCCTGCTCAGAGAATTGATTCCCTAACAGTCCAATGGCAAGTTAGGTAGTTGGATCCACAAGGGAATTACCTTCAGCATTTCCTTCTCAAAACTAAATCCTGCCTCCCAAGCTTTGACAATGACAGTCCTATTGGCTATGATGTGAGGGCCAGAGAAAAGCACATGATCCCTATCCTTCAATGATTGAAATCGAACCACAAAATACCCCTCTATATGATAGAAGATTTCCGGTGTTTTCACGTGGCATTGCTTCTCCAAAAAAGTATTCAAATATTTAATGGTCGGAGACTCACCACCTATCACATATAATATAATCGCATTCTGCCATTTTTGAGCTTCACTCTCAACATCAGTTTTCTCTAAGCACGCTATAGGAACACCATTTTTAATAGTATGAGCAACATAGTTTAGCTTCATACCTCTGTTTGCTGGTTGTACTGGATTAGCTTCTTCTTCTTCTAGTTCATCATCATTCTCCAGCTTCGATTCACTTAGATCCAGGGAGTTCTCATCATGATTCTTTGATCTTAGCTCAGAATTTCCAGATCTCACTGTTCCATTTGTGTTGCTTGTTCCAACTTCAAATATAGAGATCGTAGGTGTTATTTCCAACGTTACTACCTTCCTCGGACAACCTCGCTTGGCCATTTTCCGGCGAGTGCGCACGATTATCAAAAGCCACTAACTTGCGCTAACCCTTCCGTGAAAAAAGTAATTATTGATATGAAGAAAGATAATATTTTTGAAACATTACATTTTTTTATATCAATAATTACATTTTTTTACGATAATAATTACTTGACAAAATAACTAAAAGTACACATTCTCGTGAATAGAAATAGTATTATCGTGAAGAAAAGTAATATTTTTGAAGCATTACCTTTGTTCGTGTTAATAATTACTTTTTATTACGACAATATTACTTGAATTATTTTAAACATTTTTCTTATAACAAATATTTGATTAAGCAATTTTTATTAAATTCTTTTATATTAATTAATCCCCTTAGGGTTTCTTAATCCCTGATTAGGGTTTATCAAATCTTCAATTAGAGTTTATAAATATCCGAATTATGAATTAGGATTTATCAATCACATTTTTGAATAAAGACTGAAAATAATCAAAAGGATAACAATAAAAAAATAAAAATAAAAATAAAAAAAATTGAAAGAATAGAAAAAAAAATAAACAAAGAAAATTGAAAAAAAAAGTGAAAGAGGATGGGAAAAGGAAAAGCAAAAGGAACGAGAAAAAAAAACATGAAAAGGAAAAAAGGAAAAAAAATTGAAAAGTGCACCTTCTAGAATTCGAACCTGGGTTGCTGCCATTTGAAAGAGATGCCACCACCTCTAGGCTAGCTCTCCTGCAATTTGATGAAGCCGTCATTTTAACTTCACGCAAATAAATTTGTAATTTCATCTTGCCCAAGGTAGGCAGTAGACAGTAGCAAGCCGGATCGATCCCAAGGGGAATTGGTCGTAGTCTTCTGTTTTCCGTGATTGTGTCGCTAAAATAGTTTTGGTCGGGACTGCACTCGTCTTGGTCAACAAGTACTGAAAACTTAATTGAAAACTAAACAAGAACTTGATCAATAATAAAAGAGACCTGGATTAGGTTCGCGTGAGTTTGACTGGAGTCTCTTGAACTGTGACTTCGACTAAGTTCAGTTGAACTTGAGGTGCCTCAGTCGGTGATCCAGTTGCTTTGACAAACTGAGTTGTCTGAGCTCTAGTGTCTGTAGCTGGATTGTATCCAAGACCTTCTACGCATTTGGAAGGTCTTTGGTGGCTTATCATGCTCTCTGGTGCTGAGCTCGAGGCATGAAGGGATACTAACTTCTCATTTGCAAACTTCAGCTCCATTTGCAACTGAGAGATGTATTCCGCCTGAGTCCTGGTCATGTTGATCAAGTTGATGACCTGTTGGTTGACTAAGCAACTACTTTATGGAGTCTTCGGTTTTGCGCTACGAGCTTCTCTATGTCGTGATCCTTCATGATCAACTCGTTGCTCATGATGTCAAACTCTCTTTGAAGCTCTTTGCATTGTGCAACTTGTTCTGTACACAATCTGCTCAGGTGTTCGACCTTATCCCAAGACGGCTCGATGTCTTCATCAGATTCTCCTGTACATTGGTTATTAGAAGAAATAATATGAGAGGGATGGAAAGAAGAGTTTACCTCATCAGTCGACTCTTCCGGCAAAGCCATGAAGCACTTGTCTTTTCCTGCTGAGCTTGATAGCAAGTTAGTTTCTTCTCCTTCCGACTCCGTGAATACGTCGGTGTCGTCAATGTCATCCTCAACGATCATGGCCTTGGTCTTCTCCTTGGCCTTTTCTCAGAGGGCTTCTTCTCCTTCATGGAGAGATCAGGACAGTTGGCTTTGAAGTGTCCTAGCTTCCCTCATTCAAAGCATCTTGATTCCATGAGGAGGGTTCAGTTGAGCTCCGCTTGCTCCTGTTGATCTGCCTATACTTCTCGATCTTGGAGTTTATCTCCTCGAGTTGTTTGGTCATTTCGTGGACATTCTTTCTAAAGTTCGGACCTGCTCAGTTGATCCCTAGCTGAGGAGTCAGCGGACAGTGAGGGTCTGGCAAACTTTGATCTGCCGATTCAGCTCGAAGCGCCACTGGCCTGGCAGTTGAGCTCTGCTCGGTCTGTTCTGGTTTCTGAAGCTTGTTTTGCCTCAGTTATAGGATGTCATACTCATTTTCCTTGAGCATGGAGAACAGCTTCTCAGTTGTCATCGAACTGAGGTCAATCCGATTTTGATGGACGACTCTGTAGACTTCCCAGTCTTCGCCTAAGGCGGAGAGAACTTTCAAGTTCATCTCACGCTGAGAGTATTTGTCCTTCCTAATACTCTCAATGTCCATGAGGACATCTGTGAATCTCAGCTCCATCTTATCGATGGACTCTCCGGTTAGCTGAGAGAAGTTCTTGTACTTCTGACAAACAAAGGTGAACTTGTTCTCCTTTATCTTCACAGAGTGCAGCTAAGGCTTCCCTCATATCTTTTACTGTGGATCAATTGATAATCTTCGATAGGTAGGCTTTGCCGATGATGGAAGAGATGACACTCTTTGCTATGTCATCTAGCTGCGCGATGTCTCTTTCTTTTTTGGTGTACTGCTCCTGGGCTTTTAGTTTGACCTTCATTATCATCTCTCATTCTCCTGGTGTAGTTGAAGGGCCCAATACTGACTGAGTCACTTGGATGGGACCATTTTCAATAGTCTCTCACATCCTGTGATGACTGGCAATCAATGCCATCTTCAGGAGAAACTTCCACGTGGGATAATCATCCTCGGAGAACTTCGGTAAGCTTCCTAGCAACATCGGGTTCACGTTTCCTGCACACCACAAGAGACAAACAAGAAAATATGCAGCAAAATGCATTAAAGGTTTTCAGAAAAGATCTGTTCAGTTGACCACAAAAAAAATCTACTTGACTTACACCTTGTGAAGCAGAATCAGCAGTCTTTTGAACCACTGCTCTGATACCACTTGATGGTCCCGGTAACGAATATTTGGTGTATGGAGGGGGAGGGAGGAATACACCAGTAGCAAATTTTCTTGCTTTAAAATCTTTCACTAAGTTGATTGCTCAGGTCAGTTTGCTCAATAGCTAGGAAAGTCAATTGGAGTGGCTCTACAACTTAGTTGGTCAGTTGGAGCGGATCACACAGTTAGGTGTACAACTGACTTCTTTGACTGAGGGTCAGTTGTGTAGACCAACTGAGGTTTTAAACAGTTTACCGTTGCAGAAGATGGTGGAAATAAAAGCTCGTTACATAAATTGAAACCTTTGTGAAAATAGGGAAGGTCGAGTTCCCAAAGTTAGTGCAGTTGTGTGCAAGTGCAGTTTGTATGCTGGGTCAGTTGGTTAGGTAACTAAATATAAAATACTGAATGTAAATACAGAAAGTAAAGAACACAGTATTTTAACATGGTTTAAAGATTGGCCTCCTACATCCACGACTTTATTTTCGGGGAAGTAATCCACTAGATAAGCTCAGGCGTGCTTACCAAATGTTCCACTTGGTTTCCGGGCACCAAGCAACCTAACCAGTTCGATTACGGGTTCGAACAAGACCTTACAACACTTTTCCGAGCAAGTGTACAGCCTGGGCTTAGATTACGGGTTCTAAGTGGACCTAGTCTTAGATTACAGGTTCTAAGGGACTTAGTCTTGGATTCCGGGTTCCAAGGGACCTGATCTTTGATTATGGGTTCAAAAGGACCTAGTTACTTTTATTGCGGGTTCAAAGTCGGACCTAAGGTTTGGGGATTGGGGGGATTTTCCAACTAAGAAGCCTTCTACACAGAGAAAAGTGGAGGCTTCGTCCTAAAGCTTCAGACTCGATCTCTTGGGAGAGAGTCCGATCAAACACAATATATGCAAGAACCTATATTCTAGACTCAATCAAAGAAAGGGCTTTCTGAGAGGCTAGATGGAAGAACAGGAGGAGGTTTGGACACTCAACTTCTACCGGTATTCAACTGAGGTCTTCTCCAGCTAACTTATGCTTCCGAGTAGATTTGAATCTGGACTTCAACTCTTCTACCTTCAACGTCTTCAAAATCTTCTCTTCTCAACTTTGCAACATTTGGCTTCGACACAACTTCTCTTCACGCTTCAGCTGCATGGTTTAGTTGAGGAGTCAACTGAGTTGTTGTCCAATTAAGTCCGTGCTTCAACTGAGGTTGAGGTCTCAACTGAGTTTGAGGGTAAGCTGAGTTCTTCATGAACTACCTTCTTCAGTCCAGCTGACTTTTTCTGCTTGGAACCTATAAATATAAAATTCCTATGCTCAAACAGTGAGCTCTAGCTAAGTTCAGACTGAAGACATTCATCTACTCGGTTGGCGTAAGTTCGGGTTTTGGTATAAGTTAAAACCTTTACTAATTTTCCCAACATACACCATCTCATGGTTCCAACTCCGTGCCAGCCTAGAATGGACAGATCTTCGCACCATAGCGTGTCGGGCGAACACCATCCCGACACGTAAACTGAGCAAACTTCAGGACAACCAAAATCCATCCGTGCCAAAGTCTTCCAAATCCATTATTTCCCTGAGCATCTTTAATATCTAGCTCATCCGGACATGCCATCATCCAAAATATGCATCGAGTCATGCTGACCCGACGTTGCCCATACTATCGTGTAGTGATGGCTCGCACCATAATACGAAGCTGATGTACAGGGCTAACAAACCTCCTCCACCAGAGCTCGACGACGCCCTCGTCGTTGCTGGGGTAGAACTATTCTTCTGGAAAGCCTCATAGTAATCTAAAATTTCTTTCTCAAACTACCATAAATTCACAGCATTCTCCCACGAAGCATCCCCCTCCGACTCACCTTTCCACTGGACTAAGTAATTCGTCCTCTGATTTTTCTTACTCTGCCCTTGGGTTCAATAATCAAGGATTTTCTGAATTTTTTTCGTGAACTGCCGCCTTCTCACGGGCGGCACCCGTCGTGCTTGCTTTCTCGAAGCATCCAACACATCTTTACTGAACTTCTTCAAGAAAAAAAATGGAACGTGGGATGAATTTTCAACTGATTAGGCAAATACAGTCGATAAGCCACTCTCTCCACCTTATTTACAATCTCAAACGGCCTATCGTACTTAGGAATCAACCCTCGATGCACAACCTTAGAAGAAATCTTCTTCCAAATCTGGGGAGTAAGTTTCAGCAACAGTTGCTCCCGCTCCTCAAATTCAACATCACGTCGGTGCTTGTCAGCATACTTCTTCATCCGACGTTGAGCCTTTGATATCCCTCGCCTCATCCAAAAGCTCTTGCTTTTCACGAGCAAAATGGTAGGCAGCTGGACAATTACCCCCGCTTCTTTGCACTGCAATTTCATGTGGAGCCAACGGTTGCTGCCCATACACAATCTCTAATGGACTCTTTCCCGTCGCTGAAGACCGGTGCAAATTGTAGCAAAGTTGCACTTTGTTGAGCAATCCAACCCAATCTTTCTGACTTGCCGATACTCCTCTAACAGTTGATTCATTCTCTCAGTCTGGCCATCATTTTGAGGATGGTTGGTCGTTGAAAATTTCAGCTCAGTTCCGAACATGTTGAACAACGAGGTCCAGAATCCGCGTGTGAACTGCGTATCACGATCACTGATAATGTCGTCCGGAATACCAAAATACTTCACAACATTTTTCAGAGACAAATTAGCGGAAATCTCAGCGGGACATGCATTCAGGCAAGCAATGAAAATTCCATACTTAAAAAATCTGTCCACAACAACGAAAATCAAAGCCATGCCATCAACCTTAGAAAAACCAGAAATGAAATCCATAGATACCGACTGAAATGGCTTCTCTGAAATGGGTAACGGTTGTAGCAAACCGACCTTCTTCTTCCTCTCAAGCTTGTCTAGTTGGAACACTAAACAAGTCTGGACATACGCCTCAACGTCATCTTCCATCTTTGGCCAATAGTATCGTCGGGACGGCAAAGCATACATTTGATCAACACCAGGATGTCCAGCCTATTAAGGGTCATGAGTCTCCCTCAACAACTCACGTCTCAAAGATCCGGCAGGCACGTACGCCTTGTTCCCTCGTGCGAACAAGAGATCATTCTCCAGCCAATATTTTTGCAAATTCTCGGATTTTTTTAACAATTTTAAGATAAGCGGGGTTAGTTTTTGAAATTCTCGGATTTTTTTCCATAAAATCCGTCTCAACAATGGTCAAGGCCACCATAAATTCTCCACCACATTTCGACTCAATGCATCAACCACATCATTATGCGTGTCGGGACAGTGAACCCAATCGAAATCAAACTCCCCCAAATACTTTTGCCATCTTGCTTTCTTGGGAGACATCTTCTTTTGATTTTTGAAGTATGTATTAGCCACGTTGTCGGTCACCACAGTAAATTTGGTGCCCAACAAGTAGTGCTTCCACACCTTGAAGACCGCTCGCACAAGAATCAACTGCGATATGGGGAAGCTAACATGTGAGTTCGGAAGAGAAGTAGTGTCATTCAATATCTACAACACCATAAAACAGCCTAGCGATACAGAGTTGGTGCATAGCATTGACCACATTGATCAAATGGTGGACGAGTTTTGGCCAGAGATAGTCATTGAAGACAAGCTGGACGTGGTTCTCCAAATTGGCTTAACAGAGGTTGTTGCCCAAGACGGATCTGTTGAGCTAATCGAAGCAGTACATTACTTAAGATCGGATGCAGAACCAGGAAGAAGAGTAGAACCATTGGTGATTCCGACATTGAAACAAGAAGATAGGTTGATACCATCAATAGAGAAAGCACCACAATTGGAATTGAAAGCACTGCCCAACCACTTGAAGTATATCTACTTGGGAGAAGAAGAGACGTTACTGGTAATCATAAGTGCGGAATTATCTATTGAGGAAGAAGAACGAGTGAAAGAAGTCCTGATGGAGTACAAGTTGGCCATTGGCTGGACATTGGCCGACATAAGGGGCATAATTGAAAGGCCGAGTAGTCATCTTTCCCTCTATGCAGGATTCGCAGATTGGGATGGTCTCGACTTGGAAAGAACCCAAGACTCCATCGGAAACCAATCTTTGGATCCTCCTTAGATTGATGTGACCCAATCTTAGGTGCCAAAGAAGAGTTTGATTCTCTTGAGAAGAATTCAACCTCTTCTTTTGGTTAACAGTTAAAGCATTACTTGAAGAACTCGAACCATAAGAGCAGTAAATAGTATAAAGAGAATCAACAACATGTGCAAAACCGATAATCTTATCATCTTTCATAAAAGTCGCAAAACTCTAAAAAAGAATAGAATATCCATCTTTCCACAACTTAATAATAGAAATCAAGTTTCGCCGAAAATCTAGCATATATAAAACATCTCTCAAAACTAAAACTGAATTCTCAAAAGATAAATGAACATTGTCTATGGCCGCAACGTCAGCTCGCGCTTCTGTTCCCATGGCGACGCTCAACTCCCCTCTACTCACTTCCCTTATCCGTAGGAACCCCTGCAAGGAATAACAAATATGGTCAGTTTCGCCCGTATCTACTACCCACTTGTGGATAGAACTTGAACTTAAACATATTTCATTAACAAGAGCAGAAGTCATACCTTGAGCCTTCTTCAACAGGGGGCAGTTAGCCTTCCAATGTCCAGATTTCTTGCACTTGAAGCACTTTCCACCCTTCTCCTTTGGGTTTTTGATGCCTCCGGTAGGGCCTAGCCTCTTGCTCCCACTACTTTCTTCGCCCCTCTTGCCTTTCGCCGGGCCCTTCCATTTCTTTCCACCTTTCGGTGAAACATGGAAACCCTTTGAAGAAGAGGCAAGAGCTTGTGGATTCTTTCCCATAACCCCTTCCGCTGCAACAAGTTCATTGAGCAGTTCATTTAGAGTGAACACTTTCTTGCTCATTATTGCATTAAGGTGGAAGTTCTGATAGGACTTGGGAAGAGTGTGGAGTATCATGTCAACTTTCGCTTCGTCCATGATACCTCCACCAAGCATGTCTAGCTCATTGAAATGATTGATCATTCCAAGCACGTGCTCGTGCACAGACACGCCTTCCGTCATCTTCGAGCTCATGATTTGCCTCATGATCTTGAATCGGGTAGAACGGTTACTCTCACCGAACAGCTCCTCGAGGTTAGTCATGATTGCAGCAGCCGTGTCCAAAGACTGATGTTGTTGCTGCAGCCTAGAGGACATGGTGGTCATCATGTAGGCTTTCGCCATACAATCAGCCTTATTCCACCTCTTAGACTCCTCTTTCTGAGCATCGGTGGAGGCTGCAGTGAGAGCTGCAAGCGCAGGAGTAGTGAGTACAAAGTGGTACTCTTCGGCATCTAAGACATATCCCAAATTGCGCTTCCATTCCAAAAAGTTTAGTCCGTTAAGCGGCTCAGTAGTAAGCATATTCAACAACGAAGTAACAATCATATCTGAAAAATTAAACATTCAAAACGCACATAAGCCACAATTATTGCATAAAATGTTCGTAATATTTATATTGTTACCTTTTGATAAAACAATATTAAATGAAACCTTCATTAGCTCAAGTGATTTACACGCAAGCCACGATAATGTGGACGTTTACGTGCGCACCACTCAACCAAACACCCAGTTTTTAATTTTATCTTATGTCAAGTTAACCTTATGACACATAAAATTAATAAATGAACATTACTAGACCATATTATCTCGAAAAGAGACTCCGATGGGGAGTTGTATTCGAGACAATATCTAAGCACAGACCACAATTTAACTAATCCAAAATTATCCACATATTGATGCAATTACTCGAATGACATCTCCTTGTAAACAATTTCATTAATTATCTTATTCTAATCTCTCCTAGAATAATCTATGAGAATTAATATGGGCAAGCCACGATAGTGTGGACATTTACACGCAAAACTCCCACTATTCACGAGATTAAAATACTTTTAGAAGTTTTACTCAACAAAATCTATAAGTTGATAGAACCTATGCAAACCACGATCGTGCGGACGTTTACACGAGCCTAACAACTTAATTCATCTAAAACCAATTGTGGAGGTCTAATTTGATTATTAAAATCAATTTAACATGCTTAGTCATTTTTAATTCAAAAGGTTTTCGCATGCAAAACACGTAAAACATGGAATTACTAAACATGCTTTTCTAGAACTCACATAATAAATGATACTCGCTTGAATTCATAACATGCTTAGAATAATACGATAAATTCCTAGCATGCAATTTCTAAACGCAAATAAATTCAAATAATTTCAAATTATATCATGCTTTAGAAATAATAACAGCTTAACGGTGATTAAATTCCACGACATGCAATTTACAATAAAATAAATAAATTGTCGTCTCATCGTGGATATTTGTACCTGCCTAAATTATTACAAAAAATAAAATAGGAAATAAAAAATCTATCTATTACAATAAAGCTTCGTCTTCAAGTCTTTCCATATCCATCGCCTTGAAGAATCGCTCAAGAAGGAAATGAGATTTATCAAAATCTCATCTTTCCATCACGAATCCGACCGCGTAGAACACCTCACCGTACGACTGCCCACACGTCCAAAACCCTAGGTTTTCAACCTAAGGTTTCGTTTGTGAGCACCCACCGCCGGAAGTCCTCACGTCGCCGGAATAGCGACCAAGCACCGCCACGCTACCACCGCTGCCCTCACCCTTCTACCCCTACTGTCGGAACATCAAAGGCAGAAGAAGGACAGAGGCGACGCTGCTGCTGAATTCCACCGTTCGCCGGCGTCGACTCGCGATGGCGCCGTAACGAGTCGCTCGGCTTGCAGCCGTTCCAGCGCTCGCCACCGCCGTCGCCTTGACCTCCATCTACTGCTGCTCGCAGTCCCGCTGCTATTGTTGGTTCATCGTTGTTGCTGCCGTTCGTTCATCAGAATCGTGATCCCACTCCCAGCGGTACGAAGCAACGGCAAC
Organism: Schizonepeta tenuifolia; assembly: GCA_029490685.1. Lineage (NCBI taxonomy): Eukaryota > Viridiplantae > Streptophyta > Magnoliopsida > Lamiales > Lamiaceae > Schizonepeta > Schizonepeta tenuifolia. The sequence goes on from CM055957.1 coordinate 15,841,872, forward strand.
GTCGATGAAACGCCCCGCTACTCCCACTGTTCTACGCACCCCGACCCAAGGGATCACCCTTGAGGTCTGGTCGAAACCAGCAGCACCGGCAGAGAACTCGCCAAAGGCGATACTGCTGCCACGATGTCCCACGCATGTGGAACACGCGCCGTCGTGGTCTGCGGTGCCCCGACTTCACGAACTTCATCGCCCGACCGTGTTACTGAGTCAGACACCATAGACACCGGAGCTAGGCTCCAGCGAATCCGATTTTGTCCGATCAGAAAACACGTCGCCGGCTAAACCCTAGCGTGTGAAGTCGACGCGCCACCTTGTGCAGCCATACGCCGCCGCCAGTCATCTTCCTGCTGCAATTGCTCCATTTTCTCGACCCGTACAACAAATTACAAATTGAAATAACAAAATACAACTGAAAACTAATCTAACCACGGATTTTCTTGTGGTAAAAACGGCCAAAACGGCAAACCAACAGAAAATAAAACGAATCCACGACGAGAAAACGAACATGCATGCATATATATATATATATACGTAAATAAAATCAGATTTTATTTACATGGATTTACTGTTCGTTAAACCGACAGAGCCATAACTCACAGACCAGGGCTCTGATACCAACTGTTGGAACCGATTATTGAAAACCGATTCGTTTTCACCCAAGGATCAGTTATGGATATCTAACAAACACATACAAAATCCACACCTAACATGCTCCTATGAATTTAATTACAATCATAGGATGTTTATTCGGAATACCTGCAAATTTGATGCACAACGACTCCAGAGTTGACATTTCGAACTGTTCCCGGCTAGAGTACGATGATGGATGGGATCGACTTCAAACTCTCTCTCTCTCACAGTGGGGGGCGCCGATTTTTCTCTCTCTCACTCTAGGTTTAGTTGTTTAGAATGCAAGTAAGTAATGAGTCTTATGAGCCTTGTATTTATAGATAAATAACTGCTCACATTCATTAAACCTAGACGACCCTTACGGGCTGTAGGAGAGTAGGCGCCTAAGCCCACTAGAGACACAGGCTTGGGCCAGTTCAGGGATCTACTAGCTTAAATAAGATTGGCCCGATAATATCCGATTTAATCTATTCAGCCCAGAATATAAATCAGATATAAATATTAATTCATTCTACTAAAGAATTAATACGGACTTACCCTCTTATTTATTTAGTTGAGTCGGGGCTAGTATTAGACTTAATTAATCTCCGTGTTTAAGATTATCGAATATCCATTAATTAATTAAATACTTCTGACAACAATTAATTAATTAATTAATTATTTACTAATAAATAATTATCTCGAGTGCTACCACTTAAACTTATTATTATACTGGAACTAATTCCACCTGCAGGGTTTAGTATAATAAACTTATTAAGTTCCTCGAGAGGATATCATCATCCCATTATTCATAGGACACGGATCCTTATTGCAGCTCTATCAATATCAAAAAAGAACTGTCACTGCCCAAAATACAAAATTTCGAACCACTATCAAGTTCTCATTTATAATAGATCAAAGCAATAGTCAGACACTTATTATACTAATAAGCCCAATTAAGGTTAAGACTATTTAAGTCATCGAGATCTTTAATTCTTAATAAGTCAGAACAAAGAATTAATCTCACCGTGATCCTTTCAACACGATTAACGTACTAGCATAAATAAATAGTCAAGATAAACTATTTAATACTATTATGCTACAATCTAAACCAACAACTCTTCCAAATTGTCTCAATTGTGAATATTAGTTTATATCTCAAAAGATGCCGATTATATAATCTTCTGTGATCTACAACACACTATATAATCTTTAATATTGAGATAATTGGACAAATACTTAATATGCAATAATCAACATTCAGATAGAAGAATTATAGTGAAATAAATATCAATTGTATATAAACAAAAGTCTTGCTTTCATATACAACCCTTCACTCACGCCACCACATCAAGCTCCCGCCTGTCGACGCCCTCTCCTACCCCGAGGTCAACCTCCGCCACGGCGGCCGCGCCCACATCTCGAAGGTGATCCTCTCCGCCTCCCCCGACGATGAGGAGTGTCACGCCGTGATGTCGTTCGTTGCCGGCGACCGCCTCGCCTTCTGCCGACCCGACTGCAACAAGGAGTGGACCCCCATCGGGGAGCTGGTTATGGAAAAGGGCGGATACCCATGCGCTAGGGTTTACGAAGATTTTGTTTATTCAAGCAGGTCAAATCTCTTCAGCTGCTTGGTATTGTACGGCGGCTACGATGACGCCATCTTGGAGGAGTGGGACCTGCAATCATCGGAGATCGGTTAGACTCAGACGGAGGCCTTGCAGGCAATATTCGACTCCGGGGAGCAGATACTGGAGATTGAATTCGGAGACAAGTGCTGCTGGCTGCGTGAGAGGACGGAAGACTACTTCCGCCGCGGCTGCCGGATACTGAAACACCTCGTGTTCGCGGATGAGCTGTTGGTGTTATTCCGGTACATGAAAGGGCTACGGCGGTGGCGCAACCGTCGATTTTACTGCAGCCACAGTTGAAAAAAATGGCGGAAAGGTGAGGCTGGTCGGGAGTTGGTTGGAGGGCTTGGCGGTTTTTATCGGAACCAACCACTCGTTTGCGGTGTCGGCGGCGGAGTTTCCGTATTTGAAGCCCAACTCAATTTACTTCATGGATAATAAGGCGGACTATAAAGATAATTTTGAGGGAGGTGATATTGGTGTTTTTTATACCGCAACGACACTTTCTCTTCTTGCTACTAACCATGTCATGCCGGAAACACGATCGTGCCCCCAGCTATTTGGTTCACTCCCGCTCTTACTTGATTGTGTTTTTATTTTATTTTATTTTGTTACTAGATTTACTTGCTACACGGTGTGATTGTATTTCAATTTTCACATTTTTACTTCTTTTGTTCCTTTTAATACTCGATAAATTAATAACTTCTCTAAAATAATACTACTTCTGTCACACATTACTTGTCTCACTTTCTATTTTGGGAGTCCCACTCTACTTGTCTCACTTTCCATTTAAGGAAATAATTAAGAAATCACTTTATTCACTTTATATCACTTCAAAACCACTTTATATCATTTTATGTCACATCAAAAACACTTTATATCACTTTATCAATTAAAAAAAAATTTATATCACTTTATTAACTACACTAACCACATCCTTTATATCTAATCTCTTTTTTCTTAATTTCCGTACCGGGAGCAAATGTGACAAGTAATGTGGGGCGGAGGGAGTAGTATTTTTTATAATCCTGACTGTAAGACTGACTTTTAAATTTTAACTATATTAATTAATAACCTCTATAAGATAGTACTCTCTCCGTTCGTGAGTAAATGTCCAGTTTGCTACAGTAGCAGTGTTCACAAATAAATGTCCAGTTCACCTTTTCGTACAACTGTACCCTCTTTACTTTACACAAATTACTACCCTTTGCCACTCAATACCCCACCATATTTTAATTAGATAAAAATAACTGGCTTAATTAAACCCCTAATTAAACCTATAATTAAATCCTAAAATTATACCCACCCACCCAAAATCGATCCATCTCACTCTCATTTCTGCCCAAACCCTATCTCTCTCGATCCTTCGCAGCCACTCTCCATCATCTCTCATTCTTCTGCCTAACCCTAGATCTATCGCAACCGCTCTCCATCATTTCTCTCACTTTCGATCTGTACTCTCTGGGATCGATCTACCTAACCCCAGATCTACTGCATCATCTTCTTCTTCACCACCCCCCCCCCCAATATTTGTTTCTGATGGATTCTTCGAATTCTTTTTCTTCACCGGAAGAGTTTCCGGTCACCCCTCAATCTTCCTTCTCCGAATCGATGTCTCGTGTTGAGGAGACTCAATTCACCGTCAACGAATCCAGTCCGCCGTCGGATTCTCCATTGATGACGGTCGCCGCTTTGTCGCCGCCTACTGGATCCTAAGCTTTGAAGCGATCCTTGCAATCTGACCCGGCGGCGACTCCATTATTGGAGACCAGAGCTAGGCGGCAGCCATCTCCTGCCTGGGAATGTGAGGCCGACTCGGCGATGAATCTGAGGTCCCCCAAACTCCACCGTCAGATTTTGACGAAGAACTTGATGTGTATCTCAGCTACGATGATTAGAAGGCAAAGTACTTTCATCTTCTAAAGGCTTGGAAACACTAGGCTTGCTGTCCAGGTTCTATTGTTTGTTTTTTACTGTGTAATTTGGTGTTGGGGGCTGGTGATGCCATTTGTTGATTTCTGTGGTGCCATTTGTTGATTTCTGTGGTGCCATTTGTAGATTTCTATCATGCGATTTGATTATTTGAGGCTGTGATTATATGATGCTTGTGAAATCTGTGATTTCTGAGCCTTTGTTTGTCACTTTCTATGATGGTTGTGATACTACTACTTGATCAATGCCCTTCCATTTGAAAATTTCTGTGAAATATGAGGCTTTATTAATCTGATGATGATGCGACTGATACTACTACTTGTTCTATCCCTGACTATGAATATTTTTGTTAAATATGAGGCTTTCTTGATGTAATTATGTGATGATATGATGCCTTAATGATGATGAGACTAATACTACTACTTGTTTTATGCCCTGCCTATGAAGATGTGAATTCTGAGGCTTTCTTGATGTGATTCTGTGATGATATGATGCCTTAATGATGATGAGACTGAAACTACTACTTGTTCTATGCCCTACCTATAAAGATTTCTGCGAAATTTGAGGCTTTCTTGATGTGATTCTGTGATGATATGATGCCTTAATGATGATGAGACTGATGCTACTACTTGTTTTATGCTTGCCTATGAAGATTTCTGTGAAATATGAGGCTTTCTTGATGTGATTATGTGATGATATGATGCCTTAATGATGATGAGACTGATACTTATACTTGTTCTATGCCCTGCCTATGAAGATTCCTGTGAAATCTGAGGCTTTCTTTATCTGATTCTATGATGATATGATGCTTACTAGCTGTTCTATGCCCCGCATATGATGATTTCTATGAAATCTGAGGCTTTATAATGATGTTTGCATGTATCTGTCATGTCTTGATCATATGGATGCCACCACTAAGTAAAAAGAAACCTGGTTTAGGAGGTTGAAATTTGATCATTAGGTAATCAATCATGCAATACTTCATTCTTTCTTTCCAAAAGAAACATTTACAGTTACCACATCTCCAAAAAACTGATCTAAAAGTGTCACACCCCGACTCCCGAGGTGCGACTTACGAACACTAACACAACTTAACCATCTAACAATCAACTCAAATACGGGGAACATGCTCGGGGATATATCAACGAAAAGCAATAGCACTCGAATAAAGCTATCAAAGATATAATGAAGCAATAACCGAGCATTTTAATTTACATATCAACTAGAATATGATAAGTATTTCAGGCTAACGAGAATAAGATTCAACAAAACATTAAAAAACCATCGAGCACAATGCTCGGAACCAAAAACAAGTATCAAGTATATAATAACAGATTTCCATTTCAAAAGGGGTTGCAGCGGAAACTCGACTCAAATCCCAATACTCACACGTATGAAGACGTGCAAATGCCAGTCTGACATTCGACTCAACTCAACCAAACAGACCACACCACCAAGCCTTTCCTGCCATCGCCATCCTGCTAACCTGCACGTTTAGAAATACATGCAGGGCTGAGTACTTCGTAATCAATGAACATATGCCGAAAACATTTAGAGAAAGATGCTCTTAAAGCTATATCAATTGAACCTGCCTTGCCGAAGCATCACAAGTAACTATGCCATTTAAAATGATTTTACTTGTGCATGCTAAAAACATTTTCTTTTAAATAGACTGCGCAGTCAAAACATAATATATACTCAACAATATGCATCATCTGTAACAAATTCTCTCACTGTACCGAGAAGTAGGCCTCCTTCTCGAACACTGTGATCGGCCCAACCGAAGCAAGGCTCACAGTCACCTCAACATTTAACATACCACACGTGGGTTTCTTGCCTTTCACAGGATGATAATAACTCAACAAACAAATGATAACACATACCAAACTCAATAAAACGGCAAGTCAATTGCATTTTAAAAATTCACATAATAATACTCAATAGTATAATAGCATTCATCGATAGTTTTGGTTTAGAAAAGCCCACCTGTCTTCCGACGTTCTAGCTAGGTGGCGTACGTGCTATTTGTCCTCGCTTATTTCTCCGTCCTGCTCGATCCTTCACAGTTTGCATCAATAAAGAAGATAAGATACTACGCAAAGACGGATATTAAACGTTGGTCTCGACTGAAGGACTTCTTGACTCGTTTCTCTCTATGCTATTCTTTTCTAAATAAGTCTCGCATTCTCGTCTCTAGGTCATTAACACTACTCGATAATTGGTTAATACTACTAACCAATGTCTTAGCACTTCTTGCTTTAATTAAGAAACGTCGTTTATTTAAACTCTATTACTCGAGTTTTCTTTTATATTCTTAATTAATTCCCGATTTAATTATCAACTTAATAACTCAATTGTTTTGCATACAAAACAAACTCAGTAATCTTTCACGTCATCATCAAATAATATTATTCACTCAAGCACGTTAATTCAATTGCATAATAATTCAAAATAAATCAACACATTGTCTTGAATTCAATCACATTTCAAGACACGTTAACATCTACCTAACTTTTATTTTAGAACTTAATTCAAATACGAATTCTTTTTTATAGAAACTCAAATAATAAAATTTATCTTTCTCGACTTATATACAACACTTTTCCAAACTCGTTGTCTTATGAAACATATTATAAATCTTTACTCAATTAATAAAAAAAAATTTTGTTTTTTTTATTAAACTTTTATGAAATAGGAATTTTATTTCTATTTCTAACTCAATTATTGTTCTTGACTCAAACTATTACTTTTAGATTATTATCTCGACAATTCTTCTCGGTTTATTCTTAATACACACGGTTTGAAAAACAACTTACTTAATTAATTTAATTAATTACTTTCAAAATCAATACTCGATATCTTAATCGTATTTTATTCCATTATTTTCTTGATTAAACTATACGAGTATTTAAACTTAACTCGTTTAACACTTTTCCTCGACTCAATTAAATCTTCTCTTCACTTTCTTATTATTTTATTCTCTTTATTTTAACTCGATTTTCTCGACTCTTACTTATTTAAATAAGAAATTTCTTTTCCTCTTTTATTTACTAATTTAAGAATCATTTCTTAATTAATACATGTTCTCCTTTATTCTTCAATTAATTTATTTTTCAATAAATATCTAGATTATTTTATTAATTTAATTACTAATTTTCTTTTTTTTATTTAATTGAATTAAAACTCAAATATTCAAGTTTCGTCTTATGAACACTTAGAACACCTAGAACACCTACTAGGTATTCTTTTCTATGTATTTTTCAATTCTTAACATTTTTAAAGCTTAAAACTTCATTCTTTCATCACAGTAAATCGTATCTTCATCTAGGATTCAAATTAATACTCCAATACACATCAACAACATTATAACATCAAGATCATCAAATTTTCTAAATCATCACAAAATTATTTTCTTCAAAAACCTCATGTATATATAAATTTTCTCACACTTATCAAAACAAAGGATTAAATCATCACATCTCATAATTAATTTAAGCTCAAAACATCAACAAATTATCATGCAAAATCATCAAAATAATTTCTTCTCCAAGGTGTGAAACTCACGGCATTAGGGCCAAAAATTAGGGCAATTTATTTCTCAATTTTTCATGCACATATACTCATTCAAAACATACTCAAAAACATATATCAAGCATCAAATTCATCATAGAACATAATAATCTATTTTTCCCTATTTTTGCCTAATTTTCGGTTTTAATCGAAAATTAGGGTTTTTAGTTTTCTTTCTCTTTATTAATTCATAGATTAAATCCTAGAGTTCGATTCTCCTATCGATTTCTCCTCACTCGATCCTTACATCGATAACCCTAGTTTGCCTAAACATAAAATAAATATCATGCATGCATGTTTTCTTTCTTTTAGGGCTTATAGGGATACATATATACAAGAAATCAAATGAATATCATACTTTTAGAAATTAAATTCGATCTCTTCCTCTTGATCTTCTTAGAACCGAAAATGATGGGGAAATGGGGCTCAACTCCTAGCTTGGATTTCTCTTGGAAGAACTCATCTTGAATCCCTCAAGAAAAAGAAACAATAATTAATCATCCATTTTAGGGCTTATTAGCCGAAAAATTATAAAGAATAGGGGGATGATTATTGGATTTCAAACTCAATATCTTGGAGAATTATTACCTTTCAATTTAGGGTTTGAAAGAACTAGGATGTTGATGACGATCTTCTCTTGATCTTCATGAGATTGGAGCTTGAATACTAAGCTTTAATGGAGGAAATCTCCAAGTGTGTGTAGTGTGTGTGTGTCACGACAATGGGGAGAGAAGGAGAGAGAATTTTTCTTCCTTGTTGTTTGATGGAGAGTTTTAGAGAGAGAGATAGGTAGAATGAGAGAAATGTTTCTCTTGAATAAGAGAGAGTGATCGAGAGAGAGAGAGATAAATTTGTGTATAATGTATGCACTTGATTAGATATTCTTCCAACATATAGAATATAAATGATTATACCTAGTTTGTAGGTGTTGGAAATTGGGGTTGAGAGAGATAGATGGATTGATGGTGATGGGATGAATGCATGCAAATCTTCATTACACAAGTAACTAGGATTTTATTCTTATTTAGGGAATATTCATGATGAAATCTAGGTGTAGGCTTTGCATATAGGTTTGGAGAGAGAGAGATTAGGGAGAGAGGGAGAGATGACGGTGGAGAGGGGAGAGAGATGAGAGGGATTTTCTCAATATTTTATCACGGGTATCATTTACCCGGTCGTAAAAGTTTTCCGGATAAAAAGTCAATATTATTCCATTTATGCTCAAAACGGATCTAATCTCTCCTCGTCTCGTTGCCGACACTGAAATCATCTCAAACCTATCTCACATCTTATTAAATAAATTAAGGATTCCGATTATCTAATTTTTAGGTCTAAATTCCATATAACGAAGAAAACTAAAAATTAGTCGGCTTATTAATCCTTTAAAGATTAAATTCTCGTAACTCTCTCAAATAATCTCGGATAAGCTTCTATCTTATCTCACTGACCTTAGAATAAATTCTAGGTTCAAAGATTCTAATTAGAGTCTATTCTAAGTTCATCGGTAAATAGTGATTTCTCGGTTATCAACACCATTCACTTCAAATCAAAATCCTCGGAAATCTCTGAAAATCATACTCGTACTCATTCTCATACAAATAAGCTCAATATATGCATCACATTATCATTTCAAGAAACAGAAACAGGTAATCTCACGTAAAAATATATAAGAGCATTTCAGTCGTTTTACTCATTTCTATTTATTTAGAAAAAAATTTATTCCTCAAATCTCGCCATTTAAACTTATAAGGTTATTTAATACGCTCTCTAATGTTATAGAAGTTCGGGGTATTACAAAAAGAGACATTTACATTCCAAACATAAGACTGAATTCATCTATGTTTGTCCCTGTAAATATGTTGCAAAAAAACTGTCTATGTCCTATCATGCTAGATTCACATGTTCCATGCCATCAACAATTGATTCAATGGTTGCTACTGGCCCATTTCCTTCACTGCCCTGCAGATTTATATACTCCAAGCTCTCAGCTACTAGCTGCTCATCCACTTCAATACCGATTGGCAGTCTTCTCTTCCTTCTAAGTCTACCTTTGCCAATGTGTAGAATTTTGTAGTTGTTCCCTCCCTTCACTTTGATGATTTCCTCATAGCATTGTTACAGAGTCAAGAAAACATCATTAAGCTTGTAGCTTGGATAAGCCTCAAATGCTTCTGTGACATTGTTGATGAGATCATCCACTGTCATTGCTTTCTTCTGATCTTTTAATGACTGTATTGATCTGAAAAACCCCAAGTCATTGACATTAGTGTCACGGGAATCAGGTGGCTGGCAGACAAGTGTGATATTGAATCCATCTGTGTGTGCTATTGCTTGAAAATCTGGATCTTTGTCACTGATATGTGGCTTTGCATTGTCTTGCTGAATTATTATGTTCTTGCTAACTCCTTCTGGCCACTTTTGTTTAATGCATGGTATGGCCTGCATGATGATTACAGTAAGATAAGATGAGATTAAATGATGAATGGTTGATGCATTCTGATAGTGGTAATGAAACATGTATCAGCTCCAAGAAACTTCTTTTCATGCATTCTCTGTTAATGACTGGAATTGCTTTGTGATGATGGTTCCTTTGGCTCTATTATTTAAATTCCTTGCAGCTGGTTCCTTGAATATGAATGGGAATATCTCAAACTTGCCATCAAAGATTTCAGTTCCTTCTTGATCTATGTGTGGTCTGCCAACCACTGATAGGAACATGATCTTTTCTATATGGGCCTTGCTCTTGCATGTTCTATAAGGCAATTCTTCTCCTTTTACCAGGTAGTACTTTGATGATGTCTTTGTGAGATTAAACCATTTCTCATCTATGTGTATGATGTTAAACATAGACTGAAAGACAATCTTCCCATTTTGACTGATGCTAGAAAGCATACTAAGAGACCATTTCAGTCTTTGCAGCTGATTTGCCTCTGTAAGTAGAGGTTTGATTGCTGATGAATGTGCACAGAATTTTTTTTTCCTTCACCCATCTATAACATAAACCAACTGATACTTTAAGATTATCTGCTAGCTTTCTAATGCTGCTTCTCTCCACAAATGTCAGGTTTTTCATTTTTTCTTCATCTAACTCCTTCCTGTTTTTCTGTATTTTGCCGTTCTTCATGCCAACAACATTTATAGCTAATCCCTTGCTCTGTTGTGTGGCCACAGATTTCCATATTCAGTTGATTGTGCGGCTGGATTTCTGAAAGAGTTTTGCAGCTTCAGTTTGAGTTCCATGTCGAAGAACTCCACAGTTTGAGTTTTGAAGAAGCCACTGTACAAGTATATTTCTATCTTCATCGGTGAGATTTGCTCCATTTGGAACCATTTCTGCAGAATTTCTGTCTTTAAGAGAGTTTAGATTTTTGGGGACTGGATTTGGTGCAGAAAATCTGTGTAATGAATGCTATTTATGGTTGTAGTTAGTGTGTTAGGTGTAGTTTCCCACCAAAACTGTTTTTGGTGGGAAATTTCAAATAAATGTACACATTCTTCCTTATTAATGTAGTTTTTCCCTCCTTTCAAATTTGATCACATCAATGTGATTTGTTATTTACAGCTTTATTTACATTAAAAAACTGAAAACAGGTTTCCTTGTTTTAAAACAAGGAAAATGATGTGCACAGGGAAAAAATGGAAAATAAGAAATAGAAAAAAAACTGCACAGGGAAAAAAAACGAAGAGGAAAAGAAATCAAAAAAAATTTTGAATGACAAAAAATGAAAACAGTAGAAAAAAAAAATGAAAGAAAAAGACTTGCAAAAAAAAAAACAAGGATTAATTCCTCAAATTAAAATAAAGGATAAAAGGAAATGGAAAAGGAAAAAGGAAAAGGATTAAGAATATAACCACTTTAATTAACAATACCTCTACATCCTTTTTATCCCACTAACTTTCACTTTTTCAATTTTCTTAAACTCCGTGTCCACAACAAGCTTGACATTTAGTCACGAACGGAGGGAGTAATAATTTTCTACAGTCCCCACTATATTAATTTATAGAGGTTTTATTGTACTGTAGTTAATTTTCTTTTTTATGTCATCTCATTTAATATGGCCTTTTTTATCTAAATAATTAGAGTTTACTTTAGATTAAAAGGATATTTTATTGACTAAAATAATACTTTATTTGCACTTTTTTTACGTAATACCTTTTTTCTTAGTCTAGGATATATTGAACGAAAGGAGGTAGTAGATGTCAATAGAGCATTATTTAGATGTTACCATATCTATGTAATTTAATTAAATGTTTTACAATAATAAAATTAATTTAGCGATCTTTGTGAATCTTCTTACATAAAATGATGCATGTAGCAAATACAAAAAATCAAGTATTGTGACAAATAATAAAATAATTACTACTTTATTTTAGTATAATAATGTCGCATACACATCATTATATAGTGATTGAGCTAAATCTAATGGACTCCAAAGCTTAATGTTTAAATTTGAAAAATTAAAATGACATGAAAAACCGTAAAGTATGAATTTACAGTGGAGTGTAGAATTATTTGCATGTAACATGCAAAATGGAAGAGAAATTCATAAATGGACGGGAAAATGTATTGCAAATTATTTTGCTTGAATATAGTAATACATAGATAATACATAGATGGAACATGATATGCTTGCCATGATATGCTTGCTAATTTCATAGGATTCACATAACATATCATCTTTTTAACTTTATATTTACTATATTTATTATAGGGATTTTTACTCTACTTATAACACTATTCGCTATTACTCAGGAATTTTTAAAAATTTGTGTCTTCCACAATATAGCAAGGATATTGTAGACGGAGGGAGTGTAATTATCAAGAAGAAGAAAATAGTGTACTTTTGAAAACCATAAATTTAATGTATCATAGGATTTCAAATTAAAAACCAATATTTATAGAGGAGATCAATGGTTTGAGATAGAATAATTTGACGGAAAACTTTTGGTCTGCCAAATTAAAGTGTGAGAAAGAAAAAAAAATAGGAGGATGTAAAAATTAATGATAATTATTTTGTAAAAGTAAATGACACAAATGATAGAAAGATAAAAATATTATATTATTTTTATTTATGTACAGAATGTTCGTTCATCCTCTACAAAAACACAAATTCCGGCAATTATTTGTAATTCGGGACAAAATTATTCTTAATAAAGGGCGCGCGGGTCAACTCGCGGGTCACGGGCTTCTCGGGCAGGTATCAGGGTGTGTACATTTGATACAAATTTAGTTTTATTAGTCCCAAATGTGCAAGATTCAGTTCAAATTTTTATGGTACATTTGATACGATTTTAGTCTTATTAATGTCAATATTTCCAAGTTTGGTACATTGGGACGACGGTCTAATTAGTGTCACTTGTTCCAAATTATGGCCATGTACAATGGGTATGAACGGATCCATTTGTACCAAAAGTACCAAGTCGCGAACAACAAGCTTCAATACATGCATCGGAAAAACTCCGGCGAACGACGGCGAGGCTTCACCACCACCACCAACAGAGTCGCAATATCTAGGCGACCTCAATGGTGGTGTCGGAAATAAAAAAACAACCAACGACGACGCCGGAAATTGTGAATAACATCCCGGCGACGGAAAAACTCTAGAATTTGAATCACGGTCCAATTTTCCCTAAAATTTGAACTATGTGGACCAAATTTGGGATGGAATTGATCGGAAGTTACTTCCTAAGATGATGAACAGAATAGAAAAATGATTAAATCACTAGAAACGGAACAATCGTTTGATTGAAAATTTTTTGGTGCAACTTGATACAAACGACTTAGTTTGTACCAAATGTACCAACAGTACCATAATTCTGATACCCGCCCGCGAACTGACCCGCGACCCGCGCCCGACAACGCCCTCCTCATTAAGGATAAATTTATCCCAAAATGCAAATATCGACTAAAATTTTGTTTTTATGAAAAGAGTAGGCCAAAGTTTAAATTTTAATCCCTATTATGACTATATGGATATATATTCTCGCTAATTATTATGCTTTAATAATGTAGGGATCAAAAGTTTTGGATTGAGATTGTTTAGTATATAATCCGATTTATGTATACTTTTCACGCATATGGTATAATCGCAAAATTTCCAACTTTTATTACTTTATTTACATTCTCATCCTAATTGAGTTCAATTCAGTTATTGTATCATTCATTAATGGGCCTGGAATGTGCTGGGTTTTAAACTAAGGAGCCCGTCCCGGGCTTGGGCAGGCTCGACGTGCCCGACTCAGTTAATAATTCTTGGTATGACACGTAACTAATACCCACTCCCTCTATGATAATGTATTTTATTGTGTGTTTAACACGAGTTTTAAGAAAAAGGATAATTAAAATTATTATAGGTGAAACAAAAGTAGAGTTAAGGGATAATTAAATAAAGTTATTGTGGATGGGATAAAAGTAAAATTTGGTAATTAATGAAAATAATGAAGGATATGATGGTACATAAAGTGAAGTAGGACACACTTTTATGGATAAAGAAAAAAGTGTAAGTAGGACACATTTTCGTGGACGGAAGAAGTAAGAACATTAGTATGTGTACTCGAGCTAATAGTTAAAAGGTGACATGACACGGCCACGTCCGCAACGAGCTTTAGGTGTCACCAAAAAACCCAAATAATTTGTTTTGGGACCGAAATAGGATTGTAAATGAAAAAAATAAAAGTTATAGTCTTCATTTCAAATTTTATAAGATATGTCTTCATTTTCAAATTTCATAGCATAAAGTCTTTTTTCTGAAAATACTGAAAGTTACGGTTCTATTTTAACAATTAGCTACGTGTACTCTATTTCTATAGATAATAAGATAAATGTGATAAATGTTATGAACGGACCAAACACATGTGGCGAGTTTTCGTGGACGGGCAAAGTATATAAGTTAAAATCCTTTGATTAGGACAAAAAGAGCAAGACTTTTTGTTTTTCATTTACTTTTTCTCCCATATTTTTCTTCATTTTTCATTTTTATATTTTAGTTTAATTTTGTAATATTAATCATTGATAACTTCTAGGGGTATATATAATTATGTTTTGGCATCTAATTTTTCATTTTCTAGTAATAATAATTGATTGCTCTGATTGGTTATTCCTTATTTAGCTAGGATTGAGTACGATAATTTCTATTTTTATAAAACAAAAGTTATTAAAATAATACTCCCTCTATCCATGAAGACCGTAGCTAGTTTTCCTTTTTTATCCGTCCACGAAGATTGTAGCTAATTTTATTTTTTCTACTTTGGACATAATTTTACCCACTAATTTACTTTTTATCTCTTTCTCCACTCACAATAGTGGGTTCATTACTCGACTCACTTAATATCTATTACATTTTCATTCAATCTCATGCCACAAAAAACTCCTTTCAATCTTTATGGACGGAATGAGTAATTTTTAATAGCGAAAAATATATTGGACATATGATCATCGAAGCTAAGAAAAAAGAAGGGGGATAAGGATGCTGCATGCATTTCATTAGTCAAATGTTTAAAGTTAACATAAACATCTCGACAGTTAAACAACCTAGCTAGCTTGCTAATGTTAGACTAAACAAATTTAAAATTAATCTTCCGAAGACAATGTAAAATTAATCTAAAATTTGATAAACGTTCTTAAAATTAACTTCACTCAAGTTTGGACACTAATTTATCTAACCGATTGATTTATAGTGCTTCCCATTGTTCCATTTCAATAGGTTCGTTTGCTTCATTTTGATGTTTCATTTCAATAGACCACCATTTAAATAGAAAATTCAACATATAACAAATACTCTCAATATAACTCATGAATTACACAATATGTCACAAAAACTACTCTTTAGCTTCCTTCTCTCTATTTTACTTAATTACTTTGACAAAATACCTACAATAAAACAATTTTATGTTTTAATTATAGCATTTTACAACTCAATTTTTTAACATTCGTGCCCATATTCGCTAGCCTATCTACGGATGGAGTACAATTTTATATTTACTTTTGCTATAGAATAATTGAACATGTTTCATTGTAATAAATTCGCCAAGTTTCAGTTCCTACGGAGTCCATGTGTGAATTTTTGAGAGGCTATTTTATTTTTATTTCTGAGGAAAAAGAGAAAACGTTATAAAATATATATATACTATATACACAATAATTCTATATATATAGAGAGACATTCATGTTACTTTAATTAATTATCTGAATTTTTGTTTGGATTTGTACAATGATTAAGAAGTGGAAGAAAGAATTAAAGAAAAGAGATCGACAATTACAATCTCCGTAGATTAATGAAAGAATTCCAACATCATCATATATAAATCAACGCAGCCACCACGTGGCATAATCATCGGTCGACTCCACGGCGGCGAAGTCGAACATGAGGACCTCGCTGCGGCGATCCGCCGTGAAGTGCGCCGGCTTGACATTATGCCGGCACAAGGGACAGGTGACGTGGCCGTATCCGAGCCACCTATCGATACAACCCCTGTGGAAAACGTGATCGCAGCTCAGCTCTCTGATCTCATCTCCGCCGTCGATTCTGCAAAGACATACAGCACATTCCTCGGACTCGTCGGAATCCATGTTCTTCTTCTTGCAGTAATGAGTTACGCCGCCAAGGTTGTCCGCATACTGCACGGCCGCTCGAGTTTGGAAGAAAGATTGATCGAGAATAACATTGCATGCCCACACTAATTGTTTTGTGATTATCATAACTGCATGATTTAGTATTGCTGCTTTGGAAACATTCACTCTAAACATTTTGTTATATATTATAGGTGGAATGGAGATTTGGGAGGTGACGGCGTCGTTTGAGTGTTCCTATGAGTTGTCGGGAGGGGATATATGTTTATAGTGGAGATGAAAATCTTCAATTCTGTTGATGGTTGAGTGTTTCTATTAGTGGTTGGATTTAATGGGGTATTTATAGGCTCGTAGTTGACATCTTCTGTTAAATAAAATTCATCGTCAACATATTTTCTTTGGCAATGTAGGACCCGAATTAAATTAACTAGAATTTTTTATTGGTTGAATATTTATTAATTACCTCCAAATTGCACGAGGTTCTTTTTGGTGGGTTTCTGAGAAATAGCATAGTGATAGCATGACATTGTGTGAAGTCACTATTACTTTTTGTCTGTTGGGTGGGTCAATAATTGATGGCCATATTATAAATTTGAAAGTTATGATAAGTAAACAATCAAAGTTAATTAGACTTGGCCAATGAAATCTAGTTCAATCAGCTCACAGAGCTATTACAAGTTTATTTTTAACGAAAGGTCTAAAATTCAATTCTGTCTTTATATAGTTTAGTATTTTTTACCTTATTTGATGGTATAAGTTGATTCACTTGTATATGATGTAGAGGTATTATTTGTTAAGAATATCATAGCATCATAGCGAAAAATAGAGAAACACAATCAAGGAAAATTAAATCATTACATATTGGGAATATATTTGTTTCCTTATTGGTAGTATATCTTTGTGCTATGTATTAGAGTTTAATGTGTATGGAAAAATAACAAGAAAATAAAAACAGATTTTCACTTCAATTCTCTCATGTCGTTCTCTCTTCTTTTTGCTTCTTCCGATTACTATCTTCAAGATGGTATCAGAGCAGGTAAATCTTCCGCGTAAACCTTCAAAACCATTCTCAAAATCTACCCAAACTCAAAACACATAAATCATGTCAGATTTCGAAACTTCAAATACATCAAACACTACCCCGACGAATTTTCCTATGGAATTTGCTGCACAATTTGCAGAATTCCTCAAACAAAACCTCAGAATTTCAGAATCATCATCGGTTCATAAACCCTCAAACCACGACCAACCTGAATCCTTTGGAGAAATTTCCATCAAGGCGAAACTTAATGGGGAAAATTATCCCTTATGGGTTAACCTCATGAAACGAGCAATTGCAGGAAAGGGCTTGACATCTCACATTAATGGAGTTTCAAAGCCCCCCGCCATTGACGATCCCAGCTACACGAGATGGGAGCAACGGGATAACTGCGTTTTCAATTGGATGATCAACAATATTGAAACCGGACTTGTGAATGAAGTATCACAGTACGCAACTGCCGCCGATCTATGGGAAGGATTGGCAATCACTTATGGAAGTGGATCGGATCCATTCCAAATCTACGATCTGCACTGGCAAGCCATGACAATCAAACAAGAATCTATGACACTAGAAGGATTATGGACCAAGATGCAGGACTTATAAATTTCGATTGATACCCGAGATCCAAGTCCGACAGACATAGAGGGATACCAGAAAAGGGAAGAGCGCCATCGCCTCTATCAATTTCTAAGCGCATTGGATAACAAATATGCAAACATCAAGAGGGAGATTATGGACAAAGATCCATTACCAACTGTTCGAAGAGCCTACGGACTGGTACGAAGGCAGGCCACAAACGAGGGCATCCTCAAGCCCTCGGAATCTCCGACAGAAGGAATTGGGTCCGGACTCGCCGTGGTCAACCACAGCCGACCACCACCGCCAAGCCGACCGCCACCGCCGTCCAATCGACCACCACAGCAAGGAAATCAAAACTGGAACAACAGAAAGGGGGAAATCGACAAGAGCAAACTCGTATGTACACATTGTGGAGGTAAAAAGCATACAAAAGAAGGGTGCTTCTTACTCATCGAATTTCCCGAATGGTGGGACGAAATGAAGAAATCAAGAGCTGCCTCTCGGAATCGGAATCAACCATGGTACCAAGCTATACAGGCGACGATAGCGGTCAGCGGCGGCATGTCAGCTACGGCTGCCGGAGCGACGACCGGTGGGCCATGGATCTCAAACGGACAGGCGACAGCAGGGACGTTGTCAGGCGGTGAGACTCGAGCCGCCAACGCCGGAACAGGCGGTGAGACACGAGCCGCCAACGCCGGAACACCGGCGGGCAACGTCGGACCACCGGCGGGCAACGTCGGACCACCGCCGCCACAGACGCGCATCAACGAGGAGAGAGGAGGAGGAGCTCTGGCGGCTAGGGTTCACAATGGGGGAGGTAATGAGGGGTTATGCCTTTTAAACCCCTCACTCACTTATATATCTCGTTCTTTCCCGGCCTTAGCATTATCCTCTATTAATTCTGACATACCCGATAAAGACTACTGTTGGATTTTTGATTGTGGAGCAACAGATACTATGTCCTTTGATGCCTCAGATTTTATGGAGATTTTCCCAACCCGAAAAAAATATATTAGAGTTGCTAGTGGCAATTTAGCATCTGTGGAAGGAGCTGGAACTATTAAATTATCCTCGGAATTATGTCTGCCAAACTGCTTATATATCCCGTCTTTATCTCATAAATTGGTGTCTGTTAGTCAATTAACAAGAGAATTACATTGTAACTTACTAATGCAGCCCGGCTTCTGCATTGTACAGGATACAAGGACGGGGAAGATAGTTGGGCGTGGCACTGAACATCAAGGACTCTACTATGTGGATGGGATAACTCAAAAGGGTGCTGTGATACTGACTCAAGGACCGACAGAGGACCAGACTTGGCTTTGGCATCGGCGGTTAGGACACCCATCCATAGGATATCTACGGTTAATTTATCCAAACCTTGTTACTTCACACCCTTTGAACTGTGAGACCTGTCATTTGGCCAAAAGCCATCGTCACTCTTTCAAACTTAATAATACTCATGTGAGTTCAGTTTTTTCTTTACTTCACTCTGATGTTTGGGGTCCAGCTCCGGTTACTAGTGATAATGGGTTTAGATATTTTTTGCTATTTGTTGATGACTGTTCTAGAATGACGTGGGTATACTTCTTGAAATCAAAAGGGGAAGTTTTTGAAAAAATTACCCATTTCTATAATCTAGTACAAACACAATACAAAAAATCTATTCAAATCCTTAGATCTGATAATGGGGGGGAGTATGTTAATTCCAAGATGCAAAACTTCTTCACTGAAAAAGGTCTTATCCACCAAACAACCTGTCCATATACACCTGAACAGAATGGGGTAGCTGAACGAAAGAATAGGATCATTTTAGAGATAACCAGAGCCCTCATCATCGATTCCCAAGTCCCTACATCTTACTGGCCCGAAGCTGTAGCTACCTCTGTTTACCTCCTGAATCGGTTGCCAACTCACATCCTAAACTTTAAACCACCTCTTGAGTTCCTAGCTGCCCACTCTGACATTCCCTCATCTCTCACACTTGAACCCAGAGTTTTTGGATGCACCGTGTATGTCCATATCCCTAAACACAATCGTACAAAATTCTCTCCAAATGCTGTTAAGTGTGTAAACTTGGGGTATGGCAAAAATCAGAAGGGGTATAGGTGTTATGACCTTGTGACGAATCACCTTCATACTACCTTAAATTGTGACTTTGTTGAAACCGAATATTTCTTCCACCAACAAGGGAGTCAGGGGAAGAAAAAGGTGATCGACTCCCTAAGTTGGATCCATACGCCATCCACTACACCATCCACTGTCCAAACAACTCTCCTTCCTCTACCTCCTCATCTGGGGGAAATTACCTCAGTGCCATTGCCGAGTTCTGTGCCAGACGTTGGTCCAACAGAGAAAGTTAGTACACCCGCCGAGATACCTACAGCACAGTTGCAGTACGAGATGTCCAGCGACTCCCCACTGTCAACCCCATCCTCTTCCAATACTGAGGTAAGTAATCTTAATAGTTCTCAAGTTAATACTAACATTGAGGAAACTAGGGGTGGAGACACTGATACAGATACTGGAGGGGATACAAGTGGAGATGATGGACGTACTGAGTTAGCAGGTGCCACAGATCAGTATACATTGCCTCCCCGAAGTACAAGGGGAAAACCACCCAAGCGATACTCCCCAGACTGGCAGGGACGGAAGACTAGTTAGTCAATTGTCAACCTTGCTCAGGGACAACTCACAGAAATGGCACGGGCCTTTGAAGCAGCTCTGTATGAAGAGGAAGATGTACCCCAGACAGTAGAAGAGGCAAAAAGACATAAACATTGGAGGGAGGCCATGAAAAAAGAGATGGATGCCCTAATTAAAAATGAGACGTGGGAAAGATGTGTGCTGCCAGAAGGAAAGAGGCCAGTACGCTGCAGATGGGTATTCACAATAAAAAGGCGATCAGATGGTTCAATCGAGAGGTACAAAGCTAGATTGGTTGCAAAAGGATATACTAAGACCTACGGGATAGACTATGAAGAAACATTCTCTCCAGTGGCTAAGATGAACACAGTAAGAACACTTCTTTCAGTAGCAGCATGCAAGGATTGGCCTTTACATCAGTTGGACGTAACTAATGCCTTCCTACATGGAGAATTGGAGAAAAATGCAGAGATATATATGGAAGTTCCCCCAGGTTATCCGAAGAATTCGAGGCAGGACAAGTGTGCAGACTAAAGAAGACACTCTATGGATTGAAGCAATCACCCAAAGTCTGGTTCGGGAGATTCTATCAAGCTATGTCAAAAAATGGCTATAAACAGAGTAACTCTGATCATACATTGTTCGTGAAAAGGAGAGAAAGGAAGGTAACATGTTTGATCATTTATGTTGATGACATGATTATCACAGGGGATGATGTCGAAGAGATAGAAAGACTAAAGAAGAACTTGTTCCAGGAATTCGAAATGAAAGACCTTGGATCTCTGAAGTACTTTCTTGGAATTGAGATTTTAAGGTCCAAAAAGGGAATCTTCCTGAGACAAAGGAAGTATATCCTTGACCTACTTGCAGAAACTGGGCTACTCGAGTGTAAGCCAGCAGAAACACCGATTGTGACCAATCATGGATTAACCATTGTTGAAGGAGCTGACTTGACAGATCAAGGAAAATACCAGCGTCTAGTTGGGAAACTCATCTATCTCTCCCATACACGGCCTGACATCGCGTATGCAGTTGGAATAATAAGTCAGTTTATGCATAAACCCCAGAAGGAGCATATGGAGGCAGCTTTGAGAATTGTCCGATACCTGAAAGGAACCAGTGAGTATGGGATTTTGTTCAGGAAACAAGAAGATTTGGATGTTGACGGGTATACAGATGCAGATTGGGCTAGTAACCCAAATGATCGGAAATCTACTGCCGGATATTTCACCTTCGTTGGAGGAAACCTGGTCACATGGAGGAGCAAAAAACAAAAGGTAGTAGCCCTATCAAGCGCAGAGGCAGAATTCAGAGGAGTTAAAAATGGGATAACTGAAATTCTATGGCTTCGGAGATTGCTCACAGAAATCGGCTTTCCTCCAAAAAGGGGAAGTCGGTTTTTTTGTGACAACAAGGCTGCAATTAGTATATCTGGAAATCCCGTACAACACGATAGGACCAAACACGTGGAGGTCAACTGGCACTTCATCAAACAGAAGCTTGATAGTGGGATCATTGAACTTCCCTTCATAAGATCGGAAGAACAATTGGCTGACATATTAACGAAGGCCGTCAACACAAAAATTTTCAGAGAAGTTCTGGACAAGTTAAGTATCGAAAATGCCGTTGCTTAACTTGAGGGGGAGTGTTAAGAATATCATAGCATCATAGCCAAAAATAGAGAAACACAATCAAGGGAAATTAAATCATTACATGTTAAGAATATATTTGTTTCCTTATTGGTAGTATATCTTTGTGCTATATATTAGAGTCTAATGTGTATGAAAAAATAACAAGAAAATAAAAATAGATTTTCACTTCAATTCTCTCATGTCGTTCTCTCTTCTTTTTGCTTCTTCCGATTACTATCTTCAATATTATTTATATGGTGAAGGTGTAATGCTTTCTAAATAAAATTTTAGAAAAAAAGTTACTTAGACTTAAGGACTTCCCGCTTTAGAACTTTTACTGTAGGACCCATGTACGTGACAATTATTTCCCAAAAACACTAATTTCAATTGATAAATAAAATCGCATTTTTTTTTTTGTTTTTTTTGTTTTTTTCCTTCTTTTCTAAATGTGATATATTTAAAAGATATGTCAAAATAAGAGGTAACAGTACGAGCACTAATAATTTCAATATTTTAAGTTCATTTATCACGTTCTAATAGTGATCTCCTAATAATTATAGACGTACAATACCTAATTTGCTAAATTAAACTGCGGATTAAGAACGCCAATTTTTTGCTTTGCAACAATTCCCTTCCCCAATATCAACAGGCCAGTATGACATCTTACACTTTTCGTTTTTAAAATACTTTAATTAATCATAGAAAAAAGAATATAACTTTAATTAATCTTAGAAATTTAATTAATTGAACAAAACAAAATGAGAAACAATACTTTAATTTATTCACTTGACACCACCACCGATAATCTGCTCATTTTATGGTGTAAATTAGTTAGCAATAATCAATTGCTGGAACTCGCGAATTCTTTTACTATAATATTAAGTAAAATCACAAATGAGGAACAAAATAAATACTATTGATGATAGGCTGACGGAACTCGTTGCCACTCCTCCATATCGAGCAGCACATAAGAGTAAAATGTAATCACGAAGATCATTAAATGTGAAACTACAATTAGAACATTTTAATTAAAATATTATACGTTGATTCACGATTTTAGGCTCAGTTTTTTGCGAATTGGAGGCTGGTTTTTGTGGTTCCATAAATCAACCTTGTATTAAAGTATTTATGAAAAAGAAAAGTGGAAGATGATCATATAACTGTTACATGATTGATTTAGGACAAGGAATTGCTACATGTTTTTCATTACTTAAACATTAATTTAAACTTAATTTACACAAGTCTCAAGAGTAGAAACTAATCAACAAACATAAAAGTAATTTTAAAATTCAGTAAAACTAATCTAAAATTCTAATATACATACTTAAAATAATTAACTTTGCTCGAGTCTGAAGATTGATCATCATTTATCTGGGCAATTGACTCATACTAGTATGATTTGAATTAAGAGTAAGTCTCCGTTGCAGATATCTACACGGTGGAGATTGGCCTGACCCGACCCGAAACGGGTCCGACCCGGTCAACCCGTCGGGGAGGGTCGGGTCGGGTCGGGTATCTCCACGGTGGAGACTTCCACGAGAGATTTTGTCTTGAATTAATTCAACGTATTAAGTTTCAATTAAATAAATTAAAGTATGATTGAGAGAGAGAGAGATTGCAAACTTTTTTTTTTTTACTTGGAGAGGTTAAGTGCAAACATTATTCTATAATACCCAAAAATTGCAAACGAGAAAGAAAGATATAAAAAAAGCTATCATGTAATTAATTTAATTAATTAGCTGAACGTTTGCTTCGGTCTGTACAATGATTGTGATTATCATTTCGAAAGAAAGAATTAGAGAAAAGTGATCGACGACAAGGTGTTGCTCTTGAGCAAGTACGGCGGCGGACCGGACCCCATCGAGTCCCCGGATGACAACGCCCGCGTGGTGGGATCGTCGCACGGCTGGCTAGCGCTGATGAACCGCCGCAACAACGACCTCTTCCTCTCCGACCCTATCTCCCACCGCCACATCAAGCTCCCGCCCGTCGACGCCCTCCCCCACCCCGAGGTCAACCTCCGCCGCGGCGGTCGCGCCCACGTCTCGAAGGTGATCCTCTCCGCCTCCCCCGACGACAAGGAGTGCCGCGCCGTGATGTCGTTCGGCACAGGCAACCACCTCGCCTTCTGCCGACCCGACCGCAGCAAGGAGTGG
This sequence comes from Schizonepeta tenuifolia, assembly GCA_029490685.1. Lineage (NCBI taxonomy): Eukaryota > Viridiplantae > Streptophyta > Magnoliopsida > Lamiales > Lamiaceae > Schizonepeta > Schizonepeta tenuifolia. Next base: position 15,866,240 of record CM055957.1, read on the forward strand.
ACCTCCCCATTGAAAGGTTGTATACGAAAGCAAGACTTTTGTTTATATACAATTGATATTTATTTCACTCTAATTCTTCTATCTGAAATGTTTATTATTGCATAATTATTATTTGTCCAATTATCTCAATATTATAGATTATATAGTGTGTTGTAGATCACAGAAGATTATATAATCGGCATCTTATGAGATATAAACTAATATTCACAATCGAGACAACTTGGACGAGTTGTTGGTTTAGATTGTATCATAATAGTATTAAATAGTTTATCTTGACTATTTATTTATGCTAGTATGTTAATCGTATTGAAAGGATCACAGTGAGATTAACTCTCTGTTCTGACTTATTGAGAATTAAAGATCTCGGTGACTTAAATAGTCTTAACCTTAATTGGGTTTATCAGTATGAATAAGTGTCTGACTATTGCTTTGATCTATTATAAATGAGAACTTGATAGTGGTTCGAAATTTCGTATTTTGGGCGGTAGCAGTTCTTATTTGATATTGATAGAGCTGCAATAAGGATCCGTGTCCTATGAATAATGGGATGATGATATCCTCTCGAGGAACTTAATAAGTTTATCATATTAAACCCTGCAGGTGGAATTAGTTCCGATACGATAATAAGTTTAAGTGGTAGCACTCGAGATAATTATTTATTAGTGAATAATTAATTGATTAATTAATTGCTGTCAGAAGTATTTAATTAATTAATGGATATTCAAGAATCTTAAACACGGAGATTAATTAAGTTCAATACTAGCCCCGACTCAATTAAATAAATAAGAGGGTAAGTCAGTATTAATTCTTTAGTAGAATGAATTAATATTTATATCTGATTTATATTTCTGGGCTGAATAGATTAAATCAGATATTATCGGGTCAATCTTATTTAAGCTAGTAGATCTCTGAACTGGCCCAATAGCCTGTGTCTCTAAGTGGGTTAGGCGCCTGTCTCCTACGGCCCGTAAGGGTCATCTAGGTTCAATGAATGTGAGCAGTTATTTATCTATAAATACAAGGCTCATAAGACTCATTACTTACTTGCATTCTAAGCAATAAAACCCTAGAGAGAGAGACTGTGAGCCGCCGCCCCTAGTGAGAGAGAGAGAGAGAGCTCGAAGTCGATCCCATCCATCGTTGTGTTCTAGCCGGGAACAGTTCGGAAGGTCAACTCTGGAGTCGTTGTGCATCAAATTTGCAGGTATTCCGAATAAACATCCTATGATTGTAATTAAATTCATAGGAGCATGATAGGTGTGGATTTTGTATGTGTTTGTTAGATATCCATAACTGGTCCATGGAAAACGAATCGGTTTTCAATAATCGGTTCCAACAGTTGGTATCAGAGCCATGGTCTGTGAGTTATGGCTATGTTGGATTAACGAACAGTAAATCTATGTAAAATAAAATCTGATTTTATTTACGTACGTATATTTATGCATGCATGTTCGTTGTCTCATCGTGGATTCATTTATTTTCTGTTGGTTTGCCGGTTTGGCCATTTTTTACCATGAGAAAATCCGTGGTTAGATTAGAATTTCAGTTGTAAATTGTTATTTCGATTTGTAATTGTTGTACGGGTCGAGAAACGGAGTAATTGGACAGCAGGAGGAAGGCCGACGGTGGTAGACGGCGGCGCATGGCGGCACGTCGTCTTCACGCGTAGGGTTTAACCCACGTCGTGATTCTTGATCGGACGAAATCCGATTCGACGGAGATTGATTCTCCGCCGTCTATTGTGTTTGACTCAAGATCACGGCTGGACAACGACATGCGTGAAGGCGGGGCAACGATGAGTCGTGGCGGCGCGTGCTTGGCACGCACAGGATGTCACGACGGCGGAGGCGTGCTCGTCGCGTCTCTGCTGGGCGCCGCTGATTTCGATCAGGACCAGAGGGTCTGACCCTTGGGATCGGTATGATTGGAGCGATGGGACTACGAGCGGCGATTCGATCGCCGTCCTCCCGAGCCATCGGCGATGGCGTTTTCTTCTGTGACGGCGAACGGGCAGCAGCAGCAGCAGACGACGAAGGAGGTCGAGGCGACGGCGGCGGCGAGCGCTGGAACGGCCTCGGGCCGTGCGACTCGTCGCGACGCCACAGCGAGCTCGACGGCGGAGCTCAGCGGCAGCGATGTTTTCTGCTCTTCTTCCGCCTTTGTTGCTCCGGCAGCAGGGGTAGAGGGGTAAGGGCAGAGGTGGTGGCGCTGTGGTGCTGATGGCGGGTGGCCGTGGTCGCGATTCTGGCGTGGATAGGGGCTGCCGGCGGCGGGTTTCTCACAAACGAAACCCTAGGTTGAAAACCTAGGATTTTGGGCATGTGGGCAGCCGTACGGTGAGGTCCTCTACGCGGTCGGACTCGTGATGGAAAGACGGGATTTTGATAAATCTCGTTTCCTTCTTGGGCAACTCTTCAAGGCGATGGATATGGAAAGACTTGAAGACGAAGACTTCTTGTAATAGATAGATTTTATTTCCTATTTTATTTTTGTAATAATTTAGGCAGGTACTAAATATCCACGACGAGACGACAATTTATTTATTTTATTGTAAATTGCATGTCGTGGGTTTAATCACCGTTAAGGTGTTATTATTTCTAAAGCATGGTATAATTTGAAATTATTTGAAATTATTTGCGTTTAGAAATTTCATGCTAGGAATTTATCGTATTATTCTAAGCATGTTATGAATTCAAGCGAGCATGATTTATTATGTGAGTTCTAGAAAAGCATGTTTAGTGATTCCGTATTTTACGTGGTTTGCATGCGAAAACCTTTTGAAATTAAAATGACTAACCATGTTAAATTGATTTTAATAATCAAATTAGACCTCCACAATTGGTTTTAGACGAATTAAGTTGTTAAGCTCGTGTAAACGTCCACACGATCGTGACTTGCATGAGTTCTATTAACTTATAGATTTTGTCGAGTAAAACTTCTAAAAGTATTTTAGTCTCGTGAATAGTGGGAGTTTTGCGCGTAAACGTCCACACTATCGTGGCTTGCCCGTATTAATTCTCATCGATTATTCTAGGAGAGATTAGAATAAGATAATTAATGAAACTGTTTACAAGGAGATGCCGTTCGAGTAATTGCATCAATATGTGAGACAATTTTGGATTAATTAAATTGTGGTCTATGCTTAGATATTGTCTCGAATACAACTCCCCATCGGAGTCCCTTTTCAAGATAATATGGTCTAGTAAGGTTCATTTATTAATTTTATGTGTCATAAGGTTAATTTGACATAAGATAAAATTAAAAATTGGGTGTTTGGTTGAGTGATACGCATGTAAACGTCCACACTATCGTGGCTTGCGTGTAAATCACTTGAGCTAATGAATGTTTCATTTAATATTGTTTTATCAAAAGGTTACAATATAAATGTTAAGAACGTTTTATGCAATAATTGTGACTTATGTGCGTTTTGAATGTTTATTTTTCAGATATGACTATTACTCCGTTATTGAATGTGCTTACTGCTAAGCCGCTTACCAAACCAAACTTTTTGGAATGGAAGCGCAATTTGGGATATGTCCTAGATGCCGAAGAGTACCACTTTGTACTCACTACTCTTGTGCCTGCAGCTCTCACTGCAGCATCCACCGATGCTCAGAAAGATGAGTCTAAGAGGTGGAATAAGGCCAATTGTATGGCGAAAGCCTACATGATGACCACTGTGTCCTCTGGGTTGCAGCAGCAGCATCAGTCTTTGGACACGGCTGCTGCAATCATGAATAACCTCGAGGAGCTGTTCGGTGAGAGTGACTGTTCTACCCGATTCGAGATCATGAGCTCGAAGATTACGGAAGGCATGTCTATGCGCGAGCACGTGCTTGGAATGATCAATCATTTCAATGAGCTGGACGTGCTTGGTGGAGGTATCATGGATGAAGTGAAAGTTGACATGATACTCCACACTCTTCCCAAGTCCTATGAGAACTTCCGCCTTAATGCAATAATGAGCAAGAAAGTGTTCACTCTCAATGAACTGCTCAATGAACTTATTGCAGCGGAAGGGGTTATGGGAAAGAGTCCGCAAGCTCTTGCCTCCTCTTCAAAGGGTTTTCATGTTTCACCGAAAGGTGGAAAGAAATGGAAGGGCCCGACGAAAGGCAAGAGGGGCGAAGGAAGTAGTGGGAGCAAGAGGCTAGGCCCTACCGGAGGCATCAAAAAGCTAAAGGAGAAGGGTGAAAAGTGCTTCAAGTGCAAGAAATCTGGACATTGGAAGGCTAACTGCCTCCTGTTGAAGAAGGCTCAAGGTATGACTTCTGCTCTTGTTAATGAAATATGTTTAAGTTCAAGTACTATTCACAAGTGGGTAGTAGATACGGGCGCAACTGACCATATTTGTTATTCCTTGCAGGGGTTCCTGCGGACAAGGAAAGTGAGTAGATGGGAGTTGAGCATCGCCATGGGAACAGAAGCGCGAGCGGACGTTGCGGCCACAGGCAATGTTCATTTATCTTTTGAGAATTCAGTTTTAGTTTTAAGAGATGTTTTATATTTGCCAGATTTTCGGCGAAACTTGATTTCTATGGTTAAGTTGTGGAAAGATGGATATTCTATTCTTTTTGAGAGTTTTGCGTCTTTTATGAAAGATGATAAGATTAACGATTATGCACATGTTGTTGATTCTCTTTATACTATTTACTGTTCTCATGCTTCGAGTTCTTCAAGTAATGCTTTAACTGTTAACCAAAAGAAGAGGTCGAATTCTTCTCAAGAGAATCAAACTCTTATTTGGCACCTAAGATTGGGTCACATCAATCTAAGGAGGATCCAAAGATTGGTTTCCGATGGAGTCTTGGGTTCTTTCCAAGTCGAGACCATCCCAATCTGTGAATCCTACATAGAGAAAAAGATGACGACTCGGCCTTTCAAGGCCAAGGAGTATAGAGCCAAAGAAGTGTTGGAATTGATTCATTCTAACTTTTGTGGACCCATGTCTACTCAAGCTCGTGGAGGGTACGAATACTTTGTCACTTTCATTGACGATTACTCAAGGTACGGGTACATCTACCTGTTGCGCTACAAGTCCGAGTGTTATGAAAAGTTCAAACTATTAAAAACGGAAGTAGAGAAGCGACATGGAAAGAGTATCAAGTCGTTGCGATCTGACCACGGCGGCAAATACCTCAGTAACGAGTTTAAGGAATACTTGTTGAAAAGTGGGATTACATCCCAATTGACTACACCTGGAACACCCCAACAGAATGGTGTGTCAGAGAGAAGAAATCGAACACTTCTGAAAATGGTTCGATCTATGATGAGTTATGCATCTCTACCTATTTCGTTTTGGGGATGTGCTTTGGAAACAGCGGCTCACATGCTAAACTTGGTTCCCTCAAAGTCAGTGCCTAAGACCCCGTCCGAGCTATGGTCCGGGCGCAAGCCTAGTCTTAACCACATCCGGGTTTGGGGTACTCCGGCACATGTTTTGAACAAAGAAGCTGATAAGTTGAGTCCAAGAACCAAGGTGATGTTGTTTGTAGGCTATCCTAGAGGAAACAAAGGTGGCTATTTCTACTGTCCTAAGGATCAGAAAGTCGTTATTAGCACTAACGCGAGATTCTTGGAAGAGGACTATATGATTGGCCATAGGAAGAGAAGTGACGTCATACTTCAAGAAGTTAGAGGGGAGAAGGTGATTAGTGCTCCAGTTGTGCAAAACGAGCAATTGTCGGAACCTGCACAAACCGTTAATACTAATACTGAATCTGCTATAGAGCTTCGTCGTAGTGGGAGGGTAACTCAAGGGAAGTTGCCTAGTCGATACACTTTACTTGATGAATCCAAGGATTCATTGGAATTAGCAGTGATCGAAGAAGATCCCTGGACTTACTCTGAAGCATTAGCATATCCGGATGCTCTTGAGTGGGAAGCGTGTATGATTGCCGAATGGGAATCTATTGCTGCCATGGATGTATACGAGAAGTGCGAGCTTCCTGAAGGCTGTGAGCCATAGGATGCAAGTGGGTATACAAGAGAAAGAGATGACCAGATGGAAAGGTTGTGGCCTTTAAGGCAAGACTAGTGGCGAAAGGTTTCACCCAAAGAGAAGGAATCGATTACGATGAGACATTTTCGCCAGTAGCCATGCTTAAATCTATCCGAACACTCATGGCAATGGCCGCTCACATGAATCTCGAGGTCTGGCAAATGGATGTCAAAACCACGTTTCTGAACGGGTATCTTGAAAAAGATAGGGACATCTATATGCTGCAGCCGGAAGGATTCATAAAGAAAGGTGAAGAGCATCTTGTGTGGAATCTAAAGAAGTCCATTTATGGACTTAAGCAGGCTTCATGATCCTGGAACAAACGTTTCAATGATGTTGTCCAAGGCTATGGCTTTGTACAATGTGAACATGAAAGTTGTGTTTACCGGGTGTGTATTAATGGGAGTCTAGTATTTCTGGTGCTTTATGTTGATGACATTCTGCTTATTAGTGATAATGTGAATGTACTATCAAAGATTAAGGCATGGTTATCCCAGCAGTTTCAAATGAAGGATTTGGGAGAGGCAGCATACATTCTCGAGATTGAGGTCAGTCGTGATCGATCTAAGAGAATGTTGAGTTTGTCTCAGACAGCCTACATAGACACTGTGTTATCGCGTTTCATCATGCAGAATGCTAAGAAGGGTTTGTTACCTTTCAGACATGGCGTTCATCTATCTAAGGCGATGTGTCCTACATCACCTAAGGAGATAGCGGACATGAAGACAATTCCATATGCTTCGGCTGTGGGAAGCCTCATGTATGCAATGCAGAGTACCAGGCCTGACATCTGTCATGCTGTAGGCATGGTGTCTAGATATCAGGCTAATCCTGGTCAGGGTCATTGGATTGTTGTAAAGTGCATACTCAAGTACCTTAAACGGACTAGAGAGCATGGACTGGTATATCGATCTGGTGATCTGGTTCCGGTAGGTCATGTAGATGCTGATTATCAAGGAGATAAAGATCAACGGTTTTCTACTTCTGGTTATGTGTTTAAGCTGGGAGGTGGAGCTATTGTGTGGAGAAGTGTGAAGCAGAAATGCATTGCATTATCTACTGTAGAAGCCGAATATGTGGCTATTACTGAGGCTGCTAAAGAGGTTGTTTGGCTTAGAAACTTTCTGGCGGAGCTTGATATGATTCCTAGTTTGCCGAGAGGTATCACGATTTATTCTGATAATGAGGCTGCAATTGTTAATTGCAAGGAGTCTAGATTTCATCAAACGACTAAGCATATTGATGCAAGGTATCATTACATTCGGCTGCTTGTTCAAGATGGTGATGTGGATGTACAAAAGGTTGCAGGAGTTGATAATCTGGCTAATCCATTTACAAAGAGTCTACCAGCTGCTGTCTTTGATAAGCACATTGAAGGCATGGGGCTGCGTTTTCTCCCACACTAAGTTAAACTATGAGTATAAGTGGGAGAAGTTGTAATAGATGGCTAGATGAATATTAGTCTTATTGTATACTAAAAGTTTGCTTTAGTATAAGTGGGAGAATTGAAGGGTTGTATACGAAAGCAAGACTTTTGATTATATACAATTGATATTTATTTCACTATAATTCTTCTATTTGAAATGTTTATTATTGCATAATTATTATTTGTCCAATTATCTCAATATTATAGATTATATAGTGTGTTGTAGATCACAAAGGATTATATAATCGACATCTTATAAGATATAAACTAATATTCACAATCGAGACAACTTGGACGAGTTGTTGATTTAGATTGTAGCATAATAGTATTAAATAGTTTATCTTGACTATTTATTTATGCTAGTACGTTAATCGTATTGAAAGGATCATAGTGAGATTAATTCTCTATTCTGACTTATTGAGAATTAAAGATCTCGATGACTTAAATAGTCTTAACCCTAATTGGGCTTATCAGTATGAATAAGTGTCTGACTATTGCTTTGATCTATTATAAATGAGAACTTGATAGTGGTTCAAAATTTTGAATTTTGGGCGGTAGCAGTTCTTATTTGATATTGATAGAGCTGCAATAAGGATATGTGTCTTATGAATAATGGGATGATGATATCCTCTAGAGGAACTTAATAAGTTTATCGTATTAAACCATGCAGGTGGAATTAGTTCTGATACGATAATAAGTTTAAGTGGTAGCACTCGAGATAATTATTTATTAGTGAATAATTAATTGATTAATTAATTGCTGTCAGAAGTATTTAATTAATTAATAGATATTCTAGAATCTTAAACACGGAGATTAATTAAGTTTAATACTAGCCCCGACTCAATTAAATAAATAAGAGGGTAAGTCAGTATTAATTCTTTAATGGAATGAATTAATATTTATATCTGATTTATATTTCTGGGCTGAATAGATTAAATCAGATATTATCGGGCCAATCTTATTTAAGCTAGTAGATCCCTGAACTGGCCCAATGGCATGTGTCTCTAAGTGGGCTAGGCGCCTGTCTCCTACGGCCCGTAAGGGTCGTCTAGGTTCAATGAATGTGAGCAGTTATTTATCTATAAATACAAAAAGGCTCATAAGACTCATTACTTACTTGCATTCTAAGCAATAAAACCCTAGAGAGAGAGACTGTGAGCCGCCGCCCCTAGTGAGAGAGTGAGAGCTCGAAGTCGATCCCATCCATCGTCGTGTTCTAGCCGGGAACAGTTCGGAAGGTCAACTCTGGAGTCGTTGTGCATCAAATTTGCAGGTATTCCGAATAAACATCCTATGATTGTAATTAAATTCATAGGAGCATGATAGGTGTGGATTTTGTATATGTTTGTTAGATATCCATAGCTGGTCCATGGAAAACAAATCGGTTTTCAATAATCGGTTTCAACAACCATCGGAGAGCTGGTTATGGAAGAGAGCGGATACCCATGCGCTAGGGTTTACAAAGATTTTGTTTATTCAAGCAGATCAAATCTCTTCAGTTGCTTGGTATTGTACGGCAGCTACGATGACGCCATCTTGGAGGAGTGGGACTTGCTATAGTCGGAGATCGTTTGGACCCAGACGGAGGCCTAGCTGGCGATATTCGACTCCGGGGAGCAGATGCCGGAGATTGAATTCGGAGACGAGTGCTGCTGGCTGCGTAAGAGGGCGGAGGACTACTTCTGCCGCAGCTGCCGGATACTAAAACACCTCGTGTTCGCGGATGAGCTGTTGGTGTTATTCCGGTGCATGAACAGCTACGGCGGCGGCGCAACCGTCGGTTTTACTGCAGCCACGGTTGAAAAAAATGGCGGGAAGGTGAGGCTGGTCGGGAGTTGGTTGGAGGGCTTGGCGATCGATAGAGAATAAAATTCCATGCCCACACTAATTGTGTGATTATCATAATTGAATGATTTAGTATTGCTGATTTGCGAACATTCACACTAAACATTTTGTTAATTTGCTGATCGTGAACATGGGGTTGGGTTGTTCAATTTTCTTTAAAGTAAATAAAATTTTTGATTGGTTGAATATTATACTCCAAATTGCATGGGTGGTTTATGAGAAATAGCATGAAATTGTGAAGACTGTATAATATCATTTGTCTTTTGGGACTTGGGTTAAGATATTATAGAATTTTTAATTTACTCTAGACGGTGTAATAGTCGTTTGGTCAAATTTAGTACTCCATTCAGTAGTCAAAGGAATGACGTGGTAGATATATTATTAGTACTTTTTTGGATGTGATTAATTGTTAAAAAAAATATAATTGTAAAAATACAATATAAAATCAGCGACGATTTCTCTTTTTAAACTTAGAATGCCATAAACATGCCAATCTTTATTGCTCTCCCCTCCAAGCAAAATATAACTTCTCTTTTAATTAGGATATCCTAAAGGAAAATGATTTTAAAACTTAAAGCCATAGATTTAATTTGGTTTTTTTACCTTTATAATTTAAAATCTGTTTTCATTTAATCAGTTTAATAATTTCAGGTTTTTGATATTTTTATTTTCTCTAATTTACCCTTATATCATTTTGAAATGTTTCAATTATTAAATTAATTCTAATTTAGTAGATTTGATTTAGCCTTTAATTAGCTAATCTTCTAGCAATTTATACCAAATTTCTTCCATTTTAGAGTTGACATAAATATAGGCCAAATCAATCCTTACGTAGAAGTTATTCTGCTGCATGATTGAACCAAATTTCTTCCATTTTAGAATTGTTGTAAATATGGGCCAAATTCTTTCGTAATGCATTTGATGGATTTCTTTTTTCATGTCATTATTTTTTTTGATGAATTTTCTTTTTTCATATCATTAATTTTTTAGAGATATCTATTCATGATATCATTATATCCTTACATGTAATGCCATTTGATGAATTTTCTTTTTTCATATCATTATATTTTAGAGATATCTATTAATATCTATTTATTCTCATAATAAGATCTTTAAAACAATTTCAACTACAGACAACGTAGTGTTTTGATCGTCGAACTATACAGATTTTCTCTCAATTTCAATAAGCATGGCGGGCAACAACACGATGAGATTTTTTTTTTTTTTATGACTTGTTTGGACCTGGACATAAAAGTTCTCATGAAGAAGACAATGCAATGGGCGACGACGATGGACAATCAGACAATCGACATGATGAAAATGAAGACAATCGTGAAGATGAACGGGCTGAAGAAGAGGAAGAGGATCGGGCTGAACAGAATCAGGTTGAAGACGAATGAGCTGAAGAAGAGGAAGAGGATCGAGCTGAAGAGAATCAGGCTGAAGAAGAGGAAGAGGATCCGGCTGAAGAAGAGGAAGAGGATCGGGCTGAAGAAGAGGAAAATCTCGGTCCTTGTCTTGGTTTGGAGTACGACTCGACACTGGTTCGAGCTCCCTTACGTATCAGCGGCTTAGTTTGGGCTGACGGGCTCGCTTTGAAATTGTATTGACGTTCATGCAAGAAATTATAATAATTAGTATTTCAAAGAAAATGCTATAACCTTTTATTTAATTCAAATAAATAAATTATAAATTACTCATGGCATGCAATGCAATTTATGTGTCGACGCTCGAGTAGGGGTGTGACAGGCTCCCTTACGCATCAGCGGCTTAGTTTGGGCGTGACGGGCTCACTTTTTGTATTGGCACTCATGCAAGAAATTATAATAATTAGTATTTCAAATAAAATATTGCTATAACCTTTTATTAACTCAAACAAATAAATTAAAAATTACTCATGTCATGCAATACTATTTATGTGTCGGCGCCAGGGTAAGGGTGTGATAGTCTCCCTTACGTATCAGCGGCCTAGTTTGGGCGTGACGGGAAATTGTAATGGCGCGCATGCAAGAAATTATAATAATCAGTATTTCAAATAAAATGCTATAACCTTTTATTTAATTCAAACATCTAAATTAAAAATTGTTCATACTATGCAATGCTATATACATGTCAGCGCCCGGGTAGGGGTGTGACATACTCTCTTACATATCATCAGCTTAGTTTGGGCTGACGGGCTCGCTTTGAATCTGTATTGACCCTCATTCAAGAAATTTTAATAATCAGTATTTCAAATAAAATGCTATAACTTTTTATTTAATTCAAACAAAAAAATTATTATTTACGTGTCGGCGCCCGAGTTGGAGTGTGATAGACTCCCTTACGTATCAATGCTTGGGTACAGTGGGGCGCAGCGGGTGCCATATATCATGACGCGGACATGAACACGAATGTTGTGACGACAAATTTATAATGTAAGCGAACCAATAATTCAAAAATTTCGTCAATAAAATAATTTTGATATTTCAATACTGATTTATTTAATATATTTTTATATGATAAATTATTTATTTGCGAATCAAATGGACAGTTCGACACAAATATTATTTTATTTTTATTTTTAATTTATTTATAATTATATTCACAATAATTCTCAAATCATTATTTATTGGCATGCATGCATATTTATTTTTTCAAAGTGTCGGGATTATTAATAATCGTAACCTCACTAATATGATTGAAACTATGATCATTAATTTTGTATATTTTATTTTAGAATTTGCATATTTTATTTAAATTTAATAGAAATTTTATTGAATTTCGAAGTTGATTATTTATTTTAAAACAACAAAAATGATTTTGAACATTACGATGAACGATCAAATCAAGAAAATACCAAAATATTTTTTACTCGATAAAATGTGTCAATGTTTTAACGTTAGGATAATGCAGGGAACCATAATGTGATGTCGGAAGGTATTCGGGTGAATCAATATATTCTTATACCATTTTTTTAATCTCAAATTCTAATGTTATCTACTACAACTATTTATTTTAGAAACAATTAATTTTTGATTAGTTATTGCAAGTTTTTAAAAATTTCGTATAATTTGCATTTCAGTGTCTTGTGACATAAGTTATGATCAGAAGTTCTTTTATTTCTCGAATTAGTGGGATGAAATTTGAATATTCAATTTGAATCAGTATAATTATATGATGAATCTTAAAACTATAATACTTAATTTCAAATCAATGATGAACATAGTCAACTTAGGAAGATCTGACTTCGTGTGATACAAAATTGATTATGGAAATGATTTTGGATTGATTTGGAATTATTATGGATATAATTTATTCTATAATTAGGCTAAGAATAATAGTGTCATCTTTAAAATTAAATTAAATTAAATTAATTAAATAATGTGAAAATAATAAAATATATAATTTGACTAAAATACCCTAATTAAATCTAGGACATTATATCCCATTATCACTTCCCTAGGGCTAAATTAACCCTTAATTTTCAACTTTTTTTAAATTCTTATTTTGCACTTCCTATTTGTTTTTTAATTTTCTTATACAAATATCAAAATGATGTTAGTTTACGTAGTGCGAAATATCGTGGTTTAGTCCGTCGGTCAAATTACCTACTTAAAATATTTAGGCTATCACGTCATCGCACACATTTGAAGGGAATCCGACGATGTACGAAGTTTAGAAATATATACTGATTGTCCCGATAACGAGTAATTGGTGCATGGAGGGGGGGAATACACTAGTAAGAATTTGAAAAAAAAAATCAATTTTAACTCTTGAGGGAAGGTCAAGTTCCCTAAACCGTTTAGTGCAGATTTGTCACACCCCGACTCTCGAGGTGCGACTTACGAACAACAATACAATCTAACCAACTAACAATCAACTCAAATAAGGGGAACATGCTCCGAGAAAACGTTAATGAAAAGAAAGGCAATCGATTAAGGCTTCCAAAGACACAATGAAGTAATAACCGAGCATTTCAAAAATCACATATATCAAGAATATGATAAGAATTTCATGCTGACAGGGATAAGATTTCAACAAGTACGAGAATACAAAAAAATATATCAAGTCAACGAGAACCAGATTCAGCAACCATTTATAGTCATCGAGCCCAACGCTCGGAAGCAAAATAGGTATCAAAGTGTATCAACACACATCAGTTCAAAAGTATTGCAGCGGAAACTTGCATCAAAGCCCAACATTTGCACGTATGAAGACGTACAAATGTCAGTCCGACATTCGACTCGACTCAACCAAAAGAAATACCACACCACCAAGCATCCATGCCATCGCCATCCAGTCAACCTGCACGTTTAGAAATACACGCAGGGCTGAGTACTTCGTACTCAGTGAACACAAGCCAAAACATTTGGATAAAGATGCTTTTAAAAGCTATAACAATTGAACTTGCCTTGCCGAACATCACAAGTATTTAAATAACTTAAAACAGTTTTACTTGTGCATGTTAAAAACATTTTCTTTTAAACAGACTGCGCAGTCAAACATAACATATAATAACAGTATGCATCATCTGTCACAAACAATCTTACTGTGCCGAGAAGTAGGCCTCCTTCTCGAACACTGTGACCGGCCTAACCGAAGCAAGGCTCACAGTCACCTCAATCATTCAACATACCACACGTGGGTTTCCTACCTCTCACAGGATAATAATAATCTCAAACAAACAGATGATAACACATACCAAACTCAATAAAAACGGCAAGTCAATCGCATTTTAAATCACATAATAATACTCATCGATAGTTTTGGTTCAGAAAAGCCCACCTGACTTCCGAAGATTCTAGCTAGGTGGTTTCAGGGCTATTTGTTCTTGCTTAATTCCGTCCGGCTCGATCCTTCACAGTTCGACATCGATAAAGAAAATAAGATACGCAAAGACGGACAAAAAGGCGTTGAACTCAACTGAAGGACTTCTACTTGAGTCGTTTCTCTCTTCGCTTTAACTTTTCTAAAGGATCTCGCGCTCTCGTCTTTAAACCATTAACTCTACTCGATGATTGGCTAATATTACAAACCAATGTCTTAACACTTCTCGCTTTAATTATGAAATGTCGTCTATCTACATTCCATTACTCGAGCTTTCTTTTAAAACTAAATTAATTCTCGATTTAACAATCAATAGCTCAATCATTTTGCATACAAATAATTTAGTAATTCTTCACATCACAATTAATATCATGCATTTAAATACTTATTCAATTACCTAATAAATTCAATTAATTTAAACACATTTCAAGACACATTAACATTTATTCAATTTAAACATTAGAACTTAACTCGATTATGCATTTCTTTTCATAAAGATTCAAACAACATACTTTATCTTTTCTTAATTTATAGACAACGCTTTGTTCTAAATTCGTTATCTTATGAAGTATTTTATAAACTTTTACTCAATTAATACAAATTCTCTTTAATTATTAATAAACTCTTATGAAATTGGAATTTCCTTTCCATTTCTAACTCGATTTTTATTTCTTAACTCAACTATTATTTTTCCAATTATTAACTCGATAATTCTTCTTGATTTATTTTTAATTCGCACGGTTTGAAAACAACTTACTCAATTAATTAACTTTAATTAATTTCTTTCAAAACCATTACTCGACATCTTATTCCATTATTATTTTCTTGATTAACTATACGATTATTTAACTTAACTCGTCTAGCATCTTTTCTCCATTCGATTAAAACTTCTTTTTACTTCTTATTAATTAATTCTTTTTAAATCGATTTTTTCAATTCTTGTTTACTTATTTAATAAATCTTTCTTCTTTGTTCTTAACTTAAAACCACTTTCTTACTTAACAATTTCCTTTATTTTTTAATAATCGTTTTTATAAAAACTAGTTCATCTTATTAGTTAAATTACAAAGTTTCTTTTTGGTTTAGTTTATTAAAAATTCAAATCTTTAAGTTTTATTACAAGAACATTTATTAGATATATCTTTTTATGCATTTTTCAATTCTTAATATTTTAAAAGCTTTTAAACTTCATTCTTTTTGTTAAAAAAATTTCTCTTTTCATCTATGATTTCAACTAACACTTTAGTACACATTAACATTAAAACATCAAATCTTCTATATTATCAGAAATTGTTTTCTTCAAAAACTTAACATGTAACTTGTTTTTCTTATACTTAACAACATGTATGATTACATCAACATATCACATAATAATTTCATGATCAAAACATCACTCAAATCATCAACAAAATCAACAAAATAATTCCTTCTTTTTCTTCCAAAACACACGGCATTTATGCATATTTTGGGGCAATTTATTTCTCAATTTTTCATGCATATATATTCATTCACAACATGAATAAAATCATAAATCAAGCATCAAAATAACAATAACTCAAGAGATTCACATTTTTCTATTTTTCCCTTATATTTTCGGTATTAACCAATTTTTTTTAGGGATTTAATTTCTTTTTCTTCTCTTAATTCACCGATTAAATCCTAGTGTTCGATTCTCCTATCGAT
Organism: Schizonepeta tenuifolia; assembly: GCA_029490685.1. Taxonomy (NCBI): domain Eukaryota; kingdom Viridiplantae; phylum Streptophyta; class Magnoliopsida; order Lamiales; family Lamiaceae; genus Schizonepeta; species Schizonepeta tenuifolia. Next base: position 15,882,001 of record CM055957.1, read on the forward strand.
TTCTTCTTACTTAATTCTCACATCGATAACCTAAGTTTGCCTAAACATAAATAAATACCATGCATGCATGTTTTCTTTCTTTTAGGGCTTAGAGATATACATATATACAATTAAACAAATGGAATATCATACTTTGAAAATTAAAATGGATCTCTTCTCCTTGGCTTCTTGGGATCGAAATGAAAGGGGAATTGGGCTTCAAACTTGAGCTTGGATGAAAGGAAGAACTCTTCTTGAATCCTCAAAGAAAATATAATACAATTGATTAATCATCCATTTTTAGGGCTTAAGAGCCAAAATGAAGAAAAATGGGGGATGATTATTTGATTTTAAATTAAGAACTTTGATGGATTTTACCTTTTCTTGAAGATATGGATGAACTAGATGAAGGATGATGATCTTCACTTCATCTCCATGGATTTTAAGCTTGAATACAAGGCTTGCATGGAAGAAAATCAATGTATGTGTGTAGTGTGTGTGTTTGCCGAGAGTGAGGGAGAGTAGGGAGGGAGAGTTTTCTTTTTTTGTTGTTAGATGTAGATGAATGAAATGAAATTCATCTCTTTGGCAATAAGCGAGAGATCAAAAGAGAGAGGAAAGAGTGCATGCATTTGCTTTCTTATTTTTCCAACAAAGAGAATAAATTGTATTGGAAATTGATTTAGTAAAGGATTGATGGGATGGTTTTGCATGCAATCCAAGCATCACAACTTACTAAATATTTTGTAGGAATAATCATGATTAGTTGCATAGGAAATTGGAGAGAGATGGGAGAGAGATGGTGAGGTGGCGTGAGAGGGAGAGAGAGAGTGACACTTGTCCTCGTTGTGTCGTTACGGGTATTATTTACCCGGTCGTAAAGGTTTTCCGGATTAAACGATTCGTATTATTTCATTTTTGCTATAAACGGGTCTAATCTCTCCTCGTCTCATTTTCGACACTAAAACATCTCAAACTTTATTCACATTTTATTTAAAAGATTAACGATTCCGATCACCTAGTCTTTTAAATCTTAAAAGAATTTAGTCGGCTTATTAATCCGTTATTAATCCTTTAAAGATTAATTCCTCATGACTCTTCTCAAATTATCTCGGATAAGCTCTTATCCTATCTCAATGACCTTAGAAGAAATTCTAGGTTCAAAGATCTTAATTCAACTCTATTCTAAGTTCATCGGTGCAAAGAAATTTCTCGGCGACCAACATTATTCTTTTTCAATTAAACAAACTCTTCGGGGGTTTTCTGGAAATCAATCTCGTGCTCATTCTCATATAAATAAACTCAGCATATACATCACATTATCATTTCAAGAATTTGAACAGATAAATTCACACAATAACATATAAGACATTTCAGTCGTTTTACTCATTTCTCTTCATTTAGAAAAGAAAAATTTTTATTCCACAAATCACATCTTTTAACTTACTCGATTAATTAATACGCTCTCTAAAGATATAAAAGCTCGGGGTATCACAAGATTCAATCGGTAGTTTTCGTGCAAAGATCAGTTAGTTAGTTAACTGAATGAAAATGCCGAAAGTAAATACTGAAAGTAAAGAACACAGTATTTACGTGGTTCAGAGATTGATCTCCTACGTCCACGACTTCCTTTTCAGGGAAGTAATAGATAAGCTTTTGCGTGCTTATCAAACGTTCAATTTGGTTTGCGGGCACCAATAACAGCCTAACTTGTTCGATTACGGGTTCGAACAAAACCTTACATTTCTTTTGTGGGCAAGTGTACAACCTAACTTAGATTGCGGTTTCTAAAGGACCTAGTTTCTTCGATTACGGGTTCAAAGAAAGACCTGGGGATTTGGGGTTGGGGGATTTTTCCAACTATGAAGCCTTATACACTTAGAAAAGTGGAGGCTTCTTCCTAAGGCTTACAGACTCAGATCTGGAACAAAGAGTCTGCTTAGAAACTATGCAAGGACCTAAGAATTCTAGACTCGATCAAAGAATGAGATTCTAAGAGGCTAGATGGAAGAACAGAAAGAGGAATGAACACTCTACTTCGACTAGCTCTTCAGCTGGTGTGTTCTTGCTTGGAGAGCTTGATTCCGCTTCTATTTATGCTATGTGCGGATGTGCACTCTTATCTGTTGTCTTAAAATCCGCTACCATGAGACCTCTATTTATATAGAGGGAGATCAAATTAGCCGTTTGATCTCTACCAAAAGCATGACACTCCAACTACTCCACTGAGAACTTTCCTAAAATGGAAACTACGACCATCACTTTTTGCGCAACTCCTTGGTCGGTCCATTTATAGTAAGTTCCAGCCTGTCTTGTACTTTTAAGTATATTTGAATTTGTGATTCAACTCTACTGTCTTCAACGTCTTCAAAGTCTTCTCTTCTCAGCTTTGTGACGTCTGACTTCAACACAACTACTCTACATGCTTGAGTTGCATGGTTCAGTTATGGAGTCAACTGAGTTGTGGTTTAACTGACCAAGTTCTTATCGAACTGCCTTCTTCAGTCTGGCTGACTTCTTCAGTTTGTTCCTGTAAAAAAAAATCCATACACTCAACAGTGAGCTCTAGCTAAGTTTAGATTGATGGCTTCATCTACTTGGTTGGGGTCAGTTGAGTTTTGAGATAAATCAAAATCTTTACTAATTTTTCCAACAATTTCTCTCTTTTTGATGATGCTAAAACCTTAAATTGACATCACCTAACTTACAAACGAATTGAGTTCTAGTCTATAAGAAACAGAGGGTTAGCACAAGACAAAAAAAAACTAACTCCGAACTTGGACCAAGAGATGGTAGTCATCAAGCAAAGTTAATGATTCAGATTTTTCTTTCAAAAAACATAACTCATTATTAAAGATAACAAGTTTGGGAGATTACATTACACTGATGTTAGGAATTTAAAATATCAAAAACACGATATATCAGTTGTCTTCTCTTCGCAGCATCACTTGTCTTGATCTTCTTGGAGCTTCAGTCCATACTTCTCATAGATATGCTTCCTCAGCTGCAGAAATCTCTCGGGAAGTTGGACTGTGTTGAGGTTCAGCTTCATAGCTAAAATGTCAGCTTGTTTTTCAATCCTTGTAAAATTGATTTGGCTAGTTCCTTGAATCCTAGGTGAAGGATAGGTTCTCTTTGGAGGTACGACTGAAGAGTAGTTGTTTGTTTTCCTTAGGACATCCAACAAATGTCCTCCAACCACGTCTTTAGTTGAGAAAATCTCAATATGCAGCAGCCATGCTTCATTAGCTTTCATCCTCTTGTATTCGAACTCATAGTAGTATTCCAGCTAGAACTCATCCTTCAACATCTCCCACTGGTCGTTTTGCTCTTCAGGCATCCATTTGTCAACATGGGGCAAGGATGTGTTTTAGTTCCTTCTCTTTCTTTGTTGAGTTCTTTCACCACGAGTTCGTCTTCTTTCATCTGCCTGGTGCATTCGGCTTTGGTAGGACTTTTTCTTTATTTCTTAAGAGCTTGATTCTATTTTTCTTTGAAGTCTCCCAGTTTGAACTTTTCCAAAATAGTAGCCTGCTTTTTCTCAAACACTTTCAACCACTTGGGATTACCCAATTGTTTTTCAATTGCTCAACTAGTCTGGCCAGATCAAAGATTTCCTCGGTTGTTGGAGGGGCATCATTGTCCACCTCTTCACCATCATTTGTATTCAAACCAAGTTCCTCGGCATAGTCAGCAATGAAGAGTGCAACAACAATATCAGTGGCCTCCTCTTCATTGACGTAATTTTCTTCAAGATTTAATCTTTGCTTGTTTTGCTAATCTTGAAGGATGCATCCAACTCTTTGGCAACCTGTTCATCTTTCTCGATCTCTTCTTCCACTTATTTTGTTAGTTCTGCCTCTTCCGCCTTTTTTGGAACATTCTTTTCCATTCGGGCCGTTTTGTCCTCATAGTCTTCCAAGGCCAGCTTGTTTTCCTGGATTTTTGCAGAAAGACCATGGAAATCTTGTTTGGTCAGTAACTTTTCTTGACTGGACTTGATTTCAGATGTGATGATGGACATCTGAGCTGCGTGTTTTACGTCCATTTCATCAGAAAATGTGTTGAGTTATGCAGTCATGTCAGCAGCCGTCTTATTGATGAGCTTAATCGACTGATTTCTAATGTTATCAAGCAAATCCTTAAGCTTCAGGAGAGTCAATCTTCTCATCAAAGTCCTTTTGGACTTCAGCTTTGAATGAGTCAAGGTCCCCCTTAACTTCAGTTCGATGTGTAATCAGTTCCTCAATAGACTTTTTGATCACAGAAACATCCTGAGTCAAAGCCTGGAGTTCTTCTTGAGCTGATGTGAAGGGGCCAGCAAAGCCAGGGGTAGAAGCAATTGCAATTGCTAGACTTGGAGGATTTTCAACTTGATCTCCGTATTTAGATACCTCAGGATTAACCAGGTGGCAATCTTCATGTTCGGTCTCAACAGTTTGGGGCTCCTCAGAATGGCCCAATACTGGAGAAGGATTATTTTTAGTTGGCTGCTCTTCAGCGACAATCATTTCTACATCTTCAGTTGGAGGTACCCATCCACATTCTTCAATGTTCTTGAGGTGGAACATGGCATAATCTGGGTCAGCTTCTTCACGATGAGGGTTTTCTAATCTGGCTACCGAGCGAAAGTTGAGAAAGGCTCAGACCAGTTCTTCTTTCTTGTGAATTAGCTCAAGCTTCGTCCCGAAGTTGAATGCTTCTTTAAGAATTCCCTCAGACTTTTGAAGGTCGGAGATTTTATGTAGCTTGAGGAAATCTGCCTGAACATAATAATCCCCAAGACTTACCGAAATGTACATGAATAGCTCAACTAAGGAATTTAGAGTTTTGAGATGGTGTCTCAATTCCGGATGCAAGTTCAATGCCTTTTTGTAGGTTGTCAACTAAACCCTGGTGAATGATTGGTTGAGAGCCATCTTCTCAGTTTCAGCTGTTGTCAGGATTGGATCGTTGTCAACATCATCACCGAGTAGGAGGTCCATTTCAGCATCTGGTTCAGTTGATGCCTAGTTGGACAGATTCTCACCAATTGTCGATACAACCATGTTTTGAAGGGTGAAAAGTATGTAAGGATCACCCTGGGTTGACTAATCAATGATAACTATGATATCAAGCTCTTCATTATCTTGCATTTTCTCATCTTGTGCTTCCTTAGCAGGATCTTCATCCTTGGATTCCTCATCGAATTCATTTACATCTTCAATGATTGGTTCAACTTGATTGGCAGTCGAACCAATAATGGTTGTGAGTAAGGGTCCAGTCTCCGTTGGTTCCTCTAAAACTTGCTCAGTTTATTCATTCACTTCATTAATGGCATTTCCGTCCTTAAGATGATCATTGACTTTGTCAGTGGAAAGTACAGTTGACAATGGTTGATTGTCAAATTGTACTTCAAAGTCTTGTAAAGCAGTATCTTCCAAGTTTTTCTCAAAGTTCTTGGTAGCTGATGAGGATGAACTTGAAGAGATTACTCGTTGTTTCTGACCAACGAATGATATTGCTAGTCTCTCAGCTGCTATAAGGTCAGTTTCAACTTCTTTTGGCAGAGTTTCTTCTGACTTTTGGACTCTGCGTCTCTTTGAAATCAAAGTTTCATCTTGAGACTCTTTTCTTGGTCCTCATCCCTTGATAGAGCTTCCTTTTTGGACTTCTTCCAAGATTTCTTCTTCTTGGGGGAGGGAGTTCGCTCACAGTCTACTTGCGAGTCAGTCGCATTTTGACTGTGGCTTGACTGTGATTGTTTTGACGAGCGCCTCGACCTCGTCTCTTTGTCTAAGGGAAATGCTCCTTGGAAAGTCATTTCGAGAACTTTGTTAATTCTTTCTTCCGAACTGAATAACCGCTCTTTGTCTGTCAATGTTTTTTTGTCAGTGTGGATTCAATCCACATCAATCTTCTGTTTCTTGACTGCATGTAGAATTATGCAGCTCGCCTTGGTTCCATATAAGAGCTTGTTGGAGATTTTGTACACTTTTTCTTCTTTCTCAATCTTCGCAGCTTTAGCTAACAAGAGAATCTTCATGAATGCCTTCCAGTTCACTTTGCTATGGTTGATAATTGCCATTGCAATTCGCACCTTTGGTTTGCTGATGTCTGCTTTGGATCGAGACATGACATGAGCATAGTTAACCACAAAATCATAGAGAAGTTTGGGCTCTAGTTCATTTAAAGAGCGTTGCATTCTGGCTTTGAACTTCGCTCATTCGACTGTGATGCTCTAAACGTAGTTTTCCACATCTAAATCCGAAAGATATGAAATAGATTGTCCTCCAGAGGGTAGACGAAACACTTCATCCAAGCATTTGTCCACATAAATAAACACTTCCACGGCCTTGAAGCTTCCTGTATCTCCATCAACAACAGGAAGATGAACGGTTGTTGAGAGATTTTCCTGATCATCTTCGCGCAGATTGAGAAAGAATTTTGTTACCGCCGATGGAAGAAGATATGATGGTTCCTGAGTAACCCATCTCCAAGTTCACAGATTCAATATGAGAAATAACTTTCTTCATGACCTCTTGATCCTTGTGTGTAAGAGATAGAACGTTCTCAAACACGATGACGTTTCTTACTCCAATCAACTCGCTGGAGATACCCATCACATTAAATGTAAGGGGCTTAGGGGTGCGGGGACGAGCCATAAATGAAAGAATTCTGGAAATGGATTCTTAATTTGAACAGAGATGGATAAAATAAGAGTTGAAGTAAAGTGGTAGAGAGGATTAGAAAATTCAGAGATTGAAAAGAGGAATAAGGCTTTATGAGATCCCTTATATATAGTGACGATGCATAGAATTAATGCTGGAAGATGATTCCCGCTTCTTTGAGATTGACAGTTGTGATTGGAGACGGTTAACCTTATGGATAACGTGGCGTGGGACGTGGGTCCAGCAGTGTCTGGTACGCGTGAGTGAGGCGTGTTAGAATGGCCATGTCAGCCCACTCGCGGTCCCAAAAGCATAGCCTATTGATTAGAACTAGCTTTGCATTAAATGCAACCGTAGGGCGAGTCAATTTGTGATCATTATCGTCAGAGGATGTTTGAATTAATTTTCAAAATGCCTGCCTTAATGACTAAGGGATGAACTGATCCAGATTGTTCCTCACAGTCGGTTTGGAACTCAACTGTCTCTTCAGCTCTACATACACTCAACTGACTCAAAGTCAACAGTTCAATTGAGATTTGACTCTGTCTTTTCTTCGAACTATCAGGAAGGTCTAACTTTGCACAGTTCCCCCTCAACTTGTGATCTCCATCTTGTCTTTGACTATGAAAGTCAGCATGAATTTTCCTAACAATGTATACTGACTCTACAGGGTTTTCCTTTCTTTTAGCTTATCTTGTACCTGGAAAAAATACAAGATAAACTTTTGGTACCAATCTCAGTTGGGAGGGGGTGGTTAGTGACAAGATATTCCTTGAAGAATCAAACTATGTGATCAGTTCGAATCACTTTCCCTTCTTCATCCACGTAGACAGCTGACTGAATTGGCTTGGGAGCACGAGTTGTCCTGTTCTTTGGTGGATTTCCTTATCTCTAGTGAGCCTGGTTTCAACCTAGTTGACTTGGTCAATTCTCTGTGGTGAGACTTGTCTGGGAGGTACCCAAATTGTCTAGCTCTTGGAGCATACCCGTACTATGGATACCCCGGACCATGATACTGATCATTGAAGTTTCCATGTCCTTGATATGCTTGCTGGTCGTGAGGTGGAATTGGATATGTCTGATGGTAGAATTTTGGATTATTCCAGTTCTGATGCCTCTGAGATTGATGTTGAGTTTGGTTGTGTGGCCTACGCTTGGGCTGATTCTGCCTTGGCCGCGAAGGTCCAGCTTGTTTGTTCCCCTTCGCTCTGCGACTCAAGGTCTTGACTTCCTTGATAACTTCTAAGCATTTTTTGTAGTACAAGCTTCATCTTTCTTAGGTTCATCTTCTTGAACCTTCTTTCCTTTGTCAGTCACAGGAGTCTTAACAGTCTGAGGAATAACTAGAGTCTCGTGAACTTTGTTATCAATTGAGTCAAGTTGAACTTAAGGTATCTCAGTTGAAGTCTGACTAGCCTTGATGAACTGTCCTGGCTGTATTCCAGTGTCCGTCTCTACTTTGTATCCAAGACCTTCTACGCAGTTGGGAGGTATTTAGTTGCTGATCATGCTCTTTAGAGCTGCGCTCGAGGCATGAAGTGACACGATCTTCTCATATGCATGCTTCAGCTCCATTTGCAATTGAGAGATATATTCAGCCTTTGTCCTCGTCATATTGGTCAAGTTGATGACCTGGTTGTTGGTTGACTGAGCAATTTCTTCATGGAGCTTTTTGTTTTTCTCCATGAATTTTTCTATGTCATGATCCTTCATGATCAGCTCATTGCTCATGATGTCGCATACAACTTAGAGGTCTTTGCACTGATTAACTTGAGCATTGCACAGTCTGCTCAGTTGTTCAATCTCATCCAAAGATGGTTCAATGACTTCGTCTAATTCTCCGGTACAAGGGTTAGCAACATGAATAATTTGAAAGGGATAGAGATAGGAGTTTACCTCGCTTGTGGATTCTTCAGGCTGTACCACGAAGCACTTGTCTTTTCCTCTAGAGCTGGATAGGGAGTCATCTTCCTCTCCTTCTGACTTGGTGAACACGTCGGTATCGTCGATTTCATCCTCAACGATCATGGCCTTCTCTTTGGCCTTTGCTCGGAAGGCATCTCGATCTTTCTTGGAGAGAGTAGGACATTCGATCTTGAAGTGTCCAAGCTTTCCGCATTTAAAGTATCCATCGCTTTGATTCTTCGAGGAGGTTTCATTATAGCTCCAACTGCTCTTATTAATCCTCCTATACTTATCGATCTTGGAGTTCATCTCCTCAAGCTACTTGGTCATCTCTTCGACCTTCTTTTTGGAGTTCGGACTTGCTCGGTCGATCCCTAGCTGATGAGCTTGCGGACCATAAGGGTCTAGCGAACTTTGATCATCCTTAGTCAGCTCGAAGCGCCACTGGCTTAGTTGCTGAGCTTTGCTCTGTCTGTTCTGGTTTCTAAAGCTTGGCTTGCTATAGTCAAAGAATATCATACTCATTCGCCTTGAGCATGGAGAATATATTCTCAGTCTTCATCGAACTGAGGACACTCTGATTCTGATGGACGACTCTGTAAACCGCCCAATCTTCCCCTAGTGTGGAGAGAACTTTTAGATTCATCTCACACTGAGAGTATTTGCCTTTTCTTATACTCTCGATGTCCATAATAACCTCTATAAATCTCAGCTCCATTTTGTCGATGGACTCGTCGGTGAGCTGAGCGAAGTTCTCGTACTTCTGACAAGCTAAGGTGAACTTGTTCTTCTTAACCTCATCAGATCCTTCACAGAGTGAAGCTAATGCATCCCACATCTCTTTGGTTGTTTTGCAAGAGATGATCTTCAGCAGGTAGGCTTTTCTGACAGTGGATGAGATGACGATCTTCGCGATGTCATCTAACTGAGTGATGTCTCTTTCTTCTATGGTGTAAGCTTCAGGATCCTTCGGCTCCATCTTTTTGGTGACAGTGGGAGGAACTGTGACGGACTGAGTCACACAGATGGGACCATTTGTGATGGTCTCCTACATCCTGTGATGTCGGGTAGTAAGCGCCATCTTCAGTCGAAATCTCTACGTAGGGTAGTCATCCATGGAGAAGTCTGGTAAGCTTCCGAGTAGGGTCTGATTCATGGTTCCTGCACACTAAAAAAAACAAACAAATATGCAGCAGAATGCACTAAGGGGTTTTCAAAAAGATCTATTCAGTTGACCATTAAAAATCTCAACTCACACCTAGTGAACCAGAGTCAGCAGTCTTTTGAACCATTACTCTAATATCACTTTATGGTCCCGGTAATGAGTAACTGGTGTATGGGAGGGAGGGGAAAAATAAACCAGTAAGGAATTTTAAAAATAAAAATCAATTTTAACTCTTCAAGAACTTTACAGTTCAATTAGTGAGCTCTAGTTAAGTTCAGACTGATAGCTTCATCTACTCGGTTGGGGTCAATTGGATTTTGGGATAAATCAAAACTTTTAATAATTTTCACAACATACACTCATATATAATCTTTTGCCGTTGAAAAAAGTTGGAGACTAAGAGGATATTTGTCGTTTTGGAATTTGGATATGTGGAATCGCTCTCTCCTTTTTTTTCTTTGAGGTCGTGGAGTCGCTCTCTTTGTAAAGCTGAAAGGAAGATCTCATAACTAAAGTGATGGTCCCGATACGAGTTAGTTGGTGTATGGGGAGGGCAATACACCAGTATAAATTTTTACTTGAAACACGTCTTTTAGAACTCGAAATTGTAAAACTCAGTTGGAGTAGTCGCACAATCAGGTATACAGTTGACTTATTTGATTGATGGTCAACTATTTTTTTTTTACTGAGGTTTTAAAGTCCAATGCAGAAGTTTGGTGGAAAATAGTCTTAACTCATTTTTAGTGAAAATCCAATGTGAAGGTCAAGTTCGCAAAACTATTAGTGCAATTTGTAATTATGCTCAAGTGTTAGTTTGAAGTTAGTGAATAAACAAAAACTTAAAGAACAAATAAATACGAGGAAATTTTTACGTGGTTCAGAGTTGAACTCCTACGTCCCCAACCAGCTTGTTTGTTGTAATCCACTTAGTAGTTTACGCGTACTACTAAAATGCCTTCCACATAGTTTGCGGGTGGTACTAAGCAACCTGATACAGTTGATTTGCGGGCTCAACAAGACCTAACCCCTTTCTATATGGGTACGAAGAAACACAAAACCTTTTGAACCTGGTAAGGGTTAGAAAAGGGGTTTTGGGATTTTTCCAACTAAGAAAATCTACACACAACAAGTGGTGATTTTCTCTTCGGGGGGGGATAGCTTTAGGAGGCGAGGGATGAAACTTCTAAGGCTCAATCGTAGAAAGAGAATTTAGAGAGCTAAGAACTTCGAAGAGAGCACAAGGAGAAGGAAGAACTCTAGCACTTGTAAGCTTCAATTTTATTGGTGTTGTAAACTCGCAATCTCTTGAATGAAATCAGTATTCCATCACGTTGAGAGTGGGCCTCTAGTTATAGGCGAAGATGTCTAACAAGCCATTGGAAAGAGCCGATTGACCTCTGCCATTAAAGAGATGGGCCTCTTCTCACAAGTTTGCATGCTTTCCTAAAATGGTAACTTGAAGCTTGCTTTTGAACTGCACAACTTCTTTGTCTGCCAAATTAGGAAATATAGCCTGTCAAACTTCACGTGATCTCATGCTATTTGAATTTGAATTCTGATTCAAGTCTTCGTTCAGTCTTTTTCTCACTTATGACTGCCATGTTTGAGCACAGCTGAAGGGCTAACTTGATGCTCAAGTTCCAAAGTCAATTGAGGTATCTTCTGACTTGATTAGTTGAAACGTTATCTTCAATCTCCCTCTTAGTTCGAGTCCTGTAAAAGATAATACATTTATGCTCAAATAGTGAGCCTAGCTAAAAGACTATAAGGCACATCTACTTAGTTTGAGGTCAGTTGGGTTTTGGTATTAATCAAAACATCACTAATTTCCTCAAGATAAAGGATCATCATGAACTTGAATTTCGCCAATTACGTAGTGTATACTAATTCAAGTTACTAACTGCGTACATCGAAATTTGACGGGTCACTTAACATTATGATATTTTATTTTAAAAACACAATTAAACAATTTGTTTTAAATTCGTAGTACAACCACGAATCACTAAAAGAATTGCTAAATTACATGCAAATGAAAAGAGGCGGTGTATTCACTCGTTTACCAACTTTTTTCAGCTACAAGGAAACAAAGGAAATCTTAGTAAGCACATGCATAAAATACAACATAATCATTCTTAAAATAATTAATTTTGTAATTACCTCATAAATTTGTTTTATCATAAACCATGTAGTGCCATGCGCCTTAATGTCATTGTCACACATCAAAATTTTGAGACTCCTTTGGCTAGTGACTTGTGGATATCAATGTACAACTGACCATGACTAAACACAGGTTTTGATTGTTGGGAAAATTAGTAAAGGTTTTGATTTATCCACAAATCCAACTGACCCCAACCGAGTAGATGAAAGCCATCAGTCTAAACTTAGCTAGAGCTCACTGTTTGATGCGTAGGAATTTTATCTTTACAGGTTTCAAGCAAAAGAAGATAATCGAACTGAAGAAGGCAGTTCATGAAGAACTCAGTTGAGATCACGAGCTCAGTTGAACCGGAATGCTCAATTGGATCACGAAATCAGTTGGACAACAACTTGACTCCTCAACTGACCCATGCAGCTCAACGGTGAAGAGAAGTTGTGTAGAAGTCAGACGTCACAAAGCTTAGAAGAGAAGACTTTGAAGACGTTGAAATCAGAAGAGTTGGAGTCCAAATTCAAATCTACTTGGAAGCACAAGTCAGCTGGAGAACTTACTATAAATGGCCCGACAACAGAGATGCGCAAAAAGCGAAGGTCACAATTGTTATTTTAGGAAAGTTATCAGTAAAGCAAGTGGAGTGCCATGCTTTTAGCAGAGATCAAACAGCTCTTTCCAATGGCTAATTAGATCTCCCTCTATAAATAGAGGTCTCCACAACAAAGCTCTAAGAGAGAGAGAGAGAGCAGAGTGAGTTTGGACGAGTGCAGAAATATAGAAGAGAGAAAATCATCAGCGATGAAGAAGCAGCAGACTATCCCACTCTCCAACAAGAAGACCTCAGTCGAAGACCAGTAGAAGTAGAGAGTCCACACCTCCTCCTGTTCTTCCATCTAGCCTCTCAAAAATCCACTTCTTTGATCGAGTCTAGAATATAGGTTCTTGCTTAATTTTGATTCTAAGCAGACTCTTTCCCAAAAGATCGAGTCTCTAAGCCTTAAAACAAAACCTCCACTTCTCTCTGTGTAGAAGACTTCATAGTTGGAAAAATCCCCAACCCCCAAATCTTAGGTCTGACTTTGAACCCGCAATCAAAGTCACTAGGTCCCTTTTAACCCGCAATCAAAGACCAGATCATTTTGAACCCGTAATCAAAGACTAGGTCACTTAGAACCCACAATCTAAGATTAGGTCCCCTTAGAATCCGCAATATAAGTCCAAGATGTACACTTGCCCGTAAAAGTGTTGTAAGGTCTTGTTCGAACCCGTAATCAAACTGGTTATATTGCTTGGTACCCACAAACCAAGTAGAACGTTTGATAAGCACGCCTAAACTTATCTAGTGGATAACTTCCACAAAAAGGAAGTCGTGGACGTAGGAGGTCAATCTATGAACCATGTTAAAATATTGTCCTTTACCTTTTTGTATTTAAATTCAGCTACCTAACCAACTAACCCAACATACAAACTGCATACAAACTGCACTCTCACAAACTGTACTAAATTTTAGGAACTTGACCTTCCCCGGTTTTCATAAAGGTTTCAGTTATAGTAACGAGCTTTAATTTCCACCAACTTCCGCAACACTAAACTGTTTGAAACCTCAGTTGATATACACAGCTGACCCTCTGTCAAAGAAGTCAGTTTTGCACCCAACTGTGTGATCAGCTCCAACTGATCATCTCAGTTGTAGTGCAGCTCTAACTGACTTACCCAGTTGTTGACCAAACTGACCTGAGCAGTTAACTCAGTGAAAAGATTTTGAAAGCAAAAATTGATATTGGTGTATTCTCCCCCCCCCCCTCTCATACGCCAGATACTCGTTACCGGGACCATCACTAAGTACAATCCTATGTTCGAATCAGATTAGGCAGACTCTTGTTTATGGTTATACCTAAACAAACAGTCAATGAAAACCGCCTCCTTTGGAATCGAATTTGAAATTTAGTAAAATCCAATGGGTTCATGAGCATTCATGCGATTGGAAACTTTTTGTTCACATTCTTCCCAGAAATTAATTTGGCTTCAATTACACGGTCCCCGAGTTTAGTTACTAGCTATTATCCTAGTGCCATAGCAAAGCTCATTTGACGGATCATTATTCCTAGTAAGCATGATGATGCATCTCTCCTTCAATTTAATATGCCTCAGCAACCTTGATTGCTTGATAGTGTTGAGATATTCAAGTGAGAATACATCATCATTTTATTTATTTATATACACGTTATTCTCTTATATCCCATTAAAAAATTAATTTTCGATCTTGTCATCATTTCAAACTCGGATATTAATAAAATATCCATGAACACTACAAATGATTAAAAATTAAGTTTACTACTCATACTTGCCACAATATGTATAGTATCTCCATTGATTCTTTACTCTACCCAGTGTGTACATGGTCTCCATAATGAAAGTCACACTCACCTCTTTCTTAAAGAGTTGTTGGCTTACTGTTCAGCTGGTAAGGGATTTAGAGCCTTGCCGTTCGATTACAACAGCTATAAAAGAACTTGATTATACTCCATCCATCATGTTTCATTGTAATAAGCAAATACGCCAATTTTCAGTTCTATGGAGTCCATGTGTGATTTTTTGAGAGATACTATTTTATTTTTATTTCTGAGGGAAGAGAGAAAACGTTAAAAAAATAGAGAGAGAGAGAGAGAGAAGAGATTAAAAGAAGCTATCATGTTACTTTAATTATCAATCTGAATTTTGTTTGGATTTGTACAACGTTTAAGAGGTGGAAAAAAGAATTAAAGAAAAGAGATCGACAATTACAATCTCCGTAGATTAATGAAAGAATTCCAACATCATCATATATAAATCAACGCAGCCACCACGTGGCATAATCATCGGTCGACTCCACGGCGGCGAAGTCGAACATGAGGACCTCGCTGCGGCGATCCGCCGTGAAGTGCGCCGGCTTGACATTATGCCGGCACAAGGGACAGGTGACGTGGCCGTATCCGAGCCACCTATCGATACAACCCCTGTGGAAAACGTGATCGCAGCTCAGCTCTCTGATCTCATCTCCGCCGTCGATTCTGCAAAGACATACAGCACATTCCTCGGACTCGTCGGAATCCATGTTCTTCTTCTTGCAGTAATGAGTTACGCCGCCAAGGTTGTCCGCATACTGCACGGCCGCTCGAGTTTGGAAGAAAGATTGATCGAGAATAACATTGCATGCCCACACTAATTGTTTTGTGATTATCATAACTGCATGATTTAGTATTGCTGATTTGGAAACATTCACTCTAAACATTTCGTTATATATTATAGGTGGAATGGAGATTTGGGAGGTGACGGCGTCGTTTGAGTGTTCCTATGAGTTGTCGGGAGGGGATATATGTTTATAGTGGAGATGAAGATCTTCAATTCTGTTAATGGTTGAGTGTTTCTATTAATGGTTGGATTGAATGGGGTATTTATAGGCTCGTAGTTGACATCTCTCCTGTTAAATTTAATTTATGGTGAACATGGTGGGGTTGATCAATTTTCTTTTGAAATGTAGGACCGAATTAAATTAATTAGAATTTTTGATTGGTTGAATATTTATTAATTACCTCCGAATTGCACGAGGTTTTTAGGCGAGTTTCTGAGAAATAGCATAGTGATATAGCATGACATTGTGTGAAGTCAGTATGTTTTTTGTCTGTTTTGGGTGGGTCAATAATTGATGGCCATATTATAAATATGAAGGCAAAACTTAGTGCAATCGATTTATTCGCTATATAAAATAATAGATGCTGTAATATAAACCAAAAAGTCGATGGTGGCGGAAGAGAAACACTCCGGTACATAAGTATGTACCTAGGAAATGGATACATGACCCAACCCGACCCGCCATGTGCTTGTCCCGTCCCGTGCGTGGGTCTCACGAGTCCCATTTTTTTTTTCAGATTTTTTTTTTCCGACGGAGCCTTCGGCTCTGATTTTACGGTTCCGTCTTCGCTCCGATTACTAAAATAAAAATAATCGGTTGGCAACATTTTGGACTTTTACGGCTCGCTTCGAGGCCTTCGGCTCCCCTCGCTTGCGTCTTGATCATAGAAGAAGCGGCAAACAAAAAAAATGGAAAAAAAAAACTGGAAAAATTAAAAAACAAAAAACAAAAACTGATCAAAGGGGGTTTGACCGGGTCAAACCCGGATCAAACAGGTCGGGTCCGAGCGGGTTGGGTCAAAAATGGGCGGGTATTTTATGATGCACCCAAGTTTTTATCGTGGTGGAATGATTACAGCTTTAAATTTAGGGTGCTACTATTCTCTTTGTTGACTAGGGTTCGAATCCTAGTGCCTACAAGTTTATTCATTCAATCTTTTTTCTTTATTTTACCTCTTTCTTCTTTTTAGTTTCTGAACTTTTTTTCCTTCTTTTTTTTTTCCTTTTTTCTTCTTTTTTCTCTTTTCTTATTTATTTTTATTTTAAAATATAAATAATTCAAAATAATTATTGTCATGATTAAAAGTAATTAATAAAATAAAATCAATGAAGGGTAATTGATGATATAAATAAAGATAATGTTTCACAATTAAAAATTTTCTTAAAAACAATGTTTACTTTAATTTACGACAATTTGTACCTTTAATTATGTAATCAAGTAATTATTATTATTATGATAAAAAATAATTATTGATATAAAAGAAGGTAATGTTTCACAATTATTACTTTTCTTAACGACAATGTTTATTTTAAATTACGATAATTTGTACCTTTAATTATGTAATCAAGTAATTATTATTATTATGATAAAAAATTAATTATTGATATAAAAGAAGGTAATGTTTCACAATTATTACTTTTCTTAACGACGATGTTTATTTTAATTTACGACAACTCGTACTTTTAGTAATTCGGTTCAGTAATTATTATCGTGATAAAAAGTAATCATTGATATGATGAAATTTAATGTTTCATAAGTATTACTTTTCTTAACGACAATGTTTACTTTTATTCACGCCAATTTATATTTTTAGTTATCTGGTAAAGTAATTATCATCGTAACAAAAAGTAATTATTGATATGAAGAAAAGTAATATTTTTGAAACATTACATTTCTTGTATCAATAATTATTTTTCATTAAGACAATAATTACTTAATTTATTTTATACATATTATGGACAAATGTTTGTTTAATCAATTTTAATTAATTTTTTATAATAATCACAGAAAAAAAAGTGAAAATTAAAAGTAAAAAAAAGATAAAATAAATTGAAAAAGCAAACAAAAAACCGAGAATAAACTAAGGAAAAAGAAAAAAAAAACGAAAATGAGAAAAGTGAAAAAAAAACAAAAAAGGAAAGTGAAAATAGAAAAGGAAAAAAATAACCGAGAATAAACTCAGGAAAAA